>JAJJWW010002063.1:0-554800 GCA_023531295.1 Papaver armeniacum | reverse complement strand
AACTCATGTGTGGGCCAACAGTCTTACAAGGTGCAAATTACCCTCATCTAAAGTTAGTATAAGATTATTTCGGACATTACGATTCTTTTCTTTTCCTTTCCCTTTTGAAAACGAAGAACCGATCAACTTATGTAAGGGATGGAAGAAGAACACACCTCTAAACTTCCAACTAATAAATTCTAGTCAGTATATATGCTTTACAACCTTAACTCGGATTTTACTTCAATTTATTAATTCACCTTTGAAGGCAAACAGGGACAACAAGCGAAGTTGACTAGTTGAGTGTTGATAAAATGCACATAAGATGCTTAATGAAATGTGTTAATGATCCGATTATCAATACTAGGGTAGAGAAACCATAGGAATGGGTCTTCTTCCACAACAGATTCAGTATCAAACAGCAATGGTGTAGACAGTCAAGGTTTTGATGTTTTAAGTCTTGTTAAGGTGATCAAGACAACAGCAATTGAAAATGGATCAACCACCATTTGCACTAATACTTAGTACGTGTTTCAACTTCGTGGGGATCATGGAATGAGAACATCTCGGAGGTGAGTTCTTGTCTTGTGGTCATTATGTTAATCATTTCTTTACAAATTTGGTTGTGTTACTTGTGTATCAGTTTGCGTATTCAGTTACATAGATATTTAGTCTTAACATAGAATATGTGGTTCATATCCTGTGACATAATTTTGAAAACAGCGATCCACTTGCCCCAAATTAAGATAGAAAATAGCAATTAGCAGATTCGTTGAAATCTCATGTCATGAATTGAAAGTCTAGCCACAATCTTTTACCAACTATGATTGCATTTTTCTGGAATGCTTTCTCTACTTGTCTGGCTCCTACAAAATTTAGGCGTTCTTCTTTCACAAACATAAATAGCTCACTCAACCAGCACACATCTCGTATTAATTTAAAAGATGTAATTGCTAGTGTTTAAGTTGTGCCCAGCAGTCAATCTGATTGCTTAACGATGCTAAACTACAAAGGTTCTCTTTGTATCCCTTGAAGCAACAGCCACTTTACATGCATCCTCTGTGAGCCATTTCGTCATCTCCTGTGCTAGTATCTTCTTCCTCATCGTTGCCTGATCTTAACAGCATGCCAACATCCTCCTCTGTAGGATTCCCCTCATTCACGAAACTCCATCCAGGAACAACTTCCCCTCCTTGTCTGATAACACTAACACTACCAGTATCATAGAAAGTATGAGATCTTATTTCCAATAGGTTTCTTCCACAATCATCAGGTAAAACGTTAGATACCCACCCATGGCTTCCATTACCCTTTGGTTCTTTGAAATTGGTTGAACTAAGAATGCTATTTGTTCCTGTAACTTGCTCTGTCTGAAATGATAATTCAGTCTTTTTGTTTTTTAACTTGCGATCACTTTCGTTTACTTCTTTTGTGAAATTGAGGCTGAACCCACCAACTTGAATTTCCTGATTAACTTGGTCTTGACTCGTTGATGCGGTTTTGACATCCAGAGGCACCTTGGCATTGCTCTCTTTAAGCTCAATAGTATTGGTAGAAATGCCTGAGATTTTCCCATCAGTCACTTGCTGGATATTGGCTCCATCAACAGATGCAGCTTGAAATGTTTTCTCCTTATCGCTGAGTAAACTTTCTCTTTTCCATGCAGAAATATATTCTCAGATTGGGGTTTACATGAATTGATCTTTCTCGCACGAGCTCGTGGTTGAGACTCCTCCATAGAGGGCAAAACTTCAGCTGAAGCAACTTTCTTAGGTCTCCCTCTTTTCGTCGATTGCCCAGCTGTAGTACCAGCTCCAGCCCCAGAATATACCTCAAGAGTGGACTTGATAGATGAAACCTCTGCTTCAAGTTTTGCTAGCCGAGCTTCCGTAAGTAGTCACTTCTGTTTGCACCTTCGTTATAGCTGCCCACATTTGAACATTTTCCGATGACTGCAAAATCATCACTAAAACTCAACTGCATTTCCATCTCCACAAAACATCATAGATGGTCAAAAGCAGACAAAAACATCTATTAAACTAGGAAATGCAAACCTGAGAATCCCACATCAGCTGGTGTTTTTTAGAGAGTTTTGCCGATGGTTGGATAATTCCTCTTTGATTTGATCCTCCAAAGGCGACTGGGGTTTCGGGAATGACAGGCGGTGCTAATTGAAAGTAGCCATATGGTTCCGGAAATGTATAAGGTGGGTGCCATTGTTGTGCTTGACCCCACCAAGATGCAGGGTCCCAAGTACCTATTGACAATACATACATACTCTATGTTTATTCATTTCACCTTAATATTGAATCTACAAAGAAATTGGCAATCTTCTTTACCTGAAAATCCCATTGGAGGTGGGAATCCAGCTTGGTAACTCAGACTTGAAGTCAGTGGATCATGTCTCAACGAAGCTTCTGTGGTTCCAACTGGAACAATGCACTGATAACCCGACGGAGCAGGTGCTCGAATTACAGGAAAACCTGGTCCTGGTGGAAGCCAAAAAGGAGTGGTTGGTTGGTGCATTTGCGACTGTGGAAAAAGATTCTGCTTATCGGTGATGGAATTCTGTTGTTGGTGCCATTGGTTCAGGGAGACAGATGATGTTTGTTGGGCGGCAGAAACAGAGGGTCTGGGAAAGTGAGAGATAATGGGCGGAGGTGCATATGGCCATTGAAAGATCGATTTTGTGCAATGCTGACTTGCATAAGATACATCTTCATTCAGACGACTGGTAGCTTGTTGATTCTTTCTCTTAACTGTGTGATTCTGATCTTCTTTGCTCTGTTTATGATAGTCATCATCATTATACAAACAAAGAGTATTAGTTTCCATATAAAACCCATTTTAGACAGAGACAGCAAGAAATTGGAAACAAAAGGTCAGGGAAGAATCAAAACCTGCTTACCAAACATTCATTAGTTTCAGCTTCTTGACTGACCGGAGCTAACTTGTTGGTACTACTATCCTTCTTCTTTTCCATGGATTCAAGAAGACTCTTGTGTTTACTTATATTATTAGCATAAGAAACTTACACAAAAGAAAAGAGAAAAGGAAAATGTGGGTTTTGCAGAAAATGCCATTCAATGCCATGAGAAAGAGTTTGAAATTTGAATGTCTTCAAATTTCAGAAGAATGTGAAAGTAATACTGCAATCCTTCTCCTTGTTCTTGGTGTTGTCCTTTGTTGTTGGGGATAATAAATAATCCAAGAAATATGATTATAGGTTCAATAATATCAATTTGATTATCATCCCTGCAATCCCTATTATCAAGAATCTAAGGTTGTCCTTGTTGAGTAAAAATTAGCTTATTAAGATCACAGAAACATTTTTACTTGAAAAGACCAGTTTTTCTCTCTCTTTGCTTTTATAAGAATTCGTTTTTGAATGGTTGAGGAAGGAAGACAAGAATATTGAAAATAGAAGTGCACTGCTATGAAGACCACGTAAAAAACCGGTCAATACATTCTTAATTGATTTGGAGATGACTGCATAAAAATCCACATCCATGTCCGAACTCAACACTCTTATACTAGCAATTACAAACCTATAATTGACAGTACTAAAATGGAAAAAATAACTTGAATTACCACAAGATAGAAAAAAAAATGTAATCTTCAACATCATCATTATCGATATACATTTTTCTTTTCCTTCGTAAAACTTTATTTCTATTGCATTTTGGGATTTTTCCCAACAATATTTCATACTGAAAAGAAGTCTTACATATAATGCTTGAATGTAAAATAAGCTAATGCTTGTTATTGAAGGGTTTATAGGTCTTGACAGATTCTAATAAACCATGAAGAGACCCGGCCGTAGCAACAAGTGATACAACAAGGCATGCCCAACTTAATACCTTAAGCCATATCCATATAGCTGAGAATTTCGGTATCTTGGCTCTTGCAATGTACATTTCGACAGGGAAGTAAACAGTCAATGGGTAAAATGATAACGAACCGATGAAGCCGACGAATTCGTTGAAGAACGGGAATATCATCGCTATCAAAGCTGTAATTATAACGTATAAAGTCCTCCATACTAACCGAAACCAGTTGAATGGGTATTGACCGCAGCATGGAAGATTAATCATGTGGTCGGTCGTTATGAATTCATTTTCTGGCCATTTGTCGCTGCACAATTTCTCCACAAATGCAAATAAGGGTTGGCCGAATACCTAATAACATGACAACAAGATTAATAAGTGTACATGAAAGCAAAGAATGTGAATAACAAAACAAAGATACTGAAACAGTGTTACCAGAAAATCATGACAGAAAACCTTACAAAACAGCAAGATTAATGAATATTTCTTGAAAAACAAAGAATATGAATACCAAAAAAAACAAGATTCAGTGTTACCAGAAATCCAGCACATTCCAGTGTGCCGTTTCAGGTACAAATGTGTGAAATGTGTCCGATGTGCTTAGTGTACGAATAATATGTACCTGGTAGGCACCAACAAGATGGACAGCAATGCAGATATTGGCAAAGTCGATGAGCCAAAATGGTTCGTAAAAACCAAAGCCTGTGAGGAAGTTACCGGGTGCATCATTCCCAAAAGCTGCATAACCGGCTACACCACAAAGTACATAGAACAAGGTTGTAGTAGCAACCCCAATGGTAGACGCCTTCTTCATTACTTTGTTCTCTGGTGGGCTTGATTTCAATGTATCCTGCAATTTCATTAGATATTAGGCCCTCTCTAGTTAGGTCCCAACTTGCAGCCCATAATTAACAAATTGTTGCATTGTACTGTTGTCTTTTAACAAGTAAATAAAGAAAGAAAACAAACTATCACATCTTAAGTTTGACTCTTTGTCAACGGCTAGACCCACACTGATTGTAAAGATAAGAGACTCGACACTGTAGGACCATATAGTCAGAGATGAAAGATTCTTTAGGGACCATGCATCATCCAAAAAGTAAAAAAGGTGCAAGAGCCACCAGCAAATTGTTCCACATATGACAAAATAATAATAGACTACCATTTGTATTTGTATAGATAAAGCAAGTTGGAGTCTTTATTGAAGTGGCGGAGTCAGAATTCTAGGTAGGAAGGGTAAAAAGGGGAGAAAATAATATGTTTCTATTTAAGGAAGCTTTAAAACAGAACCCATTGCCATTACTTATTTTTTCTGATTTTGTGTAATTATACTGTTTTCTAACAGCTTTCTAGAGTTTATTAAGGTGTCCCCTGTTTGGTAAAGCACTTGACTAAATGAGATCTCATGCTTGCAAGACTAGTGTTGTCAAAGTAAACTTCTCCTAATACAAAGCACTTGATTATAACTAACAGATCATGCTTGCAAGATTCTCTACGCAAGCCTTTTGATTTCACACGTAAATGAACAAGAAAAAAACAGACAAATGGAGCGTCATCTAATGCAAGATGATGAAGTCAACATTTTGTGTCTTAAAAATTTATTACACCCCTCCATTGGATCCAAGCTAGAATTGGTAAATTTTAGGAGGTCAGCCATAAATTCTAGTCAGTCATTAATATGGTAGAACACCTTGATAAGAACATAACATCCTAGCCATTAAGTATACTGTATTTTCGACATCTGTTGATATCTATATGGACCTTAGTAGAGATAACAGCAAGTGCTTATGCGCAGCAAAATGGTGTCCACGTATCTAGACATGCATGCAAGAACATTTACCCTGTATATTACACATACATACCTCTCATTTATGAATACACAGACAGAACACAAGAATTTATTCTGCACAGCACACATTTGGCAAAGCAAGCATGTTTATCCTAAAGTATTTTTACAGATGGTAAAAAATAAGTTTCTTTTTTTTTACCTGGATTTCCACAAGGATATTAGAGAAAGCATAAGCAAAGGCAATGTTGCCAAGGGCTTGGAAAGTCCTCCAAACTTTCTCTGCCCCTGTTACATCTACTCCAACTTGGACCCCTGTGAGGGTTGTTCTTGCATGGTGATGAGGTTCTGCAGAACAACAACAAAAAAAATTAAGTCAAAAAAATTATACTAACCACTTGACAGTAAAAATGACATTTTTGGATGTTGGACTATATCAATACAACTGTGTTGTGTCAGTCCCATGAGCCCACTGTGTAATAACGGGACTCATTTAAACCTTTTTTCTTTTTCTTTTTTTGTTGTTGTGGGGGTTTATATATGATTATGATGAGTAAATTACCTGCAACTTTGGCGATGGAAAGACCAATACCAATGGAAGAGTAAGCGAAGGACATAACAGCAGCAACAATTGATAACCAGGAAAGTTTGTGAAAATTTGGTATTTGACATAGAAGTATCTGAATGACTGCAAAGATGACTGTGTAATAGTAGGTCGATACAGAACAATCATGTTCATGACCATATTTGTGATAACAATTTGATTTTGCTACAGCCCTACATAACACAAAATCACAAAATTATTAGTACAATATTAATTAGTAATTAATATCAATATCGTCAAATAAATAAATGTTTAAGGAAAGTAATTAATAAAGAAACAATGCTTCCGGGGATTTTCTAGGTGGCTTGGTCTAGGCTGTAAATGCGGTAGATCATGTGCCACACATTTTCAAATCAGTGGTTGAGAATTTTTGAAAGTAATAATATCTTGGTTTCATGGGAGGGGGATTAGTTTGAACTTACGCCAGGCTAATTGATGCAGTGATGGTGTAACCAATTGTAACTCCAACAAGATTAGCATACTGTGCTGCACCACATAGTTGAATTTTCACACCTCCTGCAGAAAACAAATCCAAACAAAAAAATCCCGTTACTTACAAGGATAATTCAAACTTTTTAAAGATATTCTTCTTAAAACGTTACAGATTTTCATTAATGTTGAGAATTTTCAGTTTTATAAGGAAATTAAGAAGAATATATTTAATTAATTACCCAAGTTAGCTCTAACAGCATCCATATAAGTATAATTTCTTTGACCAGTAATGGGATCAGGAGATCTATAGCATTCAGCAAGAAGGATTGAAGTGAACCAAGTGATGACAGAAAATGCAATGAGACAAATTGGACCAGCAATCCATCCCAATTGTGCTATTGCCCATGCCAATGACAATACTCCAGACCCAATTACTGCTGTGATAATGTGAGCACTTGCAGTCAACAGTGTTCCTGCAAGATAATAAAAATTCCCAAAATTAATCCCACCTTAAATAGAGAGAAAATATTGCAGAATTAAAGAAGGATTATAATTTTGTGCAAGATTTATACATACCAGTTCTTTTTTGACGGCCATCATCATCAAAATTCTTGCTGTATTCTTGGTGAGTAAACATCTCCGGGTCATGTCCATGACCACCTTTGGAGAAGTTGTTGCTCTTCTTCTCTTGCATTTCAATAGCCATTTTGTTGTTGTTGTTGTTTGTTATCTACTTCTTTTTCCTGATGTGTAAGGGCAAGAAAATATAGGTTGTGAATGTAAAGAAGGCAATACAATCAAGCATGAACAAGGAGAGTTCTCTGGGCATCAACACAGAGATTTCTCTTGGTCTGGTCACTCTAAGACTCTCTTCTCCTTCTTCTCCTTCTTCTACCTCTTCTTGTGTTGGGTGTGGGTTTGGAATGAGTGGAGAAATGAAGTTATATATAGAGATTTTATCACACGTACAGTGAATGTAATCTTGGAGAGTAAAACTAAAAGAAAAAGGAAAAAAATGAGATAAAAAGGAAAAAGTATAATTTCTTTGCGCATTTAGTGGTGAAAATATTTATAAGGAACATTTTTATTTCGGGAGTTTTAATGTGTTTATTAAAGGTGGGTGAAGAGATAGGTAAATAACAACAACAACAACCTCATTTAAACTTAACCTCTGTGTCATACAACAACTCTGCCTAATGTCATCGGTTAAATGGATCAAACGAAAAATACATTCATATGCATAAAAATATCACAAAATTGGTTAAAAAGATCAAAATCAACAATTCCTGAGTGAAAAAGATATGTAAAATTTGATATTGTTCAAATGGACGAGAATGTAAAAATAGTCAGGATGTAAACAGTTTCATCCTACCTTTTTTCATATATTTTTTTATTATTTTTAATTTACATCAGGATGCACCCAATTTCATCCTCACTCTTTTTTAAGTTTAAACCAGGATGAATCCAGTTTCATTGTTGCTATTTTTTTTGTGTCCATTTCACCCATACTAATTTTTACTTGTCCATTAGAACCATGTTTTAAAAATATTTGGACAAATGACCCATTTGGAAAAAATGTACCTAAATAAATTTAAATATTACTATTTAAATTTAAATTTGGATTTTATTTACATGCATGAATAGATGAATTTTGTTATAACGCAATTTGCATAAAACTCAGCTATGACACCGAAAATTGACAAACGAAATCATATGATTGAAAGATATTTGTATTAAGTTATGCAAAAAAAAAAAAAATCCACTTTGAAGCAAAACGATCTTGTAAATGGTTACAAAAATCACTTTGTCTTAAACTTAATATATGGCAAGACTTATATTATTTATATTGAATAATTAGTTTTATTTTCATTCTCAATTTACCAAATACTGTATATGATTAAGAATATTCACTTGTGTTTAGTTTTGCAAACTATACCTACTACCCCATGTTCTTTGAATCATTTCTCTGGGTCATATAGGATTCTCAGAGAGTCAAAATTCATTAAAACCTAGTATAAAACCTTGACCGAAACCGTGTATAAAAATTAGGGCAAAATCAAATATGATCAAACGTTGTTAACAACCATAGGCACTTAAGCTCGATTACATAATTTTTTCAAAATAAATTGTCAATTAATTTTGCGGTTGTATGGGTGAAGTAAAGCGGGTAGGGAGGGGGTAATGGATACCAAAATCACACCCTAAACAATAGGAAAATTTGGAAACAAGTCGGTCTAATTTACATAAGGGGTTAGTCAATTGAGATTTTTGGAGAAATTGAAAGGATTTTAAAGACTTTTAAATCTCTTGTTAGTCAATAGAGAGTCTTTCAAAATCTCAAACAATCTCTATTATTGGATTATGACTTTCTTAAAGTCTTCAAAATTCTATGTTATTGGATATGAAATTTGAAATCAATGATTTATGGTTTTGAGAGACTTGTAAAGACTTTTATTACAAAATATACCACAAAAAGCTAAAACAAAATCTCTCCAGAATAGGTGATATTTAGAGAGACATTTTTCTTTTTTTTTCTTTTTTTTTTAAGGATTAAACATCAAACAATTACCACATTAAAAAAAATGAAGAAAAAAATGCTATCTTCCAAAACCAAATAAGTTCACTAGAGATTCAAATCCATTATATACGTCTCATTTCGATTATTTTTATTGGCAAAATGGTTACAATTTGTATTATCCATGCATGGACTAATACATTTCCATTGAATTATCCATATATTCATTGTGTAAAAATTAAATATACTACTTGTTTACGTGTGTAAAGTGGAATTCATAGTATATGTTTTGTTGTCTCTATGAATCACCATAATTCCTAAAAAATCATTTAAAGAGTCTCCCAAAGTCTCTAAACTCACAGAGAGTCACCCAAAATCTTTTACATAAAAATTCTCTTTATGTCACTACTAACCCCAATTGACCAACCCCCTATAAATATATCCATTATTAATTGAAACTTACCAAAATGTATCATCTATATTGAATGCAGGGGCGGAGCCAAGGATCTAACCCCCTTAAAATCACCAAAACCATTAAAAAAAGCCCTTAGATTTATAATAAAATTCTATATTTAGTCCACTTAATTTTTAAATTTAGCCCACTAATTTACGTAACTTTTTTTTAGTCCCCCATATGTTCAATGTCTGGCTCGGCCACTGATCGAATGGGGTACTTAACTAATTTATTACCCATAATTCATGCAGAGACTATATATACCTAGAATTCATTGAACCTTCTTCATCTCATCTATGATCTGCTCGGTAGTGGGTTGATGGAAAGTGATAAATATTTTTTCAACAAAAAAACGTTTAAGAGTTTCTTTTTTCTTTTTTCTTTTCTTTTTTTGACATGATCCGCGTCAAAAAAAACGTATAAGAGTTGCCTAAACGAGGCCATCGGTGTCGGTCAAAAATGTAAAACCAATTACCACAAGTTTGAAAGTCTCTAGGGCAGCAGTAGCTAGCCTCTAGGGTAGGTTGGGTCGGGGTGGGGTGGCATGTCACTTGCCAATAACAATCATATGTACGCATGAATTAGGAACCCTTTTGACCATGACCATATATTAGTCATGCATGCACCATTGATGGTTGTGGTTCTTGAACCCAATACCTTGTAAAGGTTTTGATTTTGTCCATCCGTTGAGAAAAAAGGTTGAAACTGACTTATTTATGACTTTTTTGGTATCTAATATTACTGGTCTGTCTAATATTATATT
This sequence comes from Papaver armeniacum, assembly GCA_023531295.1. Taxonomy (NCBI): domain Eukaryota; kingdom Viridiplantae; phylum Streptophyta; class Magnoliopsida; order Ranunculales; family Papaveraceae; genus Papaver; species Papaver armeniacum. The sequence goes on along the minus strand of JAJJWW010002063.1, from coordinate 544,440 downwards.
GATTTAAAGTGACCAAGATGAGAATATTTGGCATTTTTAATGGTTGGTATCCTTCATTCTTGGGAAAGTTATATTTTGCGGGTTTTAATAACTTAGAATATCAGCATCATCAGCAAACCAAGAAAATCATTGTGTTTGAATCGATGATGGAAGGTTGTGTCATGTTTAAGTGTCTTATCATACGATCCTACTTTCCAAACTTAATGATCGATTAAATAAAGCTCGCAAAACACGGGGTATATCAGTGGTTCATATATAAGATTTTCTTAGAAGTACATGTCAAATGATTTTAGATTTGATTTGGAAATGATACACTGAAAATATTGTGTATCAATGGCTGTATGATTCGCAATTGGCATGTATATTTGATTTGTTGCAGTAAAAATCAGTGTTAATTATTATAATGGTTATAGCGTCTGTTAAAAAAAAATGAAGAAAAAGGTAAACGGGCCAAGAATAAACTATAAAGACATCACCAAAACCGATATGTATTTTCGTTAGAACTAAAGAGATTAATAGTTTCTCAAACTAAAGGTTAATGTTTCGAAAGTGTTTGAGTTTTCAGTCCGTCAGAGGATCTATGAAAAATTTACTGAACTATACAAAGACCAAGATTACCTAATCCATTTAGTAGATAAAAAGCATTCTCCCGCAAACAACAAGCATATATAATTCTATACATGAACTAGTATATATGTATGTGAGGATCAAATTATTGTATTTTATACTAGAAAACGTGTATAATTAAAGACTTTTATTAGAAATGCATATATATAAACTGTCTTACTCAAGATCCACTTCATAAAATTAATTATGATTCTTTTCTTGAATAAAATGCTTAGGAAAAACTATCATCAGGCAATGTAGACTGTTGTCTAGCCATATTTGTACTAAGATCAATGCATGTTAATTATTTTATTTATGACCTTGGAAAAAGAAAGAATTGAGAGAAAGCCAGGGTGGTTTCCAATTCCTTTGGGCCTATTGTTTTTTCTTCCTGTTTCAAAAGTAGACGATTGTTTTATGCCAAAAGAATTTAAATAATTTTGTGAAATTCTTTATGTCCGCAAGATATTGAATTAGGTCGGCCATAATTTGAAGGTTTTTCTTAGATAATTTACAATAATAACTCTTTTTTTCTTAAATAAATTTTTATAGTGGAAATGCAATAAATAAACAGCAAACTCAACTAGACTTAAAAACCGGTGAACAGTGATGGTTATAGCAATCCGGCCGATGGTGCCAAGCTTCTAATCTGAACCGATGATTAGATGTTTTTCTAAGATTTCCACTAACTCCCTCATTCATTTTTAATCTCAATATTGCCAAAATCTTAAGTAAAAAGATTAGTCATGTGGCGGGATTCGGAGATACTAGTTTAATTAGCAATTAACAATATCACAACAACCAAGCAACCTCGCAAAAATCCAATACCATGGCCAACCACCATGCATGATTGGTGCCCAACCAACTAAAATTTGGTAATACGCATGCAAGAAAACTTACTCGCTACATTTCCTTATAGCATGGAAATTTGCATACCTGACTGTTGATATCTTTTTCCGAAAAGTGCATTTGGCCGGTTATCTCAATTATCAAAAATGTTATGGTTGCATCATTGTCCAAGAGATGAATGGAAAGTAGTTAGGCTGCATTCCAAATTGTAGCTTGCCATTGAAAGGAACCAACACGTATAAACCCAGAGCTTGCAGAGGTCAGATGATGTTGACAAATGACAATGAAATGAAAAACCTCGGACACAAAACTGAAAGCTGAACGAAAACTACAATATTTTGAAGTGTGTGCCATGAAAATAATGCTTGACAAATGACAATGAAACAAAGAACTCCGAACAGAAAACCGAAGGCTGAAAACTTTAAGTTATACGTGGGTGGTTGATCGTGTTGCATGACAACCACGCATGGAATGACCGGATCTCCACTGGCTCCGGAGCTATTTTGCTATACTTGTTTTTTTCCTTATTTGGTATTCTTTTTGCTTTGCCCACTCTACCCCTTATAATTAAGGGTGTTTTTCTTTGTTCTGTTTTCCTATCCTTCCACAGGGTCTAACTAACAAGCATTTTGGTTCTAACAGTTGGACAATGTGTGTCAGGTGGATTTCATTTTATTTTTTTGTTACTGGAATCATTCTTGCATAGTCAAATTAAAGATTCCTGACTGAATCCATCACCAAAAACTGTTTTTATTTTTATTTTTTTTGATCTGCAGTTTTAATATTGGAATCTCTCTTGCATTGTCAAAATGAAGATTCCTGACTGAATCCATCAACTCCAGAAACTATTCTTCTTTTTGGAAGTTGAGAGTTAATGACAGTGGCTCTATCCAGTAATTTTAGGTAGCTGCATTAACTACTAGTATCCCCCCTTTTTGGGGTCCTATTAGGGGACTCCACATCACAATCGAAAGACATTGTACTTGGCAACCATGTTTCCATGAAAAAGTGTTATCTTTTCTGTGCAAGCAAGAGAAGGAGGAGAGTTTGGTGGGAGGGATATAGCAAATGTGCCACATTGCGGAGCTGAGTTTTGTACAAGAGATATAGCAATCGTGCCACATTGTGGTTGAACCTTAATTTTTGATGTTTGCAGAAAGGAACAAGTACAGTTTGGGGGATTTACCTTGGTACAAGAAAGTACACCTAAAAAGAGGATAGAAATTGTGCTCATTTCTTCTTTCTTTTTAATTATGCGATAGGTTGATGCATTCAAGACTGTGATTGATTTACATTGAATGAAGTGAGAATACATCCTTTTCTTAATGGGCAGGCCGCAGGAAGCTTCGACAAAAGTTTTTTTCAAAAAAAAAGGAAAGAGAAAATCGGGTCTTGCAAGTTTCAACTCTGTGTCCGTCAATGCCAACTTGAGACTAGGACGTCGACGTCTTTGGAAATATGTCTGCGACTTTGCATCCGCTACCCTTTCTATAATTTTCAACAGAATACAGAAAAAGAAAGAACGACTGTTTACGGGGGCCACTGCATTCTGGTTCAACAGATTTTTGAATTTCACTTGGAGTATGGAAATGAAGAATTGATTGCTAACAAGAGCCTTAAAGAATGTTAATGTCTACGATGAGAACTCAAATTCATCAACATCTAAACTATGACTGACCAGACAAATGAGAAGTTCATATCCACACAACTAAAAGCTGTTAAGCTGGCCTCTAGGATGATAACTTAGCTTAACCAGTGGTCCTCTAGAGATAGAGAGCTAGGGAAGGATAACATATGGCAACAGTTCTAAGAACAACCAACCCATACTTGATTACTTGACAATTGACATAAACATGTATGCTGGTGTAATATCAATTTTTTGATTCTTCCTCTAACAGCAACAGGACACCAATAAGGTTTGGACCACCAAGACAAATCTGGTTAGCAAATCAACCACAATCCTTTTCTCTCCTTATCTTCGTCTCTATCCAAAGACCTTAAAAGGCGAATGTCTGTTGGTCTTTGTTTTCTGTTAATGTTAGAGTAGATCCCACACTAGAGAAACCGGTCCATCACAAGGGCATACCTTAAAGAGTAGAAATTCAGAAAAAAAATATTTAATCGGAAAAAAATATTTAATGTTCTACACAAAACGTGTCTTGGTTTTTACTCACCTAATCACTAAGGCTAGCTCTAACGGGATCCAAGATCCCACTTTAGACACCGTTGAAGTGTCGCAAAACAGATGAACAGTTCATCAAATCCGTAACGAGTGTTGCGTTTGGAAACTGGATCCAAGTTGGAAGTACTCAAGGTAATGCAGCTTCAACCTCGCGTATGGAAAAAGCATAAACGCGATTCTGCATCGCGTATTAAAAAAAAATCCACGGAATATTCTCAACGCAGTTTGAACTCGTGTCGCACGCATATTGAATCTGCGTATTCTTTAAACGCTTTACAAATCACAAATGTTAAATATTTGTTTGACCTTTTTTCCTACACTAGGTTTACACCGTAATGTTAAACGCCGAGTAATTTTCGTATACTTTCTCAAATAGAACTCCGGTTGAACATAGCCCGATTATGTAGATAAAAACACTCGTACTACTCGGCATGCGATTTGCCATTAAGTCATCCAGTAATCGCTTTGGATAACGATACTTCTGATAGAAATCTTGTTATCCTTATCAACACACTATAACGGCAAGATTTTTTAAGTGGGATTTCATTTATAAATAATAATAATTTTTTCCTATAAATACACTCAAAGAAACACACCATCAAACATAAAACGCTTCTTCGAATTTAGCCGATAAAAATGAATTCTTATCGCAAGGAAAACAAATTGTGTGTGTAGAAGCAAACCAAATTTGTCCGCTCTTTTCCTTCAAGACCATTCGACCATGCAATGCCCTTGGATGTATTCCAAGTGCCCGCAGAGAGGTTGTCCGGGAATCAAATTGTTATTAGAAGCGAAACCCGGGAAAAAGTAGGTACCTTCAATGTCGGTTCGATAATTGTCGTGAAGAAGCTCAATGGTTAGAAGATGCAATCAAGTCCAAAGATGATAAAAATATTAACGTACTCGCAAAAACTTCAAAGAGAAAGGTATGATTAAGGTTGAACATGAAAAGGGTGCGTCATGCCGGTCCCTGGATGTAGGTTTTTTATGAAACTACATCGTTCAAAAGATAAGAACACCTATGGTAAACAATTACGCAATGTCCCGGGTGTAATTTGGTGGAATGGGCCGACTAATTAAATTTTTGGTTGCTCTATAATATGTTGTGTTATGTTACGTGTTTATGATGTAATGTTTAATCCCGTGTTTAATTACTCAAATAAGAGGCGCGGTCTGATGTAATGTTTATGTTTTATGTATTATGTACTTTTATGTTGTTTATGTATGTTAACGTTTATTTGGGTTTGTTTATGTTTGACTATTTTAGGACCTCCTCCTAAGTTAGGGACAAACTTCTTGGCAAACTCGCATTCGTGAATATTTCCACTTAAGTCGGTAATCTCCCCAACCACCAGATCCCAAACCCCCTTATTCCACCACGTGTATGATAATAAATCAAAAGGGAAAGCTGCATAATTCAATGCTATCTTTACACTTTTGTCTGACATAAAAGTGGTGGACAACTCAATGGGGCGTGTTACGAAAACACAATGTGTTGGGTGATAATTGTAGATGTCAGAGACTACTATTACACATCTAATCGGTAATAGTGTACAACAGTGTTTAGCTGCCTCCTCTTTCAAAGGTCATTTTCTATTTAACCATTACCCAGATTACAAAAATATATCACGCTACAGGAGATGACATGCAAAATAATGCCAGACAAATGAAACGTACTCTTGCAGCTAAGTTGCCAATATTTATAATTTATTCCTTTGTAGAATTTCAAAAATATATTTAAACCCATTTGAGAGTTTTAGTATAAATTTGTGATAAACGCCTCAGAAATCAATTATACTAAAAATCGGGATCTCTAGCGCAAATTTGAGGCAATATTCTAAGAAAAACTTCTCGGGGCAAACCATGACGTCCTTTAAAACGCTGAGGTCCAAACCTGCAACTGGGGTTAAAGTAGTCCTGCATAATCATGGCATCTGCCTCCACACGACATATGTTAACGGTTCTTCTAGTCAAGACCTGTGACTGTTCGGGTTGGTGCAAGTCATGCGCCTCCCCGCAAAATTTGTCGATACATGATGACGAAATCTCCATGGCTATCATCATGGTACCGTTTCGGGTATGTCGCCTCTCTCCGTCGTCGCATATATCTAACGATAGCCGACTCCATTTTTCAGCTAAATATCAATTTAAATCATTATCGCAACGGATTTAAAACGGGTATTGTTTTGTAAGCGGAAATAAGAAAATAAAAAATAAAAAATAACGCACTTAAACATGGGATATGAAGAACATAAAAAGGGGATAAGACGAGGACCAACATACATGAGTGAAAACTTAATATATCATACAAGAACTAAATAGCAAACATCTACTACGCCCTAGATAATCAACAGAATTTTAACCAGTTTTACTGGAGTCACCCAAAAACCGACTATCCGGCACAACATCCATATCGGCTCCATCATCACCTCTAGGACCACTACCCCGCACACTACTCGGCCAACTACCACCCAAGCTAAGCCCTAAAAAACACTTGAGGTTGGTAAGTCACTAATCACCTAGGAGGCATGCTCCAATAACGGGTTATGCTATACGGGGGTTACTATCATGAGGGTGAGGGACATAATAAGCATTCGATGCGGAAGGGTCTGCAATGACGCTTGCGATTTGTTGGGTTTCCTAAGGATACTCGAGCGCAATATGTGGTGGGAAATGTCCTGTTCTTCCCGACTTGAATAGAATAGGCCTTCAAATGTTCCGAACTACGATGGGTTGTGGGGGTGTTATACACCGCTCGACGACGACTCTCATCATATACCACCATCCCTACTCAATCGCCAAGATGCCTCCCATGCAAACCTCGTAACTCTTCCTAAAAACAAAATAAAATTTTTTTAAACAATTATGTTTAACAATGAAGAAACTCCAAATGAGAATGAAAATGAGATATAAAATGACTAACCTCCGAGACGTTGACGTCGAAAATTGTATGGGTTCTCTCCTTCCATGGGACCGGAACTAGCTCCTCAAACGAATCTTTGTAGAAGGGCATGTCCCATTGTAGGTTTGGGAGTTGCCTTATGGACTGTATCCGCTTGGTCGTATGTGTATGTCTGGGATGACATGCTAGGGGGTGGGCCTTGGGGCATCAAACTACGGGGTATACCGCCGTGACCAACTCCGATATCATCATGTGTGTCTATGTGAGTTGTTTTTGTCCTAAGGGCTCCCACGCTATGAGTTTTCCAAAATTTGGAACACACTTCATCAGCGACAAGAAGGAAGTGATCACTAACCTCAACCTCCATACCATCTAATACTTCCTCCAATCTAGGTGGGTTGCATGGGATAACTATTGCACCAAACACCTGCCTCATACACCTCTCGGCCAGATAAACTGAAGCTCTTGCACCGTCCTTGTCCTTAAAGACACATATCATCTTAGACATCTCAAGTGAGGTTTGGAATGCATCAGTGTGTTGGTGTTCACTGTCCCCAAACCAGGGTCCCAGATAACCGCATCACCCATCCTAATATCTATCTAAGCGCGTGCATCTGACAGAGAGTGTTTGTGAAGATCTTTTTGTCCCTTCCTCCTAAGGTTCAACACATTAAATAGACTAATAGCCGGGGTGTGGATCCAGTTGATCATCTCTTAGGTTTTCCTTCAAAACAGGTTGACAATTACGGAAATAAAAATAATACCGTAACTCTAAGATCATCGACATGCCACCCATATCCTTGTTTGCACGAACTCCGCCATCCGGTGTTTGTACAGAACGCCCAAAGTTGGAGTACCCCAATCATAAGACCCAACAAAGATCCAAATTATCCAACACTATACACCATCGTTTATCTACTCTAACACTACAACCGCAAAACAAAAAGAACCAATACACCGGAGTAAGAACATTCTAGTCGGTTATTTCGGCAATGCCGCAGCTTGTCAACATTGTTCCTACTTAAAATGAAATTAGCCAAGTGAGAAACTCGCATCGTGCATGCCTTGGAATCATAGTCTCCGTTTTTCACAAAGATGTAGTCTTCTCGTTCCATAACATCTAACACACCCTAAATACCTAGCATCCATAGCTTCTACTTCTTGCGCCTTCATTGTTTCCTTTGGTAATTAAGGATTGGCTTACCTCCTCCAATTGGAATACCACCAACCGATAGAAATCTAGAGGAGTTAAACCTATTTCAAACTCTTTGAAGTGAAAATTTCTAGTCTTCTTCCACCACCTCTCACATATAGCTTCGGTTAATCCCTTATCCCATACCTAAAATTAAATTGGAATATCGACTCTAAACCACAAAGATTGAAGAATTAATAATGCACTGGGTTGTTTCTAACCACTATCTCGGTAAAATTTATTTAAGTTGGTCCAATCTGCTCCTAAATGTTCCGTCTCGCTTTATCTACTAAGTTGTCGGCCTTATGTTGTAACTCGACACCTTGAGATAGTTGGGATAACTTCTCATACCTAGACCAATCGATATCCTCCATTATCTAAAAGTGAAAAGACCAAGGGAAGCACAATCAACATGTGAATAACAAAAATCAAACGCATATGTTAATCTATGCACAATCAACATATGAATTCACACGTTCACATTCACATCACATGGAGGGATGCACATTAATTGCTCAAATGAAAATCTTAGTCAAAGTGATAATAACAACATCAATTCCACCCCTTGAATCTTCTAAACATCAACTCAAAAGAATACATGACTTAATCCTAAAACACATTGCAAAATGCTATAAACCACAAAATCAATTTCCAACAAAATAATATTTACAACAAAATCATATTAACAACAAATTCATATTAACTACATCATATTAACAACATCAATTTCCATGAAAATCATATTAACAACATCAATTTCACCCATATATTCATCACAACCTCAACTACATCATATTAACAACCTCAATTTCACCCATATATTCATCTCAACCTAACTACATCATATTAACAACATCAATTTCCAACAAAATCATACTAACAACATCAATTTCACCCATATATTCATCTCAACCTCAACTACATCATATTAACAAACATCCATTTCACCCTTATCAAATTACAAATTTCAAATACATTATACCAAGCATAAACACAACTAATTCAATCCATCAAATTAAGAATCAATCATGGTTTTGTGTTTCACCAAAATTAACCACAAATAGCAAAAACCCTAACTCACATTTTAATTTTTTGAAATCAATACAAAAATTATACAACCGCAATATCAACATAATCAAGATTATGCATCCAATAACACCTAAACCAATCCGTTTATAACTAAAATCAAGAATCATAAAACAACTAAATCAAAAAAACAAAAATTACTTACCTAGTGTGGATTTTGATGATGAAATCTCACAAAAATACCACCAATCGATTACCCTCGGCTTCTAGAACAAACCCTTGTAAATTTTCCGCTCCTTGAACACAATTTTTTTCAATCAAACCATGAACCGAGGTGAGGTTAATGAAAAAGAGAGGAAGGAAGAAAAGAGAAGAAAAAGTGCGCTTCTCAGAACTTTTAGGGTTCTCTATGAAACGTAAGTTCAAATCTGCGTGTTGACGGGTCAACATGGTCAATATGCATGTTGAAACTACGTTTTTGAGTTTCCCTATGAGACGCAGTTTCAAACTGCGTTGCACGTAGGTTCCAAATGCGTTTCATTTGGGGATCTTGGATTCCCATTACGCCCGGGCGATGTGTTTTGGTGACGTGGATCCAAGGAAAACCTTGAATCTTGGATCATGGTTAGAGCTAGCCTAAGGGAACATGGATGGACAGCATTTTCAGAAAAGCAAAAGGTTTACACATTTATTCATCGAAGGTACACGGAAATTACAGATCAAAAAAGGTTCATTTCGTCTTACATTTGCTAGACCTGATAGCAAAGCAAAACCCATTTGAAAATTCAACAGTTGCTTTGGGCTCTGTGAACCGTGAGCCCAACTGCAAGCTTCAAACCAGAAGTTTAAGTCTTTTTTTCTCGATTTCTTTCAAGTTGTTACAGAATAGATTCTTCCTGACCTCAAGTTCTTAGAAGGTTAAGCTCTAAAATAAGCTTCATCCAGTAAATACGCATCCTCATTTTTAGTTGACATTGAGGTCTACTATTTTATTGTGTAAATGATGATAGCAGAAAAAGCAGTGATAGTTACAAGGATACACTGTAACATTACTACTTAGTGCAACTTATCCACCTATATCAATCAAGCTCACATTGTCCCAACATACATTCTAAACCAAATGATGATAGCAGAAAAATAAGGATAGACACTGTAACATTACTACTTAGTACTCATCTCCCTCATTGCCATCTTCGCCTTCGGCAGACTCAGCACCGACCTCCTCATAATCCTTCTCCAGTGCTGCAAGATCTTCACGAGCCTCAGAAAATTCACCTTCTTCCATACCCTCACCAACATACCAGTGAACAAAGGCACGCTTTGCATACATGAGATCAAACTTGTGGTCAATACGGGAGAAGACCTCAGCGACACTAGTAGAGTTTGAAATCATACAAACAGCTCTTTGAACCTTAGCAAGATCACCACCTGGAACAAGAGTTGGTGGCTGGTAGTTAATACCACATTTGAACCCAGTAGGACACCAGTCGACAAACTGAATTGTTCTCTTAGTCTTGATGGTGGCAACAGCTGCATTCACATCCTTTGGCACAACATCACCTCTGTACATCAAACAGCAAGCCATGTACTTTCCATGGCGAGGATCACATTTGGCCATCATAGATGAAGGCTCAAAAGCACTGTTGGTGATCTCTGCTACTGATAGTTGCTCATGGTATGCTTTCTCTGCTGAGATGACAGGGGCATATGATGAAAGCATAAAGTGAATTCTTGGGTATGGGACCAAATTGGTCTGGAACTCAGTTACATCCACATTTAGTGCACCATCAAACCTCAGGGAAGCAGTCAAAGATGAAATAACCTGAAACACAAGAACACATCAGTCATTCGTGAAATACACTTCTTTCTTATTATTTTACAAAAACAGAGAATACCCGTAAGAAACATGTACAAACAGATCATTATTGAATAGTTGTAAAAACAACAAGGATGTGTACCTGAGACACCAAACGGTTGAGGTTGGTGTAGGTGGGGCGTTCAATGTCAAGGGAGCGCCTGCAGATATCGTAGATGGCTTCATTGTCAAGGAGAACAGCTACATCGGTATGCTCCAAGAGGGAGTGAGTTGAAAGAACACTGTTATAAGGTTCCACTACGGATGTAGAAACCTGGGGAGAAGGGTAAACAGTGAAGCCAAGCTTGGATTTCTTTCCATAATCAACAGAGAGACGCTCCAACAGGAGTGATCCAAGCCCAGAACCAGTGCCTCCACCAACAACAGCATTGAAAACAAGGAAACCTTGGAGACCAGTGCAGTTATCAGTGATCCAAGCAGAGATCTACAATCTCTTTGCCAACTGAAACCCAATAGAACAAGCATTAGTATCAACGTAACCAAGTAACAGAATATCTAGTAAAACAAGAAAACAGTAAACAAAATTCAGTTACTTGTGTAGTGGCCACGACCAAAATTGTTGGCAGCATCCTCTTTGCCACTAATGAGCTGTTCAGGGTGGAACAATTGGCGATAAGTTCCAGTTCTAACTTCATCAATGACAGTTGGTTCAAGATCTACAAAAATGGCACGTGGCACGCTTTCAGCACCAGTTTCGCTGAAAAAGGTGTTGAACGCATCATCTCCTCCTCCAACTGTCTTATCACTTGGCATTTGGCCATCGGGCTTCAACAAATGGATAACAAAATTATTAGAAAATGGTTCAGAGTTATAAACTTTGAACAACAAAAATCAAGCATGATACAGAAACATATCACAAAACCTAGAACCTTAGCGATTGAAAACAAAACCAAAGCATGATGCAAATTAACTATACTTGATTGAAAGAACTTAAGAGAATCTCACTTATCGACAAGCAATCTAATCTTCTTCTTTTTTCAATGGGCTGTAATCTAATCTAATTCATCTAATTCACCATATTCCCAAATTTGGTACTCAAAGAATCAAGGTCAGCTACTTAAGTCTCAACCCCTTTCAGTTGTAACCAACCAAAAAATAGGAAAAGGTGCCCAATAAAAAATCCTGTCATCATAAACTTGTTTCTTTTTTAAAACTTTTCTGAAACATATTGTTAAAAACTATATTTATCATACCAGAATCTATTCAAAACATGATCAGCAGGGTAAAATTGTATATAAATTGTTGCTCAGAACTTCTTAGAGGTTGTGAAGCCATCGCTGGCAGATCATTGGGACCTAACAACATCTGGCACAGATTTGTTCCTCATTGGACAAATCCATAGATTTTATTGTAAAATGACAACATAAATATTATAGGAAACTGTGACTGTGACCACTCTAAATAGCATTGATCGATTTGGTTTGATTGATTGAATAATAAAGCGATCAGAACCTGTCGAGATTCAAGAGTAACATCACAGAATTCAGTGGATTGACAGACCATGAATTTTATCTTCATGTCGCTTTCATATCAATCACTCTACCAATGTAAGAGAAATAGATAACATTCCTGGGAATCATTAATAAGGACTACCGAACATATTACATTTCCTAGGAAATGATCAAAAAAAAAACTGCAAAAACAAACGTCAGCTAAATACCGTAAAAATTTTGAGAATCATTAGTTGCTCAGAACTTCTTAGAGGTTGTGTAGCCATCACCGAAAGATCAACGAGATCTAACATCTAGCACAGATTTGTTCCTCATTGCAAAAAATAAGTAACAATTTTCGAAGAAAAAACTTAATCCATCAAACATCTAGCACAAGTTGTCATCTGATATCCATCAAATACTAAAAAGTATAAAATAATGTTCAATATTTTGTCCTTCCGTGAAAATCTCAAATACAATCTATGTTTGACATGATCAGCAGGGTAAAATTATAGATAAATTGTTGCTCAGAACTTCTTAGAGGTTGTGTAACCATCATCGATAGATCATTGAGACCTAACATCTAGCACAGATTTGTTCCTCATCGCGACATATCCATAGATTTTATGGTAAAAAAGACATTGACATGATCAGCAGGGTAAAATTATAGATAAATTGTTGCTCAGAACTTCTTAGAGGTTGTGTAACCATCATCAATAGATCGTTGAGACCTAACATCTAGCACAGATTTGTTCCTCATTGCGACAAATTCCTAGAACGACATTACAAAGTTAAAAGAAATCATTGAATTTCCTTAAACAAAGACCATTCTAAATGCTACTGATCTGTTTAGATTGATTGATTGAATCATAAGGCGATCAGAACCTGTCGAGATTCAAGAGTAACATCACAGAATTCAGTGGATTGACAGACCATGAATTTTATCATCATCTCGCATTCATATCAATCAATCTACCCATAGAAGAAAACTAAATCATATTCCTTGGATGTACGAATTAGAAGTGCATAACAGATTATAACTCCCAAAACACGATCAATAAATGAAGCTGCAAAAACAGACTTCAGCTGAAAACCTTAAAAATAATTGAGAATCAATAGACAATAGTTGCTCAGAACTTCTTATGGGTTGTGTAGCCATCACCAAGATCAACGAGATCCAACATCTAGCACAGATTTGTTCTACATTGCGAAAAATAATTATCGATTTTTGAAGAAATCAAGCATCTAGCACAGGCTGTCATGATATCCATCAAACACTAAAAAGTAAAAACTAATGCTCAATGTTTTGTTCTTCCATAAAATCCCAAATACAATCTATGTTCGACATGGTCAGCAGGGTAAAATTATAGATAAATTGTTGCTCAGAACTTCTTAGAGGTTGTGTAACCATCATCAATAGATCGTTGAGACCTAACATCTAGCACAGATTTGTTCCTCATTGCGACAAATTCCTAGAACGACATTACAAAGTTAAAAGAAATCATTGAATTTCCTTAAACAAAGACCATTATAAATGCTACTGATCTGTTTAGATTGATTGATTGAATCATAAGGCGATCAGAACCTGTCGAGATTCAAAAGTAACATCACAGAATTCAGTGGATTGACAGACCATGAATTTTATCATCATCTCGCATTCATATCAATCAATCTACCTTAGAAGTGCAAAAACAGATAATAATTCCTAAAAAACGATCAAAGAATGAAACTGCAAAAACAGATTTCAGCTGAAAACCTTAAAAATAATTGAGAATCATCAATTGCTCAGAACTTCTTAGAGGTTGTGTAGCCATCACTGAAAGACCAATGAGATCTAACATCTAGCACAGATTTGTTCCTCATTGCAAAAATTAACAAACGATTTCAAAGAAAAGGGTTCATAAACAGATATGAATCAGAAAAGCAGAACAAAACCATAACAACGATACAAGTTGCAACAAAAGAAAATTCCGAACTAATTCATCATCCAACATTTCGTATATACAAGGATCTAACATCACAAACTAAGATCTAACCGAATCTAACAAATATTATTACAGATCTGTGAAACTATACCCTATAAAACCTTAGATCTAATGAAAAACAATCAAAACCAACAAATCCAGAAAGGAAAAATGAAGAAGAAATTGAAAATGGAAATATTATTACAGACCTGTGAAACTATACCCTATAAAACCTTAGATCTAATGAAAAACAATCAAAAGCCAACAAATCCAGAAAGAAAAAATGAAGAAGAAATTGAAAATGGAAATGCCTGAATGCCATGCTCGAGTCGAGACAGTAAAGCTCCCAGCACGCATTTCCAACCTGAATACCAGCTTGACCAATGTGGATCGAAATGCACTCTCTCATTTTCGGACGGAGATTAGTAAACAGAGAAGAAGAAGAAAGAAGATTTTTGAAGAACACAAAGAAACAGCTTTTATTAAGACGCTTTCCCGAATGTATTGTTTTTCGGTGCTTCTCTATGCTATATTTATAGTCATTTTGAGGGAGTGGGTGATGATGAAGAAAACAAGAAAACTTCCGGGGGTTCGTTTTAACTTAACCCTAATTTAGAATGCCAGCTCATGCCAGTTAACTGATTGTTGTTGCCAAATGCTCCATGGGCCATCTCTTTGCACTTGGAACTCTTGGACACTGATTCGCGTAGGCCTGGAGGGCAACACCAATTCCCCGGATGACATTGAGAAAGTCGAGATCCGCAGCTGGACAAATGTACTGCGGAGGCAGCAACAACAACCTCTACTAGCTGCAATTCTTGGCCAGCAACAACTTTTTTGTCGAACAAGAACTCGTATATTTGCAACTACAAGTTTCTAGAGTTGCACTATTTGTCTTTTGGCTGACAAATAAGCTTGTAACGAACAAGTTACAATATGATGTAAATATTGTTGGCAGTGATGGTAAGTAATTGTAACAGGATGGAGGGATATAGGGACAAATGAGGTCCGACCCCACTTGATTCTAAAATCCCACAAATATAGGCTTATAATTTTTATAATTTACATGTTTTGTGGGGGCAAATATGCTTTATAAATTTGAAAATTCATTTTTAATAGGGTCAAAATTATAAAACTCATGTAAAATCGATAAAAATACATCAAATGTACCACATAAAAACAAAAAATGACCTAAATTACTATATCTAATTTAACTAAAATATTTTATGATTTGATTTTTACTTAGTTAATACTAAAAAGTCACTAAAAATGCCAGAAAAAAATCGGTCGGCCTTCGGCCGCATAACATCCAGTATATACAGACTTTTACTATATGAATTTTCCCCCCACTTGGGAAAAAGTCTGGCTCCGTTACTGAATTGTAGGTACCTAAAATGGGTGAAGGGGTAAAGATGAGTTTTTAGAATTTAGTATGAGTTGCTGAAGGTTGGTGATGAGCAATAATCTTCGCCTAAAACAAGGTAATGCTCATTTAGAGGTGTTGATGGTGAGGTTTTTGACAAGGACATTTGTAGTAAATTAGCCTTGATCTAGTTGTATAAATAATCCTTGGCCCGGTATCAGGATTATTGAATCTGCCAAAATATAATTTGTATTCCGGAAGAGAATCAATAAACTGTATTCGATTAACTGCCTCGTGATCTAAAGCTATTTTTGAAAAATGTATACGTATGCCAAATTTTAGGGCTCTCCCCAGCAGAAACCTTGTTATTTCATGTACGCTAATATACATGTCTTTTATGTCATATACATGACATTATTCATATTCGGAATAGGATGGCCACGTCTTCCAAAGTAATCGTCAAGTCACCCAAAGCACATACTACGGAATGTCCACACTCACACCAACGAGAAATAAAAGTCAGTAAACCTCGCATATCCTTGTTGATTTTCAGTGTCTTGAAGACTCATACATCATCTAAAATCTTTGCGCTTTTCAAGGTTGATCGAACATAGGATTACTCAGCATTACTTTGGACCACTCCGCCCAAAGCACAAAGGATTTAGTGCAGCTTCGAATTCAACAAAAGAAGGTTTAAACTCTCCTCTTTGCAAGCCGCATCTGACAATGGCACGAGGGACGAGTGATAAGCACGCAAGTGCAACACGTTTATACCCACATTTATACTAGCTAGGTCTCGATATTTTGCTAATAATTATATTTTAGAGCTCTTACAGGAATTATAAGCAAGTCTGTTCGCTCAGAAAATAAATGACTAAACGAGGATCTAATTGGCCTTTGCGACAAGATAACCAATGTTGCTGCCAGTGGAACCACATGGCTACATTTATCCATGGCCAGAGTCAGGCCCATCTGGGGTTAAAGACGAGTGACGTGGCCGAACCACCACCGCATCTCGTTTCACATCAAAACAAGAAAAAGAGAATTTCATTTCTCTAAGCATGTGGTGCTCATTTTTAATCAACAGAGAAAGGGAATCTGAGAGCTTAATTTCTTCTACAAGCTGCTGCCAATGAAATGGAGGCTTCAAGGACTGAAATTGGTGTTCGCTTTGTTGAAGTTTCTGGACTGAATTTCTCACAACAACAACTATTGAGTTTGGGGTACAAACGGGGATGGAGTCTTCATGGATCGATACAAATCAATTGTGTATTGCTGATTTTCACATTACAATGGCCAGACTCGAATCATGAGGTCGAGTTTGAAGGAAAAAATCAAGTGCAGATTGGGTTCGCAAGGCAGCAGATTCAAATTAGGTTAAATGGTTTTGTGTGGTGGTTGAGAGATTAGATGGCAGTGAAGAAGAAAGTTTTTCAGGCGTAAATGGAGATGAAATTGTGGGAATTAATTGAGAGAAGCATGTATTGTTCTTAGCATGTCGATTTGGCAGCAACAAGACATGAAATTGTTTGTCGCTGATGACTGATTCAACGGATTGCAATAATGGTTTAATGGCTAGATGGAGTCAGGGGTTGTTGTTTTGAATGATGGGGTTAAATGGTTTTGTATGGTGGTTGAGAGATTATATGGCAGTGAATAAGAAAGTTTTTCAGGCGTAAATGGAGATAAAATTGTGGAAATTAATTGAGAGAAGCATGTATTGTTCTTAGCATGTCGATTTGGCAGCAACAAGACATGAAATTGTTTGTCGTTGATGACTGATTCAACGGATTGCAATAATGGTTTGATGGCTAGATGGAGTCAGGGGTTGTTGTTTTGAATGATGGGGTTGTTCTTGAGTCATGAAATTGAAGCTGAAATTAATGTTGGCCGATTGAATCTACAGTGGTGGTATTTGGTTGAAATGGTAATTGTTGAAAGCGATGATGTATGAATCTGCGGCATGAACTGAATTGGGGGTTTTGGCATCGATCAATTGAGAAACAACACAACAACAATTGAGGTTGGGGGTTCTCGTGTGGGAATGTATCATAAGTGACCAGTGGCGTTGAATCGATGAAGTAATGGAGAAAGGAAATTGCAGAGAACTTTGGCTGGATTGAGTGTTTCCGGAGGTGTCTGAATGGATGGTATGTCTCGGATTGAACTACAGAGAATGAAGATATATGCTGGACATACTTGGTGGGAATTTCAGCTCGAGTGGAAAAGGTTTTGTGGGGTTGTGTTCTAATGAGATAGTGGTATCTGAAGTTAGAGTTCTCAGTTAGAGTTCTCAATGAAGAAATGCACAACAATGAAGACGATAAGTGGTTGAATGGTGTGTGCGGGTACTTGACGAGATTTAGAAGGTTCAAGTCAGGGAATAGAGACTGATGTTGTGGTTGCATCTGGTAAACGTTGGTGGTGGCTAGATAGGAATAGAAGGGGG
The DNA here is from genome assembly GCA_023531295.1 of Papaver armeniacum. Classification (NCBI taxonomy): domain Eukaryota; kingdom Viridiplantae; phylum Streptophyta; class Magnoliopsida; order Ranunculales; family Papaveraceae; genus Papaver; species Papaver armeniacum. The sequence goes on along the minus strand of JAJJWW010002063.1, from coordinate 526,601 downwards.
CGGTCCAACGGGGTTCAAACTAGGGTTTATTGTTTATTGTTTTTTCTTCTTGTTATGCTTCTTGTTATGATTTGCTAAACCATCATTAGGGTGAAGGATGAACTTGTAGGTTAAGGTGCTTGTGTTCTTAATGTAGGATCAAATGGTTTCAAAAATGATTTGAGATGACTTAAGATTAAACATTCCAGGATGTTAGAGTGTGTTTAACATCTCAAAAGGATGTCGCAGGTTGAAATTGTTTTAAGAGTTTTCATTCATTACATGTCTTATAAAGAGCAATGGGAGGACATTTTTTTATATTTTTGGAGAGAGATTTATTTTCTTTTATCATCTTCTTCCCCAAATAATTAGTTAGAATCTACAAAAATATCCAACATCATTCCATATCATCATACCTAGATCGAACCACGTAAAAATCCTTGATTGTTTTTATGTTTAGATCATTCAAGATAGTGAGGGGTGTAGTGTGGGATTTCCATGTGGTTTCAAAATAAGATCTTAGTACTTTGATTGTTTTAAAGAGTTATCTTACCTTTTAGGTTGAGAACATCAATATTGTTGTGGTTGCATGATTAGGGAGAGGGTTGGGTGATTTTAAAGAAAGCGGTATTCTGCGAGGTCGACTTGATCTGTTATTAACGAGGGAAGAGTAGTTTCAGTTTGAGAAATCGTAGCGTTAGTGGTGGCTAGATAGTGATGTTGATGTCATTTAGTAGATGGTGTCAAGTGAAAGTGCTGAGGTTGTGGATGCAATTCAGGGGAGCGCATTGGTGGTTATTGAGAAGATGCTAAATTGGAACAAGGACTTGGCATTGGATGGAGTTAATGGAGAAGCTAAAGTGGAATTTGGGGTTGGAGTTGGTTATGGCTGTGATAGCTGCTGATTGAAGGTGGTTTACGAGGAGATGGCGTGCTTGTGGAAGTAGCAATTCTTGGACACTGCTTCGAGCTAGTTGAGGTTGAGATGGCTTGTTTGAGCCTGCACCGGAGTTGAAGCAAATCCGGCTTTTTGCTGGCAAGCTATGTTGAAACCTATGTTGAAGGTGGTTTCTTGTTGTAGGTGGACCGGCTTAGTTACGGAATGGAAGAGTGTTGGTGCTATGCCTTTGCGGTGGAATGAGGAGATGGACTTGAGCATGGAATAGATCTTGGTCCATACTAGATTTTCTCAGCCTATTTATGCATTAGTGGACAAAGAATATATTTTATTGTTTGTGATTCACTATTAATAGTGTTATATGATTTGATAGTTTGTTTGGTTAGTCTGGAATCAATCAGTTACATTCATCTCTAGGATATATTAGGGTTTTCGGCGGTCACAAGTGAATCATAACTTTTGTTAAAGCGTTTAGTGCTTTTACACATTTGTTTGCATTGATTAGTCTTATTCCATAGAACTTATTGGGGTTAAATCAAACTTTAGGGTTTATTGTTTATTGTTTTCTTCTTGTTATGCTTCTTGTTATGATTTGCTAAACCATCTTTAGTATTTCATTAAAACAACAAACATCCCCCTTGGGTGAAGGATGAACTTGTAGGTTAAGGTGCTTGTGTTCTTAAACAATGGTTTCAAAAATAAGATCCAATCCACACCATTGTCACCGAAAAGTGGAAGAAGAGTTACAAAATTCCATTCGTGGATGTGAAGAAGAAAGCGGATGGTGCAATGTTGAAAGTTTTCAAAAGTTTCTCTTTAATGGATTCCACACCATTGTCACGTGCTAAGGATTGGTTGTACTATTTACCTTCTCTTTAATGGATAGTGCTAAGGATTGGTGTCACAACATGGAATGGGTTGAAGAAACTCTTTTTGGAGAGATATTTTCCTGCATCAAAGGCTACTCAAATTCGAAAGGAGATTTGTGGGATGAAGCAAAACGTGGGAGAATCCTTATTGTAGTTGCAGGAAATCCCACACTACACCCCTCATAATATTTCATAGATCTAAATCTATTTCATAATCAAAATAAAGATTAAAATGCTAAAATTATAAAATGGACACAAGGATTTTTACATGGTTCGATCAATGTGATCTACATCCATGGTTCTTCACTATGATTATTGAGATTACATTAGTATTTCATTTACAATCTCCATTAATGGATATTTTGTAGAGCTCTAGATCTAATTTTAGGGGAAGCAGATGATAAAGAAAAATAAATCTCTCTCCAAAATATCTCTCTCTCTCTTACCAAAATTATTCTCCCCTTCTCTCTCCTGCTCTCTTCTTTATATAGTGTTTACATAGTGGATGACAGCTCATGTACAACTAATATTTCCCTTAATTTCGGATTTACCTTGCGACATTTCGCAGGAGTATAAATGTTAAGTCTCGCAGATACTCTAGTTTTCGCAAGATCTTCGCGCTTTCTTCATGTTTCTATCACCACTATCTATTGCGTCATCAGTCTGCGACACTCGCAAAGTGTCATTGGTGAGGATTTCGCAAGTATGTCCTTGATGCGATATTCTGCTCCTACATCTTGCCTCTTTTTCCTTGAATATTGCTTGAAGAGCGATCTTTAAGGAAAAATCCGTTGTTGTAGCAATCTTTGATCTTTGTTGATGAAGGAACGAGCGAAAGAATCTTTGGACTTGAAAAGTACGTACTTGCCTCTATTCTTTTGCGGAGTTCAAGCTTTGCGAAATAAATAAGAAGTATCAACCCTTGAAGTATGTGAAGTATGAAGTATCCTTGAAGAAATATAAGAAGTACTTAATCCTCGAAATATATAAGAAGTATAAAGTATCCTTTTAGAAATATAAGATGTATCTGTCCTTGATTGCGAATAAGAAGTATTGCCTCTATTCATGCGAAATTATTACTCCATTTTTGATGTGGATTCTTGTTGTTCATTAGTGAACATCAACTTTGGAAATGATTCTTGCCGAGAAGATGAAGAACATAAAATGTTTTCTTGGTTATCCATAGTTGCCTCTGTTCTTTATCGATGAAGGTAGAATCCTTGAGAAAGTGTTGATTGAGCGAATTATTTTTGCATTCTTATTTTGCCTCTGTGTCATGTTTTGTGCTCATGCGATAGTATAATCTCTTGAAGTCGTTATCTTACCTTGTGAAATAATCACATTCTGCGAAATTTTTAATAATTCTCAAATTACGTAAAATACTTGTTCGAATATAATGCTTATGTAATGATTATGTTATGAAATGTGTATGCGATATTTATGCCATGAAATGCTTATGCGATGCTTTCATGATGCTTGTATGATGAGAATGATGAGAATGCTTATCTGCAATGTATAGCTAATGTTTGTGTTACTTAGCTTATTTTGCCGTTCTAAACTTGATGTAGCTTTAAATTGCTTCCATTCTTTATTTCTCTGATTTTGTCTCTAGTATATGCATTCCTCTTTGCATATTTATTGTTCCTCGCAAGTTCTTACTTGTGCTTCATGTTTTCTTATTCCTGCACTATTAGTATCGCATAATAATATGATCAGAATATTAATTGTGCGGCGTTTGCATTGCCTCGGCCTCATTATCATGTATATGTTCGCAAGTTTATCATTTAATCATTTTCTCGAGCTCGCAAGCTTATCATGTAATCTTTTTTGCGATAAAAGAACTGTATTACCTACATCCAAATTTTTTATGTTGAATCTTGTCCTTGCGACAAGATCGCAGGACGTCTTTACATTTTCATGTAATGACCCATTGATCTTGCCTTATCATTTATCTTGTGTGGTCTTATTTTGCCTTCCTAGTTAAAGGTCTTATTTTGCCACCCCTCGTTGCGACAAGATCGCAGGACGTCTTTACATTTTCATGTAATGACCCATTGACCTTGTCTTATCATTTCTTAAGTATTTTTGCCTCTGCGGGATATTTTATTTGCGACAATATGACAGGCTTAAATACTCTTGCGAATGTAAAATCCCATGACATTGCCGTCTTTGCGACGAAATCGCAGGACGTCTTTACATTTTCATGCAAAAACCCATTGATCTCGTCTTATCCTTGCGTTAGTATTATTGCCTCTACAGGATCATCGTACAAACATGACAAGCCTAAATTTCCTTGCGAAAATAAAGCCTCATGACATTTGCGTCTTTTGACACTTATCAGCTCCCTAATGGAGGGTGCCGCCTTATCTTCTCCCTGGTTGCCCCTTCAAGGAGGCGTACATCGGCCATACAAGACTAGCTCCTCCCATCCGGTCTTAACAACAACCGTTGTTTTCGCAGCCTCTTATCCCTTATACCTATATGGTTTATGGTTACGAGACTGCACCCTAAGTGGAGTTTTCTTCGGGCGAAAAGATATATACCAAGACTTGCCAAGAATGGCCGAGACACTTCAAATGCCCCGCACTCTTGGCTCAACCGTGTACCCCGGCGCCTTGAGCATACACTGACTCCTTGGAAGAGACCCTCGGGCGTCCAACCGGGTATAACCTTATATATATAGTTGGAAATCCAAGGTATCTCTCCTGGATAGGCTTTCATGGGCCCCAAATCTCCATGACTCGGAGTTCCGGGAGCGGTGTAACCTTTTCCCTTGAGTCATGTCAAGAGATACCCCCTTATATGACGCACTTTAGGTCTTACATTTGCCTCTTACGAAATATCATTCGCGAACTAGGGTGTACGCCATAAAGGTTCATCCCATTCACTCACTCATTCATTTTTGTCTCAATCATTCATTTTTGATTATCTCTTCTCATTATCTTTGCGAAATTATCGCATTTCCATTATCTCTGCGAAATTATCGCATGTCTTCATTCTTTCATTCATCCTTTCATTCATTCCTTCATTTTTGTCATTTTCTTCACTCATTCTTTCATTTCTTTCATTTATTCTCATAATATCATATCATTTGAAGTAAAGTAAATATTCAAGAGAAATATATAAATTAATCTGCGAGATTTTTCTCGAATCTTTGAAATCTTGAAATCTTTGTAATTTTGATTTTTTTTTTTTTGTATTTTTGAAATCTAGAAATCTTTGTAATTTTGAAGTCTTTATAATCTTGAAATCTTAGTAATATTTGTAATCTTGCGATTGAATCGCTTTTTTGTAATCAAATCAAAAATCTTTTATTTTCTGTAGAAGTTAAATGTTCAAGGAAAGTGGTACTTAGCTTTTGTGGTTTGTTCTTGTTGTTGTCTCTTGCGATATGATTTGCTTGCGCATCCTCGAAATGTATAAACATCGCACAAAATATAATTATCTCGCAGACAAAAAGAAGTGTGAGAAATGAGATTTGAACCCTTGACCTGCCTCATGCATATTCTCGCACCATACCAACTGTTTTAACCCTCTCTTGGGAATTTATTTGCGAGATAATCATCAACTTTCCTCCTTGCGAAATAGGCAAAGTCTGTGCGAAATTTCGCATAACAAAACAAAAATAAATGTGCGAGAAGCAAGAATTGATCTGCGACCTTCTCGCTCGCATTCATGCCTCCCGACCAACCGTGCTAGCCCCGCCTCTCGAAGTGTTTCTCACAAATAATCATTTACTTTCTTCTTGCGAAATACCATTGCGAAATTATCAAAGACTCAGGCGAAGTAAACAAACATATGCGAAGTGTTCGTGCTCTTCTAACGTTCGCAAGGTAAACATTTGCGAAGTGCAAAAACTCTTTGCGAATGGGGAGATTCGAACCCTAGACATCAAACTCCTTCTCTTCACCGCTGACCATCCGAGCTAACTTCGACCATTGCGAAAGAATCAAAGAATTTGCGAAGTTAACATCTCGTATGCATTATTTGGTCATCATCTGCGAAAGGCAAAAATTTTTCATGATCGGGGAGATTCGAAACCAAGCACTGCAACTCGCTCTGCGAAGCCTGACCAACTTTGCTACCTCTCATATGCGAAATTGTTGTAAACTTGTTAAAGTTGATTTGATCTTCACCTGTACCAATATAAAAATATGTAAAATTTGCGAAAAATACATTTGATGAGAGATTCGAACCCGCGTCTTCAGGTTTGTTCTCTTCGCTTGTTACCATCTGTACTGACTTATGTTTGCGAAAGCAAGGTAAGATTCGCGTAACTTATTATAATGTTACTGCCTTTTGTGTACTATTTCTTCGTCTTTTCTTCTTCTTGGGCAATCTGCACTATTTATTCAAGTAACTTTTCCTGGGTTCCTTGCTGGTCTCTTTTGGATCCATTCATTTGCTCCTCGCAGGTTGTATCGTTTTAATTGGTTGTCCATATCTAAGATTGGTTAAACTCCAATCGTTACTTTCGCCTTTGGTTGCTCCTAACATCCCTTTGTCTTTTGTGTTTTTATCGTGTCCTGCTGGTGTTGATTTCATCTTTTGTGTGTTAGTCTGGTTCATCGTTTGTGGTTGTTGGAGCTCTAACTCCGGGTAATTGCTCTTATATGTCTCTCCTCTCGGATATCCACAAGTAGGTTGATTTTTACGTTCGTTGTTGTTGTTATCTTCGCTTGACGAATTTTGACCCTCACCTGATTGATTCTAAATGTTCGTATGGAGCAAGTCTTTATGTTCACTGTAAAATAATTCCTCCTTTTATGTTCGATGACGATATGACTTCACTGGATGGAGAGCTTTTCGCCCGTGTTTTTCCCACACTGGTTATGCAAGAGTTCGCAGGTTATCTAGTTGTGCCATCGACTTTTGTTGCGAAGTAATAGGTCTGAAAATGTTTATTTCGCATACTCTTTTCCCTTACATCCTTATAACGCTGTGATGAGATTTTCTTCTCACTTCTTTCTTGTTTACGACTCCTCCAAATTTTGTCTTTCTCAACTTCGTGTCTAGTTATCACCCTTTATACAATTTTTTGTTCATCTTTTCTTTCTTCTTCTTTATCTTGTGCTAGATCCATTTTGTGAGATTCATTTTATGTCTTTTATTTGTCTCCTCCTGGATGTGTAGTTTCTTCCTTCATATATCTTCTCAATGATCTTCCTAAAATTTTATGTTGTGATTGATAATCACCCACGGAACCGAGATATTATCTCCTTATATTGCTTTTCTCTGGATAAGTTTACTCCAATGTATCCTTTCGTAATGTATTTATGGTATTCCACCGAATTGTAGTGATGTTTTCCTTCTCCCCGGAAAATTATTATTTCCTCTTCGCATCTATGCCATTTTACCTTTCTTTCTTGCGAGAGTTCATTCCTCAAAATCTCCCAGATCTAGATTTTTGAATATATAATTAGAGAAATATAAGAGATTTTGTTTTGTTTGAACAAATAACTGATGATGATTCTTTCGTCTATAACTTTTGATGCGGCTATAAAGTCTGCAAAAAAGATGAACTGTTGATGTTATTTGTTGTTTGAAGATGAAAATTCTATCTTTGGAGTTTCCGTTTTCGTCTCCAAATTTTGTAGATCCATATACATAGTAGCTAATTCCTTTGAATCTCCTTCAATCCACAAGCATCAGTCCCTGTTTCTAGCGCATATGTAGTTGCAGGAAATCCCACACTACACCCCTCATAATATTTCATAGATCTAAATCTATTTCATAATCAAAATAAAGATTAAAATGCTAAAATTATAAAATGGACACAAGGATTTTTACATGGTTCGATCAATGTGATCTACATCCATGGTTCTTCACTATGATTATTGAGATTACATTAGTATTTCATTTACAATCTCCATTAATGGATATTTTGTAGAGCTCTAGATCTAATTTTAGGGGAAGCAGATGATAAAGAAAAATAAATCTCTCTTTAAAAATATCTCTCTCCAAAATATCTCTCTCTCTCTCTTACCAAAATTATTCTCCCTTTCTCTCTCCTGCTCTCTTCTTTATATAGTGTTTACATAGTGGATGACAGCTCATGTACAACTAATATTTCCCTTAATTTTGGATTTACCTTGCGACATTTCGCAGGAGTATAAATGTTAAGTCTTGAGACACTCTAGTTTTCGCAAGATCTTCGCGCTTTCTTCATGTTTCTATCACCACTATCTATTGCGTCATCAGTCTGCGACACTCGCAAAGTGTCATTGGTGAGGATTTCGCAAGTATGTCCTTGCTGCGATATTCTGCTCCTACACTTATATGAATGTTGGGAACGATACAAGAGATTGGTGGCAAGCTGCCCTCACCACCAATTCAGTGACGCTATGATCATCCAATACTTATATGAAGGACTCCAATCAAGTGATAGGAATCTTATTGACGCTGCGGGTGGTGGTGCACTAGTTAGCAAGACGGTGGCACAAGCTAGAGAGTTGATTGAAAATATGGCAGCGAACTCCCAATAATTTTTGAGTCGTGGTTCGGATGTGCTTCTAAGAAGAGTGAATAAAGTGAGCGAGGTTGAGGAACTTCGTCAACAAATGGGGAACATGTCGGCAATGATGCAACAAGTTGCAGCCGCGGTGATACCTAGTTCCTCTCAAACTTATGAGGACGAGCAAGCTAATGCGATCTTTCCAAATCAACAAAGACTCAAGATGATCCCTACTCAAACACTTACAATCCGGGATGGAGAGATCACCCCAATTTTAGCTATGCCAACAAGCAAGGAGCGGTTCAACAACCTATCTTCAACTTTTCGAGTGGATTTCAACCTCAACAACAACAATTCCAGTAGAGACAACAATTTCAAAGAACCACAAGCACAACAATCAATGCAAAATCAAGGTTCCGATATTGATTCAAAGCTTCAAACAATGATGCAAGGCATTTCTACCATGTTCAAAGAGAGTCAACAGAAACTAAGAGTGCTATCAAGGAGTTGCAAACACAAATGGGCTCCATGGATATTGAGTTGAACCAATTGAAGGCACAAAATAGTGGGAAACTCCCTTTTCAACCTATTAACCCAAAAGAGGGTGTCAATGCTATTACATTGAGAAGTGGTACACAACTTGTGCAACCCGAAGTTACTGATTCGGGCAAGGTGGGAACACCCAAGGAACCTGTTTTGGAGGAGAAGAATGAGGATTCTCTCCAAACTTCGAGGTACCTATTCCTAACTCTAAAACTCCTAGTTTCTACTTATGTTCCTCCTTTACCTTTTCCTCATGATTTTCAAGTTCTAAGAAGGCGGAACTAGAAAAGGAGATTTTAGACGTTCTAAAGAAGATCCATGTGAACATACCACTCATTGATGCTATCAAGCAAGTTCCAAAGTATGCAAAGGTGTTGAAGGACTTGTGTACCAACAAACAAAGGCTCAAAGGTAATGAAGTGCTTAGTGTGGGGGAGAATGCTTCGGCAATCTTACAACACAAACTCTCACTTAAGTGCAAGGATCTCGATAGTTTTGACATTCCCATCACAATTGGTAACACAACATTTAACAAAGCTATGTTGGATTTAGGTACATCCGTTAATGTTATGCCTGCGTCAATGTATAATTCACTTGATCTTGGTCCTCTTAAAAAGGCTGAAATTGTATTGCAATTGGCCGATCGCTCTAATGTCTACCCAATGGGTATTGTTGAGGATGTTCTTGTGCAGGTTAATCAACTTGTATTTCTAGCTGACTTTTGTGTGTTAGAGATGGATGAAGGTTCACCGAATTCGTCTCTTCCATTGCTACTTGGGCGTCCCTTCATGAAAACGGCGAAAACCATAATTGATGTGGACAAGGGAACGTTAACCATGGAGTTTGATGGAGAAACAATACGTTTCAACATTTTCGAGATGATGAGATATCCTAGCGATGTCCACTCTTGTTTCTCCATTGATGTTATGGATACATTGGCACAACAAATGTTTGAATTAAATGGTGATTATGCTTTGAAACCGTGTTAACTACATCCATGGATAATGGTGTAGAGTGTGGTAATGAAGTCAAGGAAGCCCTTGGTGATCTTAATTCACTACAAGGATGCCCGGAAACTCATAATATCTCTTTTATTTCTTTACCATGCAGTGATGAAAAGCTTGTACCTTCAATTGTTAAATCTCCAAAGTTAGAATTGAAACATCTTCCCGACCACCTTAAGTACTTGTACTTGGGTGATAATGAAGAGTTACCTATGATTGTTTCTAATGAGCTTAATGATTTACAGGGAGCAAAAACTTCTAAGGGTGCTAAGGAAGTACAAGACGGCCATAGGATGGACAATTGTCGATATCAAGGGTATAAGCCTTGCCGTTTGTATGCACAAAATTCGTTTGGAGGATGATGCAAAGCCTACAAGGGAAGCACAACGTCGTTTGAATCCTCCCATGATGGAAGTTGTGAAAAGGAGATACTCAAGCTTTTGGAAGTGGGTGTTATCTACCCCATATCGATAGCAAGTGGGTGAGCCGGTACAAGTAGTACCAAAGAAATCGGGTGTGACAAGTGGTGGAGAATGATAAGAATGAACTTGTCCCAACTCGTGTGCAAACCTAGTTGGAGGGTTTGAATTGATTACGGAAATTGAATGCCACTACTAGAAAAGATAACTTCCCATTGCCTTTTATTGATCAAATGCTTGAACGTTTAGCTGGACACTCTTACTATTGCTTTCTTGATGGCTATTCAGGTTATAATCAGATTGTGATAGCGCCGGAGGACCAAGAGAAAACCACTTTCACTTGTCCTCTCGGTACTTTTGCTTATAGAAGGATGCCTTTTGGCTTATGCAATGCTCCAGCTACTTTTCAAAGGTGTATGGTAAGTATCTTTTCGGAATATGTTGAAAACATAATCGAAGTGTTCATGGACGATTTTAGTGTCTTTGGTGATTCATTTGACCTTTGCTTGAACAATTTGTCTCTAATCCTTGAACGATGTGTTGAAACAAATCTTGTGCTGAATTATGAGAAGTGTCATTTCATGGTAACTCATGGCATAGTTTTAGGCCATATAATATCTTCTAAAGGCTTGGAAGTCGATAAATATAAGATAGACCTTATTCGTGCTCTAACCCCTCCCACTACGGTGAGGGAGATACGCTCTTTTCTTGGTCATGCAGGTTTCTATCGTAGATTCATCAAGGACTTTTCCAAGATAGCATCACCACTTTGTAATTTATTGCAAAAAGATGTGGTTTTTAACTTTGATGAAAAATGTATGGTGGCATTCAATCGTTTAAAAGAACTTTTGATTTCAGCCCCTATCATTAAACCACCGGATTGGAGTAAGCCTTTTGAGCTCATGTGTGATGCAAGTGACTATGCGGTTGGTGCAGTGCTTGGGCAACGTGTGGGGAAGCTTCCTCATGCTATTTATTATGCTTCTAGAACGTTAAATGAGGCCCAACAAAACTACACAACCACTGAAAAAGAGTTATTAGCCATTGTTTTTTATTTAGAAAAGTTTCGCTCTTATCTAATTGGTACAAAAGTTGTTGTCTTTTCTGATCATGCAACGCTTAAGTACTTGCTTACAAAGAAAGAGGCGAAACCGAGGCTCATACGATGGATTATACTCTTGCAAGAGTTTGATATTGAAATCAAAGATAAGAAAGGAATTGAGAACACCGTTGCGGATCACTTGAGCCGACTTGCTGTAGATAAGGAGACTATCCCATTGCGTGAAAGTTTCCCGGATGAGCAACTATTCTCAATTGCTTTTGGAGAACCATGGTATGCCGATATTGTTAATTACTTAGTTTCTAACCAAATCCCAAAGAACTTGTCTCGTGCTGAGAGGGACAAACTTAAGAAGTTAGGGAACCAATACATTTGGGATGATCCATACTTATGGAAACATGGTAGTGACCAAGTAATACGAAGGTGTGTTCCCGAATATGAATTTAATTCTATCTTGTCTTTTTGTCACTCCTATGCTTGCGGAGGACATTTTGGGAGTAAGAGAACCGCTCACAAGGTACTAGAAAGTGGTTTTTATTGGCCAACTTTGTTTAAGGATGCACATATATTTTTTACAACTTGTGATAGGTGCCAACGAACCGGCAATCTAGGTGCCCGAAATCAAATGCCATAAACTTTTATTCAATTTATTGAAGTTTTTGATGTATGGGGTATTGATTTTATGGGGCCTTTTGTCAACTCCCATGGGAATTTTTATATCTTACTTGCGGTTGATTATGTCTCGAAATGGGTGGAAGCTAAAGCCACCCCAACTAATGATTCTAAAGTGGTTTCAGATTTTGTGCAAGCTAATATTTTTGCAAGGTTTGGAATTCCAAGAGCCATAATTAGCGATGGGGGTTCTCACTTCAAAAACAGGATTTTGCAAAGCTTGTTGACGAAGTACAATGTGTCGCACAAGATTGCAACACCTTATCATCCCCAAACCAATGGACAAGCCGAGGTGTCTAACCGGAGGTGAAATCCATTCTAGAAAAGATGGTGAACCCAACAAGGAAAGATTGGAGCATGCGACTTAATGATGCTTTGTGGGCGTATAGAACCGCATATAAAACACCTATTGGGATGTCTCCTTTTAGGCTTGTGTATGGTAAACCTTGTCATTTACCCGTTGAAATTGAGCATAAGGCGTTTTGGGCTATTAAACAATGCAACATGGAGATGGATGGGGCTGGAAAGCAAAGGAAGTTACAACTCCAAGAGCTAGAGGAGCTTAAATGATGCATTTGAAAGCTCACACATTTATAAGGAAAAGACGAAGGCATTTCATGATAACATGATTTCTAGAAAACAATTTTGCATTGAAGAAAGTGCTTGTTTAATTCTCGCTTGCAATTATTTCCCGGTAAATTAAGGTCACGATGGATCGGACCTTTTATTGTTACTAATGTGTTTTCTCATGGTGCAGTGGAAATTCGTAGCATAGCTACAGGGAAAGAACTTAAAGTTAATGGGCACCGGTTGAAACCATATTATGAGAATTTCACTTCCGAAGTCGTGGAAGGAGTTAACTTTGTAGATGTGCTCCCTCTGGAGGAGTCATAGAATGCAAGGAGATAGTCGGGCTGACGACTTTAAACCAAGCGCTAATTGGGAGGCAACCCAAAGGATGAGTATTTCTTGTCTTGTATTTATTTCTTGTCTTGTTTTTAGCTTTTTCGTGTCTTGTTTTTTTTTGTTTTTTTCTGATTTCTTGTTAGAATTTCCCACCTTGACTTGCTTTGGACGATTCAATTACATTGAGGACAATGTAAAGTTTAAGTGTGGGGGAGTGGTTAAGCATTTGCTTTGTAAATTTTTCAAATTTTCAACTTTTTTTGTGAAATAGTGAATAAGGAAACTCCAACTTATGGTTAGTTTAGAGTCACATAGTATACATGTCGCTAAGATTACATCGAGATTCTCATAATAGTGACTGAACTTATAGATGACAGAGAACATGATCGGGTTTCTTAATTGTATGAGAGTTAAAGTTGGATTTAACCATGCCAATGGCAAATAAGGTGCAGATCGAATTCGGTATTAGAGTAGTGATCCCCTATATTGGAGACTACCCATGTTACATAATGTGAGGCACCAACCTTCAATTCTTTGTACCTATCTAAATTTGTGCTTTTTGAGTGTGTGTCACCGTACGTAAATTCCGGGTAGAATGGTGAGCTGCCTAACCTCCCACCATAGAAGCACTATTTTGATCTCTTGAGTGCTATTTTTATCAATCATGATGGTGACATCGAATTGCTAACTTACATACCACTTGTAATCTTGTTCGCAGTTAGCACCATCCACCTTATCTCTCTCTACACCAACGGGTCCATAGAAACACCATCATCATCAACAAGAGGAGCATCACAAAATTTGAAGGAAAGTTGAACATGTTCGAGGTTTACAAGCAACGATACGAAAATGAGCAAATTTCAGATTCAAGTAAAGCAACAAAACAAGGAGCAGAATTTGTATAAGTTGAAGACTATTGTACATGAGTGAAAATTATCAAGGATGAGAGTTCGAGAAGTTTATGATATCAAGACATATAAGTTGTGAAGAATCAAGCGGTAAAGTACTTACACCATGGCCTTTGTACTTACGTTTTTATTTTATTTGTATTTACCTTCTCTTGTCTTTAAAAAAAAAAAAAAAAAAAAGACAAGACAAGACAAAATTTCTTTAGGTTCATTACTAGTTTTATTGTTTTATTTCGTTTTTATTTTGTATTTGTTTTATTTTTATTTATTTTTATGTTCTTAAAAAAAAATGAATGAAAAAAAAAAAAAAAAAAAAAAAGAGAGAAAGAAAATATATATATATATATATATATATATATATATATTGGGTTTGTATAGTTCGTTTTTAGTTTTGTTCTTTCGATAAAGCCAATGGAAGAAGGAATATCTACAAAGAAGTTTCAAGCGACAAGGAATTTGAGGGAAAAAAATCATATTGTCAAGATTCTATGAAGTTCAAGAGTTATCATCAAGAGTTGAAGACCGAAGACGAAGATGAAGACACCGATTGAAGACCGAAGACGTTTCTATGGATGCTGTGAGAGTGGTGCTAGCTGCACGTCGAACGGATACGAGGTAAGTAAGCATATTCCCACCTTCGTTAAGTGGTTGATTTCCTTTCTTAGAGATCATCAGAAAAATGGGTTTTCAAAATGAATAAAAGATGTGGGTTTTCAAAATATTTCGGAGGGTTTTTACCTTCCTACCATTCAACGTGTCGCGGGATTCTCTCTTCATTCCAACCTGGACACATGTGTGACCCATAAAAAGCTGTTTATTATTGAGAGCAATATCATAAAACCCTTTCTTGTGAGGCGAGTCGAGACTTTTGATCACTCCGAACCCGAATTTCTTTCGAGAAGGGATGGTTATTTCTCTCTCAACTTTTAAGGATGAGATTGTGTTCATTTATGTGTCTAACTTCTTATGACTAGTGTGCGGGAATCTCTATGTCTTCTTAGCGCATTGGATGCTATCATTACGGAGAACTAGTAAGTTGGTAAAGTAGGTTTTGTGGGTATATCTCTAGTAAACCCTCACGAGACTATAACTCGTCCACTAGGGACACCTAGGGGTTCAAAGGCCTTATTATTCATGCTAAGAGTAACCGTAGCCTCGACGACACGGAGTTGTATGTATGTTTTAGAATTGTTTTGTTTGATTTGCTCGAGGACTAGCAAAGTCTAAGTGTGGGGGAATCTGATAGGTGTAGAATACACCGTATTTACTATCTAGAGTTTATGCTTTCTTTGTTATTTTTCGTGTGAATTATGTATCTTATGTTTGCTTTTGAGTTTTATAGGTGCAATGGAGTCACCGAGAACAAAAGGAGAAGAAATCACCCATTTAAAGCGAAAAAGAGCGTAAAGACCAATTCACAGGCAAGCGAAGCTAGCTACGGTTGAGGAGTGAAGTATGGACTGGCAGTCGGTTCCGCGAAACTGACAAGCCAAGTATCACTTTGGTGGCCCATATCGTAAGTGGGGTGCCTGTAGCAATTTCCACCATTACCAGGCCTTAATTTTAAGAGAAATGTTTCTCTTTCATTTCCAAACTTCACCTGAAATTCAGAGACAGAGATGATTAGGGAGAGGGCTGCGCTGCTGGTGATTTCGAGCTGAAATAAGGAAGCAGAGATTGCAATAGAGAAGAAGGTTCTACGAGGGTCGACTTGATACATCGTTATTAACGGGGAAGAGTAGTTTCGGTTTGAGAAATTAGAGAAAGAAATCTGTGGAATCATTACCATCGATTCTCCACCGGTTAGGGTTTTGCTGTGAGTTGAATAAATTAAGAGCTTGGGTTTATGTTAATTCGTAAAAACGATGAAGTAATGTTATTGTGGTTGAGAATTAGGGTTTCCTGATTTTGAATCTGAATCCAAGGTTTGAGAAGGTCAACAGAGATGAGGAGTGTTGGTGGTGGACAGAATTTTGATTCATTGTGGAAGAAAAGTATGAAGAATCAAGTGGATTTGAGGCAATGTGTGCGCAGTGTTAGCAAGGAACTAAGAAGTTTGTTGATAAATCAAGTCAAGGAAGATGAAGTTAGGGTTTGCTTGATTTAGCAGCGAAGAAGAATTGCAGGTGGTTAAATGTGAGAAGCAGAGAAGCACATGGGTTCTCATGGATTCCAGAGATGGAGAAGTGATGGAGCTGTAAATGGGTTTGCTTATGAACTAATGATTGATTGAGCAGGGTCTGAGAAGTTTGAGAGCTTTGTTGTTGCTTGATTGAGCTGCAGCTGTAAATGCTTGTACAGGGACAAGGTGTTGGTGTTAGAGTTTAGTGGTGGCTACAATGGAAGTGAAGATGGCTTGTGACATTTGAGAAGCTGTTGCAGTTGCAGCTGGGAAGTGATGGTGCAATTCAGGTATACATGGGCTTATGGTACTGAGTTGCAGAGAATGATGAAAGGAGCTGGAACGAGTATGGTGGTTTAATTCGTGAGTTCAGATGGGTGTTGGCCATGGGGTCTGATGATTGTGCTGTTGAGTAAGAAGATGGGTTAATTGTTATCATTGATTCGAGATTGAGATGCGGCTGTAGAATGAAATGGGAGGTGTTGGCTCTGTGGCTGTAATGGACTGGTGGTGTATGGCCATTGGTGCTGGTGGATTGCATTGCAGTTAAGAATGATGCTGATGCCATTTAGTAGATGGTGTCAAGTGAAAGTGCAGGTTGTGGATGCAATTCAGGGAGCGCATTGGTGGTTAGCAGAGATGCTAAATTGGAACAAGGAAATGATGTTGTTTGCGGATTTACTGCTGCAGGAAATGGAACTGTGAGCTGGTGGTGAAATTGATGTTGAGCTACTGCTGAGGTCGCGGATTCGAGCTGGTGATGTGCAGAATGGTGAAGCGACGCAGCTGCAGTGCAGGATAGCCATGGGTCTTGGTGATATTGCATCTGGGTCTGTAGTGAAATTGCATTGCTGGCATGAAGCTACAGTGTCTTTGTTAGAGCTGTGTTGTTGGCTGGTGTTTGAAATGGAGTTAATGGAGAAGCTACAGAAAGTGCAACTGAGATTGCAGGTGGTGCTGCTAGTAATAGAACTGGCAGACCGGAATTGTTGAATGCAGGCAAGAAGATACAAATGGGTCTCTGGAATGTAGTAGTGCTAGTGGTACTGGTACTGGTGGATGAGCTGAATTGACAAGAGATTATGGCCTGTGATAGCTGCAGTTGAGAAAGTGGTTTACAGGGAGATGGCGGTACTGTTGAAGTAGCAATTGCCGTGACAGAATGGGTAGATGAATGTTTAGGTACAGGTGAAAGCATTTGTTGCTAATGCTGAGGTTCAGGTGGTGCCGAGATATGCTTAAGCCGAGGCATGTGTGGCTGTATGAGGTTGAGATGGCTTGTTTGAGCTGCAGCTGGAGTTGAAGCAAATGCAGTGCTGCTACTGAGAGCTGAAGTCGAGAAACACACACAGCGTGGATTTGAACTGGCAGGGTGCAAAGATGAGTTGTGAACTCAGGAGGTGGTGCACTGATTCTGTTGCAGGTCTATGGGGAAAGATAAAGGAATGAGAGATGGCTTGAACTGGTGCTGTGACATGGATCAATAGTAGTCTGAATTGATGTTGAAACTGCAGTTGAAGGTGGTTTGCTGTTGTGGGTAGTTCTGTGAATGGAAGAGTGTTGGTGCCATGCACTGCAGGTGGAATGAGGAGATGGACTTGAGCATGGAATAGATGCTGAGATATAGGTTTTGAGGAGTTGTATTGGTAGTTCAAGTCAAGACAGTGGAGAAAGATGGGTCCGTGGTGTTTGCCGTGACCTGAGAAGAATTGAGATGGAGTTGGAGGATGAGAATGGAATGGTTGAATTGAAGCAAAGAATGTATGAGGTTGTAGCTGAAATTATGGGGAATTGCAGGTCTGTGTTGCAGTGCAGAGTTGATTAATGGCAAAGGGTGAAGGCACAGCCAACATGGCTGGAGTGCAATGATTGCAATGCAGAGTTTGGTCAGTGCAAATGGTTTATGGCCTGGCAACTCAGCCCAATGAGTCAGAGAGATCTGACTTAGCTGACTAGCTCTCTGACTCAACCTGACCTGGCTCTAACCCACCTGACTCGTCCACCCAGTTGGTCACCGTGACCTGACCAACTTTTTCCGAACTATTTTTCCCTTCCTAGGCCATAATACCAGATTTCCGGCGACCTCTTTTGGGGTATATTTTCTATATGGGTATTTGCACACATGGTCTTGGTGGACCACATGGGCTTTGGGCTATGAAGACCTAATTTTAGAAGTTGGAGAAAAGCTATTTAAAGGAAAGACTTCTACAACTTTTGGGAGATACATATTTTTTTCTTGGAACTTTGGAGAGCCGGTTTTGTTTACGCTTCTAAGGTTTGCTTTTGTTCATCTTCTTCTTTTCAATTAATATTATTATGATGAACTCCATAGCTATGAGTAGCTAAACACATATTATTGGTTATGGGATAAAGTTGATTTCTCAATATGTTATATGATTCAATGAATTAGTTTTGTATCAATATTTTATTTTTGTGATTCACAATTAATAGTGTTATATGATTTGATAGTTTATTTGGTTGAGTCCGGAATCAATCCGATTTACATTCATCTCTAGAGCTATATTAGGGTTTTCAATACGAAAAAGTTGTTTATCCCTGATTCTAAGTAGCATAATTGTGGGTAGTGATTGTAGTGATATATCCTACTAGTCACAAGTGAATCATAACTTTTGTTAAAACGTTTAGTGCTTTTACACATTCGTTTGCATTGATTAGTCTTATTCCATAGAACTTATTGCTTTTAGGGAGTTAAATCTAATTGTGCTTTTACACTTTAGGTTGCTTTCTAGGAAGAATTCACATATGCATCTTTTAATGTGGTTGTGATGAAAACAGGGAATTAGCGGGATATACTTGCGATCAAGGTGTCCTAGGACTATTAGTAGATGAGAGATTAAAATACCAATTCTAATCATTGATGAAAATACATGTTTGTGAATGATACTATCCCGTGACCAATATCTTCTCCTTATTGATTATTCCAATTATTTGCCTTGCTTTATTTTATTTTTACTTTAGTATTTCATTAAAACAACAAACATCCCCCCTTGGTTACCTTAGAAACTGAAAATCGCATAACAACAATTGCCTCTCTGTGGATACGAACTCTTCCTTACTTTGTACTTCATTTAAATTTAGTGAGTAAGAAAGTGAAATTATTTTTGACGGATTGACAACCGATCACTCTTGTCTATAATCCTTAATGAAATATCTTCCGTGTGTTAGTAGCTAGGTTTGCAACTTCGCATGAGTAAATATGAGACCTTGTGCTAGAACATAAGTAAACATAGCTTACAACGGATTCCATAGCCCTAATACTTCTGCATCCTTGATTACATTTTCTTATAAACTTGCTCGAATCAATGTGCTATTATTTTCTTTGTCCGACAATCTCTGAATATTGAATTGGTTGGTTAGTTATTGATATTGATTAGTAGTAGTTTTCACACTCCTTGAGGGAATGAACCGTGCTTGCTATTGTGTGCTATTTTTGACATTGTGCACTTGCGGTAATACAAAGTCGGTTCTCCGACTTATCAACGAGACCATGAGATTAAGTAACACCGTCAAAACTCGGGATAAAACAACCGGTGTGATTAGATACCGCGACTTCTCCAATCACGCCATCAAACAGCTTATCGCATATGTTTGGAACATCTTCTGGAATGATGAAACCAGGGACATGATCAGGAGTTGAACCAGCATCGACTTTGTAATTAGTGGACATCTGCAAGAAAATGAAGATACAATATCAATTGATCCTTGAAGCTCCAATGGTATGTATATACGAATACGTGTAAACCCTAGTTTACTTGGGTTAAGTGAAGAAAGGTAGGAGCGGAAGAATTTCTTAGAACTCGAACAGAGTTCTCTTACAGAAGAACAATGGCGTCGGCTCCTTATCGATCGATCAAACAAAGTAAGATCAACAAAGCACTAAAGTACTTACCCAATAGAAGATAAAGTTCTAAAGAAAAACCTATAAAGGGATATCTCATATATGTCGCATATATATAGAGGATTATTTCTTTGTAATTATGATAAAAGCGGGCCACACGCACGAAGATTCACCTCTATCTTGGGCGTCACTTGATATATTCTTTCTTTATGACAAAGCCGAGTAGATATATGTATACATGCAAAGGAAGGATTCCTAATTGGATTAGGAAAGGCTGATTAGGCAAGAGGTGGCTGGCCGAACCTCATGGGCCCGCACGGGATCGCGCCCTAGCCAGCATGAAGACCGGCCCCGCCAACACGATCACGCCATAGCCACACCTGTTGCATCTATAGCATGCTATTGTATCCTAGCCATGCATATAAGTAACACCTTACTTTGCTTATAAATTTCGAGATTATGTGATATTTGCGTTAGCATCTGATGCTTATCACGCAACATGACATTGTTCCGCACTAACCAGGGGACTAATGTTGATGGTGAGTTTTTTAAGAAAGACATTTGTAGTAAATTAGCCTTGTTCTAGTTGTATAAATAATCCCTGACCCGGTATCATGATTACTGAATCTGCCAAAATATAATTTGTATTCCGCAAGAGAATCAATAAATTGTATTCAGCTAACGGGCCCGACAATCCTAAAGCTATTTTTGAAAAATGTATACGTATGCCAAATTTCAGGGCTTTCCCCAGCATAAACCTTGTTATTTCATGTACGCCAATATACATGTCTTTTATGTCATATACATGACATTATTCATATTCAGAATAGGATTAGACGTCATTCTTAAATTAATAAGTTATTAAGAATATTATGTTTAATACATAGTCATATTAGTGTCGCCTCAAGTCGCAAAACTCTCACGACCGAGTTCCTTGAACATACTATAGCGACACTATTGTATTCAAAGTTTGTACTAAAATGACATTATGTTTCCAAATCCAAACCTGGCATGTTTCCTTAAACTCAAACTCTAAATTGCAGATGTATGATGATCACATCATAAGCATCGTGGTATATTGGCTAGACATGGCCAAACCCCTGACATACACCGCATATCTCATAAAACACATACACCGCATATCTCATAAAACACCTAAGCCAGCTATGGCTAAGGCCATGGAATAGCCATTGTGGATTACAATACTTTGGCTAAGAAAAATGGGTTAATGGCTTAGAAGAAATCATTTCAAAACAATTGACTAATTCCATGACACAATTTGGCAAAACATGGCAGGTGGCATATCCGTCATTGCGCTATATCATGAGCCATAACACCACGCCACGCGTTATTCCCGGCCTTGGCAGTTTAGGCCAAGGCCACAGAGCGTAGCTGTGCAATATCCCCGGCCTTGGAAGCTTAGGCCAATGCCATAGCACGTATCCGTGCGATATTCCCGGCCTTGGCAACTTAGGCCAAGGCCGTAGAACCTAGTCGTGCAACATTCTCGGCCTTGGCAACTTAGGCCAAGGCCATAGCACGTAGTCGTGCATCATTGTTGGCCTTGGCAGCTTAGGCCAAGGCCATAACACATAATCGTGCGATATTTCTGGCCTTGGCAACTTAGGCCAAGTCTATAGCACGTAGTCGTGCGACATTCCCCGCCTTGGCAGCTTAGCCCAAGGTTGTGGCACCTAGTTGTGCGACATTCCCGACCTTGGAAGCTTAGGCCAAAGCCGTAGCACCTAGCCGCGCGTCATTAACGGCCTTGGAAGCTTAGCCAAGGCCATGGCACCATGCCATACGCCATTCTCGACCATCACAACTTAGGCCAAGTCTATGGCAAGACTCTGTGAACTATTTTCGGACATGACAACCTATGCCGCAACAAAGCACGATTGCGCCCTAAACATATGGCATACAAATGGCTACGATTTAGCCTTAGTAAGACAAGATCTACGATTCATCAAAAATATCTAAGAAATATCAAAATACATCACATGGGGGAATTTTTCATGGGGTATTGGTCTGGTGATCTACGACAAGATGCGGCGTGGCAATACCCCATGTGAAAAGTTAGAGTAGTAGTGACTGTTGCAAACGGTTGGAGAGATCATGGATTCGTGAGAAAAGGAGTTTCTAGAAACTTCCCTAGTTTATCTCACATGATACCCGTATTCTCCATCTCTCCACAACCTCACTAATTCCACTACTCACGAGATTGGCATTGCGTATTCTAAACTAATATAAATAGGTCACTTAGCCTATTCATAAGACAGAACAAGCTTTCATATCCAAAAAGCTCTGTTACTCTTCTTAGTTTCCAATACCCAACTCACACGATTTAATACCATTGTCAATTTATCAAACTTTTCTGCTTCCCTCCCCTAAGATCAACCCATCTTCCTCTCCATCGTGACTGAAGCATGATGAAACGGCTACTATCGTGGTTTGGGCTTGTCCTATTCGATTTTGATTTTCGAACCTAAAAATAAAGTACTACAGCGATGCATTTGCTTTACCTAAAAGTAATTTGTAGGTACTAACAGGAGGTTTCTCCATTCACAAGAGGAGAAGAGTTAGTCTCAGGGAAGGAAGCAGAAAGAGAGAGATCAAATTTCAGGGAAAAAAAAAGCTCTGGTAAAAAAGCTATAATAATGTTGTTTATGTTGTTGTGCTTATAATGACTAACTGATGGCCTATTTATAGTTGCAGAACCCCTAATCTCAGGATATGATAATATCCTCATTTGTGATCGCAAGAATAATAAAGGATAAAATAATAAGTCGAGTTTTTCCTAAAATTCATGTAACCTCTAGCGTCGACTATTCTCTTTAGTGGTGAGAAATACCGTTAGGTATCCTTACCAGTGCCATAGACCACCAGACCAAAATCCTAATTGATTTTTTTCCATTTGCATGACTAAGTCAGTCTTCGTTCATGATGTTTTAACAAGGATGTAATACTATCTGCAATCGATGTTACTAATTAAGTAGGGGAATATTCCTTTATTTGTGCTTTATTATTATCCTGAGTTGAGTGAAAAGCATGAGATAACATGAGGATCGTGTGTGAGATACGAGAGGATTGATCATTAATCTTGTGTGGTCATCCATGTATGTCTTGTGGTGGACGAATTCTATGATCGATACCAATGAATAAGAATGAAAAAAACCCTTGTCAGTCCCTTTGACGAGCATACGAGCTCTAAGGGGTTGTGTATAGTCTTGTTACATGTTTTAACGATTTTATGTGACTCGGGTTCGTGATGTTAACCGTAAACATACTGATTAGACTTAGGATGGCTCGTTCATGAGGCCTATTAGTATGTCTGAGTCTTGTATATGTACGAGATTGTGATAAGCTTATAACTCTGAATGAGTGATTGAAAGCATGCCTTAATATGACAAGTGGTCCCAACAGAAGGTGTGGCTAGTAGCTAATCATAAATCTCATGTGGTTGGGAGCTAAGTCTTGCTCATAATGTTGAGATTGAGTTTCGCTCATTTTCCTTTTATGGGTTTCTTTAGATAAGCACGTGAGCTCTAGAAAATGAGTATGACTTAGTTGCATGAACTTTACATATCTTGTAATATGAACGGGATTAAGGAGCATACTAGTTCGGATATTAAGAGGAGTTAGATCAGGTCTTATTGAGTTAGCTGTGACGTGTTCATCATAGCTACTAAGAGTAAATCGTGCTTGGATCGCACTCATAAGACTTAGGTTTGAGTCGCATTCATGAGGTATAATCTCGAGTTGAGATCAAGTGGCTCAGTCGATTGTACATGTCCATAAGTGTTACTTTATATAACATAATATGAGTTATGCTCTGGTCCAACTGAGATATAAATCTCACTCATGAGGCTGAGAGATGAGTTTCACTCATGAAGCTTATACTCTGATCATTCTCATCTCATGGAGTCAACCGTGGACGTTCCATGAGAGAGTGGACGAGTCTTGCTTTAAGTTTAAATGTGAAATACTCCTTAACCCATGTGACAAAATCACCATCTACATAAAATAATAAAGCTAGCGTTATTATATTGTTTGCCCCTGACTTCCTCATAAGATATAATATTTTTTCCTTTATCTCATTATCAGTTTTTCAAATATATTCAAGAATATCCCAGTGAAAGCACCATAAGCAATACTACGATATATCCTATAACATTTCCAAACACCATCAACAAAAAGTCATCGGTAACGATATATCCTATAACATTGCCAACACCATCAACAAAAGTCGTGAGTCTGTGATTGTATCTCCATTAGTTTTTTATTTCTAGAGGATACTTTAGATTAACGTAAAAGGAATAACTTTGCTTTCCAAGACTTTATTTGTAACTTAAAGATCTGGTAACTTTCTGAGGGGGAGACACATATGTAGTAGATACATCATGAGGACTATGTCTGGTAACTTTTTAAAAAGGGATGCGATTGTAGCTACAAAATCGGGACTATGTCTGATAACTTTTTAAGGGGGAAATGCGATTAATTATAGCTACAACACCAAGAATACATGTCAGGTAACTTTTTGAGGGGTAAATGGTTGTAGCTATCTAACTCCAGTTTTTATGTTAATGTGCGATACTACAACATCTATGTCTTCATGTAGTTTTTATCAATCTTATTCCACAATAAAAAGATCTTGAATGACCATATAGAAAAAGACACATACTTTTAGAATTGACAAGAACTATGATAATCAAGATGATATTTCGGATAACAAATATATATTAGGTAAAATGTGAAAAGGAGAGGGTACCAAGTACACCAATTTTTTCATTCGGCAACATGTACGGACAAAACCTAATAAAATTGCAAGTAGATCTAAATTAGAGATCCTTGAACAATATGTATGTAAAGTTTTTCTCTTTCTCTTCCACGATCAATATGTCTAGACTAAGAATTCTGTGAACCTGATTGTGCAGAATAATTCTTGAACAATCTCACAAATCAATATCCAAGATCATTCTAGTCGTATCCAAATCAAGAGGACCCAAATTCTGCCAAGTGTAAAACTTGTTATCTATCTTTCAAGATAAGAATTCAACAAAAACAAGTTTTATTATTGATCACAACTAATAAGGACTTAAACTACCTAAATTGAATATGTACTACTTGTGTTATTTATATTATAAATATAAAACCATATAATATGGAAAAGGAAAAACAAAAGGCACCAGAGGTTTTGTTAATTAGAAAACCGCACCTGCAAAACTTTTGGACTTCGTCCAGCTTTGAACACAAAATTGTATTCAGCCATTACATACACTAGCCTACTATCATACTTCAGAATGGATGAAGTTGATACGAATTAGCCCTCCAAGGAATTTAGTTACAGTCGTGCCCGTTACGTATCTTGAACCTCGCAAAGTTCTACGCAATTAATTGTGTTAACTGACGTTCTTTACAGCCTAAGAGTTGCTTCAACGTAAGTGAAGACATTTGATACCAATATGCCTCTAACATATAAACCTGTTTGATTTCCCTTTAGATCTTTTAAATCTAGGCTTGAAAATATGTTTGCAATAGACAAAGCTAGCAAACCTCACGGATCTGGAACACTTACACCTAGATAGCTGATAAGCCTGAATTACTAACTACCTCTCAATAACAATCTAAACTGATCAATAAATAAGAGTTTTAGATATCTATCTTGAGGAATCAAAAAAGTCTGAGATGAAGAGAACTTTATTATTTTTAACTATCTCGTTACTGATCTGAGATTACGAAAACCTCAAAGATCAATAAGAACATGATCCATATACACGAACTATCAGGTAAAAGATAGTCTGATCGGGCACAAATCTCTAAACGGAGTCTTCAAATTCGTAACCTAATTATGTTCACATGAGGAAACCTAGGTTATAGAGAAAGACTCTATCTTAGCAATTAGGACACAAGAGTGCCAGGGACTGAGAAATCCTACTGTAAAAGTCCATGTATTTATAGATTTTCAAGGCTCCGGATAGCTTTGAAGCTAGAGTTGCTTGAAATTCATGAAAACACTTTTTCTATCTAGATGAAATTCTTATTGGGAATTCATGTAATCACGTGAGAAGTATCCCTTAAAATTACACAGAAGAATATGCATTATGGTTCTGGGTTCTGGATCCGTGCACAATGATGGTTCATAGCGGCTAAGTAGTCATTGAACTTACAAGAACATAATGGTGTTCAATAACACTCAAAACTTAATCCATGATCCACATATACAAATTTATTTAGTAAATAAAGTTTTTTTTAGAAGTGTTTATGAGAATCGTAACAGTCGAATATAAACATATAGAATAGTTCGTGTACTTCTATTTTGCAAATCGGGTTTGCAAACCTTTGACAGTTCGTGAAGTCAGGCCACATGGGCTTGCAAACCAGGTTTGCGAAACCTTGGAAGTTCACAAAGTCAGATGGTAGAGGTTTGAAAATTGGGTTTGAGAACCTTCCTAATTCCCAAACTCATATGTAAAGGGTTTGCAAACCGGTTTTGCGAACCTCTATAGTCTCGAGAATTCGGACCGACTTTTATAAAACATACAAGTACAATAAAATATCTATAAAATAATAGGCTTGGGACCACCCAAATCCTATTATTTTAAAGAGATATTACTTAATCGATAAAATAATAATTTATTATTTTATACATATAATAATATATTAAATTTAAAGAATAATTCTTAATTTAAATTATTTTTTTTTTGAAAAAACGAGAATTTCCATATTAAAAAAATAAAAATAAAGTATCTTAGGATAAATACCTAAATAGATTTTATCAGAGAAGGGAATGCTAGCGCACAGAGCAACTTAGCTTAACAATTGCTCGTCCTTGCCTCAGCCTTTCCCGGAACTTGCGGTGTACCGACTCCTATAAGTTGCATAGGTTGCTCGGATTGCAACACAAGCATAGCAAGACAACAAAGAAGCTCAACAGCTCAAAGAACACAAAGAACACAATGAGCACGGCAAGCTCGTGCACTCGCCGGCTCAAAATGAGAGTTTAGTTTTCTATAATGCACACTCAAGACACAAAAAGATGCACAAATGCACAAACTTGCACTGAGTTTGGAAGTGCAATGTATATGAAAGATGGCAGGAAACAAATTATGTTTGCTAAGATGCAATACAATGCGAGTGTAAAATGAATATGTAACACAAGTATACTAAGCTACGCCTAATATGCTAATATGCTAAAACAATAAAGATGCAACAAAAGAGAGAACAACTATATTACACTAAGTTTAAACAGAAAAGGAAAATTACGGATGGAATACTACACTAACAGATGGAGTACTACAATGCAATACTAAGTTACTCTACAACAACGTAAAAAAAACTAAGTTACACTGCAAAACTAAGACAGCTAATAAGAACTATGATGCAAAAACTACAATGCAAGACAAGTTACAGATGCAAGTTAAAAAATTTAGACTAAGTTATACTAAAACAAGACGAAAAGCAAAGAATGTAAGTGAATATATATACAGAGATGGAATGAACTCAGTTAAGTCTAGCCGAAAATCACAGGGCACACACCAAGTCCCCGGCAGCGGCGCCAAAAACTTGGTAGGCCTCGAAAGTGTATATAAATTTTATGGCCTACGGTGATACCGCAAGTGCACGGTGTCTTGGTTGTAGAACTGGGCACGTACGAGTCGAACCACAGAGACTTGTGGTGCTCTTGTATTGATCAAAGGCTTGCTAACTGAATTTCTAGTGTGACAGAGTAACAAACAGGGGTTTTGCCGATACTACTGATTTGAAATGTATTGAACCTAAGCTAAGGAAAACAAGAAGAGTAAATTGTAACAAAAAGGGAGCTCTAGGGTGTCGAATCCACCACCCGACCTCGCCTAAGACCGTTCAATTTTTGATATCAAGTTGTCCCCTTGTAATGGCAAGTCCGCCATTTCCTGTGGTCTCAATGAAAGAGTTATTATCAACCAAAGCAATTAACTAATCCATAGTATTAGTTGTCTTGTCATAGTACAACTAATCACGATCATGTTCACTACTTAGATGATTCAACCTAACTTAAAATGGGTATTCTAATCACAATTAAAGCATCTCTCCCAAGCACTAGTTGTCTTCTCGTGGCACAACTAGTCCGAGGATTAATAGTATTTCAATGAAGCATGAATTGCACACATATTACATGTAAAGAACTCGACTACAAAGCATACATGGCATGCTTTGTGAAAGTAAAGTGCAAATGTGTTAAGATTATGTATACCCCAAACAATAAAGCACAACAAAAAGAGATATCAGAACATGAGCAATTCTTAGCAAAAGGTTATGGGTTTCATCTGAACCCTAGCAGAATTAAACTAAAACATGATGAAATAACAAAATACACAAAATTAAAACTAAAGTGACTGCACTGGCTAATCCAGGCGTGTCTTATACACACTCAATTCATCCCTATTTATACATGCAAAGTTTCCCCCAAAATACCTAACCCTAATTCAATTAAAATAAAAATTAAATTAATAAAAACTCGAACCCATACTCGAATCGCTTCCTCTTCTTGTCACATCGTCCTTAGCAACTCCCTCGATTGATAGATGAGCAACCCTAACTCTAGTCATCTTTAACCTAGCCTCTAGGGTGGAGAAGCTATGAAATAGATGACTCGAGAAAGAGTGATGGAGTAGGTGGCTATGGAGTTGTTGTTTGATGTCGTGGAAGGTGATGATGGAGGCGGTAAGGGCTGCTGGTCGGGTGAAGGAGGTCATGATGGGGGGAAGGGAAGGAGAGGAGCGGAGCTCTCTCTCTCGCAATCGTCGGGTAAGGGAAGAGAAAGAAATGAGTTAGGGTTTTGGTTAATGGGAATATATAGGGCTCTTCAGTGGAGGCGTGTATAGCGAGAAATGATGAGAAGGCATCAGCGAGCGTCGGATGAAGAGCAGACGAGATCTGAACGGCTACGGATATATGCATCTTCGGTGTTGGGCGGGAGCGGCGATCGTTGATGTGCTAGGTGGAGCGACCGTTGGATGTAGCTGAGGAAGATCTCAATGGCTCAGCGTGAGCGAGCTCGGATCCGGTCGCGGGTCGGGTCTAGCTCAAGCCCATGTCTTGTAGATGAGTTGCTACTTGTTTGGTTGCAACCACAGCACGCGCGGGCTTTGGCTTTCTCGCTCCATAGATGCTCGACTCCACCCTTCGCTCTTTGGGCTCCTCGTTTCTCCGAGCTTTATTTATTACCTAAAAACACAAAATTAATTAATACAAATATTTATTCTTGAAAACAAAGAAAACACAGAACTGGGATAATATCCCATTTCTAAGCGCAAAGATGAGTAAAATGCCAATAAAAAGGTGTATAAATATGCACTATTTGGCACTCATCAAATACCCCCAAACCCAATTTTACTTGTCCTCAAGTGAAACAGAAAATAAGAAATCCTAACTATACCCCGTCAGCAGTCTCTCGAATGCATTTAACGTATGCACTAAGCCTTTAAACCCCTAGGTGTCCCTAGTGGACGAGTTGTAGTCTCGTGAGGGTTTACCGAGGTGTACCCACAAAACCTTCTCCAACTTCGAGTGTAAAGAGTCTCAAGCATCCAAGAAGCTATGAGGACATAGAGTTTCTGCATGCTAGTAATGTGGAAGTTAGAACTATCGAAGAACGCCTTCTCATCCTTAATTGCTTTGAGCGAGAAGTAACCATACCATATGAAAGAATTCGGATTCGATTGTGATCATAAGTCTCAACTTCTACCTCACCATTAAGGTTTTATGATAATTGCACTCAAAAAGATCGCTTTTTTAGTCTCTCATGTGTGCAGCAGGAGTAAAGAGAGAAATCCCGCACACGTTGTAGGTAAGAAGGATAACCTTCCGAAATAAAACTGAGACTCCACGTAAGTGTGGACAAAAAGAATCTTTTCGATGATCTCTAAGAAAGGAAATCAACCATTAGCAAGGGGTGGGAATACTCACTCACTTCTCACCCGATCGGTAATTAATATCACTCTCTCATAAGAAACCATAGAAACGTCTTCAATCTTCTCTTCGGTCTTCAATTGTTGATGACGAACTTCTAAACTTCACAAACTTGACAATTTTTAACTTTTCTACTCAAATTCCTTGTTGTTTGGATTTTTCTTTTTAAATTCTTCTTTACCATGGTGGTAGCAAAAATAAGAAAATAAACTACAATATTTTTTTGACTTTTGATTTTTTTTTTTTTTTTTTTATAATAAGTGAAAATAAAAATACAAATACAAATAATGAAACAACTAACTCCATGGACAAAGGACTTTATCACTCAATTTTTCCACAACTTGTATTGTCTTGATTTTATAAATTTTATTAATTCTCATCCTATTTTCTTTCTTTGTTGCACAAAAACCTTGACTATATCAATTTTTCTTTCAATATTCGATGTCTCTAGTTTGCTTTGACGATGATATGTTTCTATGGGTCTTGTTGATTGAGAGAGAGAGAGATGCTAACGCAAATTGGTATTTAGAAGGAGTTTTCATCTTTAGACGTCACCCTCATGATTGACAAAACTAGCACTCAAGAGATCAAAAGTAGTCTTTGAAAATGGTGCGAAGTTGGG
The DNA here is from genome assembly GCA_023531295.1 of Papaver armeniacum. Classification (NCBI taxonomy): domain Eukaryota; kingdom Viridiplantae; phylum Streptophyta; class Magnoliopsida; order Ranunculales; family Papaveraceae; genus Papaver; species Papaver armeniacum. The sequence continues at coordinate 496,335 of JAJJWW010002063.1, read as the reverse complement.
TAGCTCACCATTCCTACCCTAATTTACGTCGCAGGTGACACACACTCTAACAGCCTTTTCTAGAAAGTTGCAAAAAATTGAAGGTTGGTGCCTCACTTGATGTAAAATGGGTAGTCTCCACTATGGGTGATCACGAATCTACTACCGAATATCTAAACAAGACTTCTAATTCGCCTCCCAGGTATGGTTAAATCCAACTTTAACGCTCTAAACAAATTAAGAAACCCGATTGTGTTCTCCTGGTACTTCTAACTTTTGTTATTTCGGTCAAAACTCTCTATGTAAACATAGCTAGAAGCATGCTAGTGACTCTAAAATCTCTAAAAGTTGGAGGTTTTTATTTGCAAAAAGTTTTTGAATTTTTTTTTTTTTTTTTTTTTTTTTTTTTTTTTTGAGAATTAAAAGGTAAAATAAAAGACTAAAAACTCTAAATGCAAATGCAAATGTACCCCCAAACCTAAATCAAACATTGTCCTCAATGTGTCGACATATAGAAAAAATTTAAACAGTCACATACCGAGAGAACTATGCCGATAAGAGAAAAGGGAAGAGATTACCTGATATCGGCGAGCACCTGTTAGAGCTTCATTCGTCAAGGCTAGAATCCAACATTCTCGGTGGAGATCATATCGGATTAGCATAATATATGCGCAAGAAGACTCAACCGATTCAAGAAAAGAAAAATTTAACAAGTCCTACAAAAATTTACTAACAATCTAAAGAGTTGCGGGTCAACCCAATAGAAAATATGTACATAGAACATGAAAATGGGCTTTGGTTTATGTGGGAATTTGGTTTATTGGGATTTGGTTTGTGTGGGCTGGTTTGGTTTTGTTGGGATTGATTTTGGTTTTTGTAGGATTTGGTTTGTTTGGGCTTTGGTTTGTTGGGAAAGTACAGCTCCAAATGAAATCGTGGCTCTGTTTTGTGCACAAATTGTGAGTTGAGCCTCAGAGAATTTAGTTGGTTAACAGCCTGTACAGTGTGGTCACAAGTTGACTTTTTGATTGTGGGTCTGGTTGTGTGTAGAGCTCACTGCTCGGTTTAGTTGTGAACAACCCGAGTGATCGTGTGTTTGTGCGGGGAACAAGTTGTACGGCCAGTTGATTGGGTGTGATGTTTGTCAGAGCCCAAGTTTGGGTTCAGTTAGCTCAAGAAATGGCAACTAAGTTTGGCGTGGCTTGCCTGAGACCCTAGGTTTAAGCTCGGGGTAATTCACACCACACACAATGACACATTCGAGGTTAAGTTATGCACAATTTATGTAGGTCACAAAGACTAAGTTGGTGCACGTGTATCTTGCGGATGCAAAAGTGGACCAAGCACAATCGGTAGAAAACACACAGGTTTGCGGTGGATACTCCACAAATTGTGCGAGTTGTGTGCGGCTAAAGATAGATAGTACATGCATAAACCCAAGGAGAATAACCACGGATGCACAAATGTAAGCACACAATCGCACAAGGCGTATGCTCGGAAGTTTTAACAAATTTGCAGTTTTTGTACAATATATAGCCACACAAGTTCGAGTGCAAACGGCTTATGCACAGACATGGCTTTAGGCACGATGAATCACAGCACGACAAAGCGAGCAATAGAGTTGCACAAAGACAGTAGGGTCAACTGGGTTGGCAAAGCTTCACGAGATGGCAGCCAATTTATAGCTTCAAATGGGCTGTGGGAGCATGTGGCTCTCAAGGTTGCAGCTCTAATGGCTCATGCTCGGGGTGTGTGCGGGGTATGCTCAAGTGATGGCAGGTTAAACATGCAAAGGGTCACACAGTTTAGAAATACATTACAGTGGGTCGATAAAGAGTTATGCTCAACCGATGGCGACCTCACAAGGTTTCCCACAAGGTGCACAAAGTCGAGCTCGGGTATGCCAAATGGGTTAAAAAGTAACTCGGGGTTGATGGCACTAAGGTTTGCAACCTCTAGCTCACTCAAGGTCTCGTGGTTACACACAACACAAGTCAACGAGAGTCTCAACAAGGTTTGCAGTGAGGCTCAACAAACTTCAGGGGGTGGAGCTCATGGCGCGTATATCATGCCGTCATTCATTCAATCATTCAAGGTCGAGCATGCTTATCAATCAATAAGTAGAAATGTGTTTATCGGGAGAAGGGAATGCTAGCGCACGAGCAACTTAGCTTAACAATTGCTCGTCCTGTTCTCACTTTCCCAAAGAACTTGCAGTACCGACTCTATAAGTTGCGGGGGTTGCTCGGTTGCAACACAAGCATAGCAAAGACAACAAAGAAGCTCAACAAATCAAGAAACACGGAACACAGCGAGCACGGCAAGCTCAGGCACCTGCTGGCTCAAAATGAGAGTTTAGTTTTCTATAATGCACAGCTCAAGACACAAAAAGATGCACAAATGCACAGCTGCACTGAGTTTGGAAGTGCAATGTATATGAAAGATGGCAGGGAACAGAAATTATGTTTGCTAAGATGCAATACAATGCGGGTGTAAAATGAATATGTAACACAAGTATACTAAGCTACAAAATAATATGCTAATATGCTAAAACAATAAAGATGCAACAAAAGAGAGAACAACTATATTACACTAAGTTTAAACAGAAAAGGAAAATTACGGATGGAATACTACACTAACGGATGGAGTACTACAATGCAATACTAAGTTACTCTACAACACGTAAAAAAACTAAGTTACACCGCAAAACTAAGACAAACTAATAAGAACTATGATGCAAAACTACAATGCAAAGTGACAAGTTACTGTATGCAAGTTAAAAAAATTTAGACTAAGTTATACTAAAACAAGACGAAAAGCAAAAGAATGTAAGTGAATATATATACAGAGATGGAATGAACTCAGTTAAGTCTAGCTGAAAATCACAGGGCACACACCAAGTCCCGACAATGGCGCAAAAACTTGGTAGGCCTCGAAAGTGTATATAAATTTTATGGCCTACGGTGATACCGCAAGTGCACGTGTCTTGGTTGTAGAATCGGGCACGTACGAGTCGAACCACGGGGACTTGTGGTGCTCTTGTATTGATCAAAGGCTTGCTAACTGAATTTCTAGTGTGACAGAGTAACAAACAGGGGGTTTTGCCGATACTACCGATTTGAAATGTATTGAACCTAAGCTAAGGAAAACAAAAAGAGTAAATTGTAACAAAAAGGGAGCTCTAGGGTGTCGAATCCACCACCCGACCTCGCCTAAGACCGTTCAATTTTTGATATCGTTGTCCCTTGTAATGGCAAGTCTGCCATTTCCGTGGTCTCAATGAAAGAGTTATTATCAACCAAAGCAATTAACTAATCCATAGTATTAGTTGTCTTGTCATAGTACAACTAATCACGATCATGTTCACTACTTAGATGATTCAACCTAACTTAAAATGGGTATTCTAATCACAATTAAAGCATCTCTCCCAAGCACTAGTTGTCTTCTCAGGGCACAACTAGTCCGAGGATTAATAGTATTTCAATGAAGCATGAATTGCACACATATTACGTAAAGAACTCGACTACAAAGCATACATGGCATGCTTTGTGAAAGTAAAGTGCAAATGTGTTAAGATTATGTATACCCCAAACAATAAAGCACAACAAAAAGAGATATCGAACATGAGCAATTCTTAGCAAAAGGTTATGGGTTTCATCCGAACCCTAGTAATTAAACTAAAACATGATGAAATAACAAAATACACAAAATTAAAACTAAAGTGATCAAGATCACTAATCCAGCGTGTCTTATACACACTCAATTCATCCCTATTTATACATGCAAAGTTTCCCCCAAAATACCTAACCCTAATTCAATTAAAATAAAAATTAAATTAATAAAAACTCGAACCCATACTCCGAATCGCTTTCCTCTTCTTGTCACATCGTCCTTAGCAACTCCCCTCGATTGATAGATGAGCAACCCTAACTCTAGTCATCTTTAACCTAGCCTCTAGGGTGGAGAAGCTATGAAATAGATGACTCGAGAAAGAGTGATGGAGTAGGTGGCTATGGAGTTGTTGTTTGATGTCAGGAAGGTGATGATGGAGGCGGTAAGGGCTGCTGGTCGGGTGAAGGAGGCTGTGACAGGGGAAGGGAAGGAGAGGAGCGAGCTCTCTCTCGCAACCGTCGGGTAAGGGAAGAGAAAGAAATGAGTTAGGGTTTTGGTTAATGGGAATATATAGGGCTCTTCAAAGTGTGAGGCGGTATAGCGAGAAATGATGAGAAGGCATCAGCGAGCGTCGGATGAAGAGCGATTTGAGATCCGAACGGCTACGGATATATGCATCTTCTGTTGGGCGGGAGCGGCGATCGTTGATGTGCTAGGTGGAGCGACCGTTGGATGTAGCCGAGGAAGATCTCAATGGCTCGAGTGAGCGAGCTCGGATCCGGTCGCGGTCGGGTCTAGCTCAAGCCCATGTCTTGTAGATGAGTTGCTACTTGTTTGGTTGCAATCACAGACGCGCGGCTTTGGCTTTCGCTCCATAGATGCTCGACTCCAATTCTTCGCTCTTTGGGCTCCTCGCTTTTCCGAGCTTTATTTATTACCTAAAAACACAAAATTAATTAATACAAATATTTATTCTTGAAAACAAAGAAAACACAAACTGGGATAATATCTGATTTCTAAGCGCAAAAGATGAGTAAAATGCCAATAAAAAGGTGTATAAATATGCACTATTTGGCACTCATCATTCAGCTTTCTTCCTGTCACGAGCTTCTTCATCATGATTATGGTTGTTGTTAATGGTGGTGATAAGAGTGTCAAGTTTTTGACCAACATTAACAAGGCTATCTTGAACTGTTTTTAAATTTTCTGTATAAGACATCTCTAAAAAAAAATTGGTAAAATTTAGGGACTGATCAATACCGGCTCTGATACCAGATGTTAGGGTCCTTGACCAAACACTAGCTAGAACACAAGAAAATAAAACAAGAACCCTAGATAAAACCCTTTGAGTTGGGGGCTAACCACCTCTGCTTCGAAGAATAAGGGAAGAGATCAGTTAAACTGAGTTGTATTAATTAAACTTGTGTTTTCATACATACTCGATCTAAGTATTTATAGCTAACGAAGTTGCTTGATAAGTAAGCAAAAACTAATTAAAAGAAGTTTAACTAACTAGGAAATCATGAAACTAAATATAGTAAATCTAATTAAGGTAATGATAGGAAGCAGGTTTGGTATCGCAACATTCCACCCCGCTTGAAAAATGGCTTGTCCTCAAGCCTCAATATCTGGAAAACGCAAGAGAATATTATCTGCATCTTCCTATGTAGCTTCTTCTGGTGAATGATCCTTCCATTGTACAAGCCATTTGGTTCCAGCACGATTGTCCTTCTTGAACATTTTGCGTTCTAGTATAGCTTCAGGTTCCCACTTCTCATAGTCAACCACATTAGGTAAAACTGCTTCGGTAACAACAGAAGAGCCAAGTTTTAGTTTCATCTGTGAAACATGAAAAACTGGGTGGATACGGCTCTCAGCAGGTAATTCCAATTTATATGCAACTTCTCCTATCTTGGCAATGACTTTAAAAGGTCCATAAAATCGAGGAGAAAGCTTAGAATAGGTCTGATTCGCCACTGAGGATTGTCTATAAGGTTGCAGACGAAGAAATACCCAATCATTAACTGCAAAACTTCTCTCAGTACGGTGATTATCAGCATAAGATTTCATTCGAGCTTGAGCAGCTTGAAGATGAAATTTAAGTATAATATCAACAACATTGACAAATGTGGTTCCAGGTAAGTAGCTCGAAATTATTGGAGGAGCTCGACTATACACAGCTTCATAAGGTGACATATGAATGGCTGAGTGAAGGCTGGTGTTATACCACCATTCAGCCCAAGGCAACCATTTGCTCCATTCTGAAGGTTTAACGCTAGCAAAACAACGTAAATAGCATTCAAGAGTGCGATTTGTTACCTCACTTTGTCCATCTGTTTGTAGATGATAAGCTGAGCTGCAGCATAATTGAGTTTGTTGTGAAGCAAAATAGGCTTCCCAAAATTTACTCATGAAGATTGGATCGCGATCACTTATTATTGTCCTTGGCATGCCATGTAATCTTACAATATCTTGAACAAAAACATCAGCAATAGTAGCAGCAAAATATGGATGTACTAAATCTATAAAGTGTGCATATTTTGATAGTCTATCAACAACTATCAATATAGATGTCTTTCGATAAGATATTGGAAATCCATCAATAAAATCCATTTAGATATCCATCCAAACATCTGTAGGTATTGGAAGAGGCTGTAACAATCCTGGAGGAGCTATAGCTTCAAATTTATTTTTCTGACAAATATCACAATGAGAAATAAACTCCTTAACTACATGTTTTAATCCTTTCCAGTAAAAATTCTGTTGAATGCGCTTGTAGGTATGAAAATATCCAGAATGACCTCCTAAGGGTGTAGAATGAAACTCATGTAAAAGTTTAGTGCACCACTTAGAAGTAGAAGATATTACAATTCTTCCTTTGTAACGCAAAATGCCATCATTGTAAGAATAGTGCGGTTTATGATTAGGATTGTTGCACAGCAGTTCAATGAGTTTTCCTAATTCTTCATCAATGTTGCTTTCCTGAATGATGTCATTGATACCGGAGAAAATTGGACTAGAGATAGAAGAAAATTGTAGGTCTGTAGTTCTTGACAAAGTGTCAGCCAGCAACATTCTCTTTGCCTCTTCTGAAAATGATTTCATAATCATACCCCAATAATTTCGATAACCATATTTGTTGTTCCATCGAAGAAATGCGTTGATCTAAGAAATATTTAAAGCTATGATGATCTGTATAGATCTTAAAATGTCTTCCTAGAAGATATGGTCCCCACTTTTGCACTGCAGAGACTATTGCAAGCATTTCTTTGTCATAAATGGATAAATTCAAGTTCTTACCTGTCAATCCTTTGCTATAGTAAGCAATTGGCCTGCCAGTCTGCATTAAAATAGCTCCTAAACCCATACCAGAGGCATCACATTCTAAACAAAACTCCTTTGAAAAATCAGGTAATATCAATACTGGAGTAGTAGTAAGTGCGTGTTGTAGTGCTCGAAAAGCAACAGTAGCTTCATCATTCCACACAAAAGAATCCTTCTTTAATAACTTAGTTAACGGGGCACTTATCTTACCAAAATCCGTAACCAATTTTCGATAATAACCTGCCAATCCAATAAAACCTCTCAAGCTCTTAACTGTGATTGGAATTGGCCAATCAAGAATACTCTGAATTTTATCACTTTCTACTGCAACACCTTCGTAAGAAATAACATGGCCAAGATAACCAACTAATGATTGTGAAAAAGTGCACTTGGATTCCTTGACAGACAATTGATTTTGTCGCAAAATCTCAAACACTATGGATAAGTGTTCTAAATGTTCTTTCATACTCTTACTGTAAATCAATATATCTGTTTGTACCCAAAATTTCTTTTGGGCACGAAACACGATGAATGGATAGTTTGGTGTGTATTTCGGGTTTGGAGACGGATTGGAAAGCCAATAAAGAGACACAGAGGTTTAACGTGGTTCGACATTGTTTGCCTACGTCCACGGACGAATCCCCTTGGGGAGAAATGTTTTATTGATTTTTGTATTACAAAGTATCTTTTTTTCTCCTATTCGCTCCCCCCCTATTTATACAAGCCATATCTAAACATAAATTACATTAACTGCTCATTCAAGCCACCATCATCAATTCTGTATGAAACAGCTGTAGTTAATTCTGCATGTATGAAACTGCTGCCTTTAGTACTGCATGGCTGAAACTGCTGCCTTTAGTATCGCATGGCTGAAACTGCTGCAGTTAGTGCCGCATGGCTGAAACTGCTGCAGTTAGTACTGCATGGAATTCAATGGATGAAACTGTTGGAATTCAATTCTGCATAAATGATTGCTGGCAAGTATCAGTGGACACTTGCCGGGCCAACACTTATCGCATGGGCAAGGACTGGCTTGATGGTTGACACGTGATGGTCGGCAGCGTGGATGGAGGCCGGGCGCGCATGGTTGGAGACCGCTTGATGCACATGATGGTCGCGCAGGTGGATGGAGCATGGTTGAGACGGTCGGGACCGGTTGGCGCATGCGGAAGAATTTTTGGCTAGGAATTGCCAGCGCATTGCTGCTACAAGACTGAAAATTGGCTAGGGGTGCGATCGACTTCGATAGTTGACCGACGGTTGACTTTGACTATTGACCTTGATCTGACGTTGACTTCGATAGTTGACCGACTTTGACCATTGACCGGTCTGTGCGACCGGTGGGCTACCTTGGTTGACCGGTCAGTGGGCTTGGATGAGGACCAAAACATGATTCAAGTATCAATTTGGCCCATTAAGTGGTATTTTTACTTATGGTACAAACATCGCCCTCTTAACCTCCAACTTGTCAGGGTTAAGAAAAAATTTGTGTTCCTTAGTCAATGATAAATCTCGCCCCAAGTGTGGACTATTGATATTGAGGTGATTGGAGAACTTCCCTTGTTGTTTGCGGAAATCAAGACGCCCCCAAGAGTAAATTTATGTTGCCGAAGCGTAAATAAAACGCCTTCGTGATTGTGGAGATCGTAATCAAGTCGCCCCCAAGTGTCGTAAAAACAAGACCGAAGTGATGTAATGTGCTTGATAATGGAGCAGAGTGGTGTTGGAAATGAGCGGTAACAACATTGAGTGAAATTGTTCTCAAAGAAATGGCTGTGATCACCGGATCACAGAGTGACGAGCAAAATTGAACCGCAACAATCGCGATCACCGAATGCAAGAACGATGAGCATGATTGCAAGAGTCGCGTTAGTCGGGATCGCAAGAATCGCGAAAAATCGGATCGCATCACGGTGATCACCGAATGCGTAACAACGAACGGTTGTACCGCAGCTGGTACGATCATTGATCGCAGAATCGCGAGCATAGCATCGCATCACTGATCGTACCGAATGCAAGAATAACGAATGAAGTTGTGCCGCAAATGTCGCGATCACCGGATCAAGAATCGCAGCATAGCCGATCGCATCAATCACCGAATGCAACAAGAACGGAAAAGGCTACACCGCAGTTGAAATCGCGATGAGCCGGATCTGCAGGAACCGCAAGCATACTGATCGTATCGCTTGTGATCACCGAATGCAAGAAGAACGAACAAAGTTACACCGCAATAGCAGCCGATTAGCCGGATCAGAAGCAATGCCGAGGGACTTGGTTTAAACAAATTTCGATAAACATAGGTGTAACAAAGCTTCACGAATAAAACTAGACAAAGATCGGGCCATGCGCCAACCGAGTGCCACTCGATCGCATCGCTTTAGTCCAACCGAGCACTGCACTGTAGCAAATCGATCGCATCGCTGTATCCAATCGAGTGTAAGAAGCTTGCTTTTGAACTCAAGTACAAAAATTCAATCAACATAATTATAACAGCTTTAACATTACCAATGTAAAAATTGCGTAAAATATTAGGGTGTACGTCGCCCCTCTTAATCCTACAACTCGTTGGAGGACTAAGAAGTTTGGGTTACCTGAAGTTTCGATTTTCAGAGCTTAACGCAATTAGGTGCTATGTAACTTGCCCCAAGCGTATGAAGTGTTACACAAATGCCCCAAAAGAGTAATTTTTAGACCACGAGGTGTTACATATCTCGCCCCAAGTGATGGTCAGTCATGTTGAAGTGATATGCAACTTGCCCCTAAGATAGTAATTGTCATGTCGCTCAATGCTTGCACAAGGGTGCACCGCCTTGCTGCATTTTGCTCGCGCATGGGATTTTGAATATGTCTCGCTACCCGGAATTCGCTATGGGGCCAATCCCACTATTCCGTATGCGCGAGAATTGAAATGTGTGCATCCCCTCGTTGAGAAGATGCTTGCCACATTAAAGGTGTCTTACCAAAAGTATGCATGAATATATGAAAAGATGCAAAAATATGTAAATTGTATACTTACCTTATTGAAAATGTTGTCGCGACTTCGCTTTCAAGTGATTAGGATGCCCACCGCTATGTCGGTGCTTTTAAGCGACGATGATTAATATAGTTGCCTTAGCGTCTCATCTCGACTTAGTAATTGACTTGTCCAGAGGGATCGAATGCACCAATTAAGTCCAAGTCGATCAAGACAAGCTTGCCACGAACTATATTTCAAGAATGTGATCACCGTGACTCGCAATGATTATGCAAAATCGATCAATCAATTGAGAGAAAAAACTGATTTGAAACAGTTTTTCAGGAAAATCGGGCTACAAAGAGCTCAATTCGACCGATCGGGAATTAAAAAGGAGGAATTAAAAAGGACTACATGCGTGTTCGATCAACAAAAGCCAACAATCAAGTTGTCGTGAAAATCGATTACAATAGTTCGATCAACTGATCAGTAATAGTTATGTGGAAAAGGACTCACAGAGCTTGATCAACTGATCAAGTAGATATTTTCGGTGGTGATTAAATGTGACCGCTTTCGTGTCTTTGTCATTTCACATTTCTAAAATTTTTAACCTTCTCCGAAAATTGGAATGTTGCCTTCACGACCTTGGTAATTGACATACTATCTCATCGGGCCGACAATCACTCAGTTTGGATGTACGAAGAAGAAGTTATCGAGGAAACAAAATTGGTTGGTCAACGCCTTGCTCTAACATGTTGATGACGCGATTGTACCCAAAAAATATTATTCTCCAATCGCAAAATTTTACCTTCATGTCGTAGGATTTTGAAATGCGATCGCAACGAGCCAAAAATCATCCAATTCGGACGTGAGACGGAGAAGATATCAACGAAACAAATTTTTAGACCAAGCCCTAGTGGGGTGTACATATCCGCAAGGCAAGAGAAACTTGGCAGAATAATCCGAGGGCTACGGGATTAAGTTGCGCCGCGTTCCATTGGAACAGGGTTACGGGATTAAGTTGTACCGCGCCGCACCGAATTATACCCTCCGATTAACCGCCGATTTTTTGCAGCACCCGATTAATCGGAATTTAATCGCCGAGTAATCGGCGATTGCCGCTCGCCTTTCGCCGCCGCCACCTCCGATCGCCGCCGCCGCTCGTGTTGGCCGCCGGCTTTACAGCAATTTTTTTTTTTTTTTTGTTTTTTTTTTAATTTGATTTTGATGTTTTAGAGAGCATCGAAAATTGATGTACCATGTACCAAAGAAAATCTACTATGAGCATCAACGATCTTGTGTTCGTGTGAGTGAAAAATAAAGGTAGGTGAACAAAACCCGTGATCGAAGGTTGATGTACCAACATTGCATCGAACCATCTTCAATTGTAAACTTTATAATATAATTTTGATGTATTATTGGATCATCGAAGTTTGATGTACCAAATAAAATCTACTTGCAAACAATGATCATTTGTCACTACAACCTAGAATCATATCATGCTACTAGTATTCATTATCGAACTTTGATGTATTCAATCAATTCTAAGCATCAAAGAACTCAATCATGACGTGGGAGAAAACTGATGGACACCTTTGACGTGGGTGAGTGAAAACAAAGGTAGGTGAACAAAACCCTGAAGAGGGTGAAACAGAGATCTGAGGTTGCCGCCACTAGTCAGTAGCCTAAGTCCGCTTCCGAGTTGCCTTGGCCGCTACTCATGCTAATCGTGCTTCATCGGAAATTCCGCCACTCATCATCCTAGCATGCATCTATCATTCCACAAATCTCACTTGCCTTGCCGCTTTTTAACATGTGCCAATATCCAAAGAATTTTTTATTTTTTTTTTTTTTTTTCCCGCCGCATTTTGAAACGTTTCGCCACGCTTTTCCAATCCATCACCCGTAGAAACCCATTACCTATTGCCTTTTGTCTTGAAATTTCTTTTCAAGATAACTCTGTCTGACGGCCGTTGGTGGTGTTATCTTTTCTCTTTGACCTTTTGCAATTTTCAATTGCTTGTCTTTCTCTTCACAATTTCAAAGCAACAGTTTGTTGAATCATTATCGTTTCTCATGGAATTTTCACCATGATTTTGCTGCACTTTTGTGGTCCTTTCTGGAATTTTCTGAGATGCTTTTCTGGAGGTTTTCCTCGGGTATTCAGGCACCTTGAGATGTGGACAACTTGACCACTTTGCGATCATAACAAAGATTGATTTTGTCATACAAACAAACTCGAACAGTGGATAATGCGTTATTTGAGAAGCAATTTTTTTCTGGACTTTGGACTTGAATATGTGCGGATCGAACATCCCCGACAACAACCTTGGTGGTTTTCGCAGATGAATCGCTTTGGTGGCTTCCGTCGCGATGTTGGCTATAATAATTGTGATTAATCAACTCGCAAAGAATTGCGATCACCGGACGGCGATGATAGAAATCGAAATCGGATTCAGCCATGTCGTGGATCGAATATCCTACAACAGCTTTGATGGTATTTCACTACATCTTTTTGTCGCGACCGAAAGCGTCCCAAAGAACATTATCATCGATTTTGTAGTGATGTGATTTTCACGTATCCGTAGGTAATAGCTTCAAAAATCAAACGGCGAATCTTGATTGCAACAGATTGCGATCAATCGACTCAGTATTATGTGCGATTATACGGTCAGTAGCAGCTACGATCAGCTACGCATCACTGCGACTAACGGACTGGGCAGCAGTGACTTTCCTGTGACGCTCGATCGCTTTTTTCAAGGACACGATTTTGAAGCATTTTTTACAACTTTTCTCAATGGGAAAACACGATTTCTTTTCTCGTATTCCCCTTAGTCGGCGCCAATGTTTGTACCCAAAATTTCTTTTGGGCACGAAACACGATGAATTGATAGTTTGGTGTGTATTCGGGTTTGGAGACGGATTGGAAAGCCAATAAAGAGACACAGAGGTTTAACGTGGTTCGGCATTGTTTGCCTACGTCCACGGACGAATCCCCTTGGGGAGAAATGTTTTATTGATTTTTGTATTACAAAGTATCTTTTTTTCTCTTATTCGCTCCCCCCCCCCTATTTATACAGTTTCATATCTAAACATAAATTACATTAACTGCTCATTCAAGCCACCATCATCAATTCTGTATGAAACAGCTGTAGTTAATTCTGCATGTATGAAACTGCTGCCTTTAGTATCGCATGGTCGAAATCGCGCCTTTAGTATCGCATGGTCGAAATCGCCGCAGCTTAGTGCCGCATGGTCAAAACCGCCATAGCTAGTACCGCATGGAATTCAATGGATGAAACTCGTTGGAATTCAATTCGCATAAATGATTGCTTTGCAAAGATTGGTGGACACTTGCCGGGTCGAACAAATGATCGCATGGGCAAGGACCGGCTTGATGGTTGACAGACGTGATGGGTCGATGGCAGCGTGGATGGAGGGTCAGTTGGGCGGCGACATGGTTGGAGACTGGTTGACAGACATGATGGCTGGCAGCGTGGATGGAGCATGGTTGGAGACTGGTTGGGGACTGGTTGGCAGTGCGGAAGAATTTTTGGCTAGGAATTGGTTAGCAGCATTGCTGGCTACAAGACTGAAAATTGGCTAGGGGTGCGACTGACTTTGATAGTTGACCGACGGTTGACTTTGACTATTGACCTTGATCGGACGTTGACTTCGATAGTTGACCGACTTTGACCATTGACTGGTCTGTGCAGACTGGTGGGCTACCTTGGTTGACTGGTTAGTGGGCTTGGATGAGGACCAAAACATGATTCAAGTATCAATTTGGCCCATTAAGTGGTATTTTTACTTATGGTACAAACAATATCATCAAAGAACACGAGAACAAACTTTCTCAGATGAGGTCTAAAGATGTGATTCATGAGGCTCTGGAATGTATCTGGTGTATTTGATAACCCAAATGGCATCACTAGAAATTCATAGTGACCATCATGAGTTCGAAAGGCAGTCTTTTGAATATCTGATTTGTAAAGACGAATCTGATAATACCCAGAAATAAGATCAATCTTGGTAAATATGATTGCACCATGAAGTTCATCTAATAGTTCATCCACCATTGGGATAGGAAATCTATCTTTGATTGTCAATTTATTCAAAGCTTTGTAATCCACACACATACACCATGAACCATCTTTCTTACGTACCATCAAAATAGGAGAAGAAAATGGGCTTGAACTAGTTCGAATGAATCCAGCTTAACTTAATTCGGATATAATCTTGTCAATTTCATCTTTCTGAAAATGAGGGTAACGATAAGGTCGAACATTAACTGGAGATGATCCTGGCAACAAAGGAATTTTATGATCTTGTAGTCTTTCTGGTGGAAGTGAAGTTGGTGGTTGATTGAGACAATAGTCGTTGAATATCAGGTGTTGGAGCTGTTATAGCATTCAATTGAGAAGTAGTTGTTGTAGAAATTTGTAGAAAAACACCATAAAATTCAAGTTAGAGTAAACGTTGCATGGGAACACTATCCAATATCATGACAGAAGAAGAATTATTACCCAATAATTGAATGTATGCGCCTTTGATATTGAACTTCATCATTAACTTATCGAAATCCCAAGAAATTTGGCCCAATGTGCGCAACCACTGTACTCCCAAAATAGCATCACAATCACTAATAGGTAAGACATGAAAATTAGTAGTAAAATTGTAATTTTGCATTCGAAAGGGAACATTGAAGCAAGTACCCAATGTGTTTAATTTACCACCATCACCAACAGTGACGCAAAAGGAATTATCTTTAGCTTGCAAGGAATATCCACACCTTTTAGCTAATGCAGGATGAAGAAAATTATGAGTCGAGCCTGAATCAATCAAAATTGTAAGGGACTGAGCCTTAGAAAAACCTTGAATTCGCATAGTTCTAGGAAAAGAAGAACCCAGAAGAGGATGCATTGAAATAGTAGCTGCATCATCGTCTTCCAAAGTAGTGTCAGATACCATTGTAGTTTCTTCATGGACAATGTTTGTATCAACCTCAATTATTTCTGGAGCTCCATCTAAAATCAATAATCTTGGTTTTAAGCATAAGTGACCAGGTGTAAACAATTGAGCACATTTAAAGCAAAGACCCTTTTCCCTTTTTTCTCTTTATTCTTCCCAAGTAAGTCTTTTAGCTCGAGAAGGTAAGTAGTTCTTTTAAATTGATTAGGTGAAGGAGTTGATGAAGATCTAAGCTGAGGAGGACGATAAGGTTGTTTAGCAGCTAATAAGACATCTTCTTGATTTATTGCCTTTGTAAAATCCGCAGTTAAAGTTTGTGGCTCCAACAATTTAACCATAGAACCAATATCAGGTTTCAGAGAATGGATAAAATAATTGACTAAGTGATCTTCAGGTAAATCGGTGACAAAATTTAACAATCTTTCAAACTCGGGTATGTGTTCACGAACCATACCTTTTTGTTTAATAGTGTTATAACTGCCATTCTAGGATCAACAAATTTCGCATGAGAAAAACGAGCACGAACAAGAGAGCAAAACTCTAGCCATGTAGTTACAGTAGTTGTTGTCATTTTCCAACGATACCAAGCATTAGCGTCACCCTTAAGATGTGCAGAAGCAATGGCAAGTTTCATATTGTCAGCAATAGTGTGTAGGCTAAAATACTGATCTGCGCTAAAAATCCAACTATCTGGATCATCACCATCAAAAGTTGGGAACTTCAGACTGATTGAGCCAGCTCGAATAGTAGTTTCATTACCACCAGGAGGTGGTGGAGGTGGTGGAGCACCATTACGCTGAGTAAGATATGGAATAAATTCTTGAAACACCGCACGTAATGTGGTTCCCAAACTTGTGGTTAGAGCTGCTGTGAGATCAGTTGTAAGGGTATTAGACATCTTTGTTGTATGCTCAGATAAATCCAACTTCCTAGCAGCACGGTCTTCTTCACAAAGTTGTTTGTGTTCATCTTTCTTCCTGTCACGAGCTTCTTCATCATGATTATGGTTTTTGTTAATGGTGGTGATAAGAGTGTCAAGTTTTTGACCAACATTAACAAGGCTATCTTGAACTGTTTTTAAATTCTCTGTATAAGACATCTCTAAAAAAAAAATTGGTAAAATTTAGGGACGACTGGTCAATACCGTCTCTGATACCAGATGTTAGGGTCCTTTATTAAGGTCCTTGACCAAACACTAGCTAGAACACAAGAAAATAAAACAAGAGCCCTAGATAAAACCCTTTGAGTTGGGGGTTAACCACCTCTGCTTGGAAGAATAAGAGAAGAGATCGGTTAAACTAAGTTGTATTAATTAAACTTGTGTTTTCATACATACTCAAGCTAAGTATTTACAGCTAACGAAGTTGCTTGATAAGTAAGCAAAAACTAATTAAAAGAAGTTTAACTAAACTAGGAAAGCATGCAACTAAATATAGTAAATCTAATTAAGGAAATGATAGGCAGCAGGTTTGGTATCGCAACAATCTGCAGTTATAATATTGGAATCTCTCTTGCATTGTCAAAATGAAGATTCCTGACTGAATCCATCAACTCCAGAAACTATTCTTCTTTTTGGAATTTGAGATTAAAGACAACGCTTTTCTTTATTCAAAAGTAATTGTAGGTAGCTACATTAATTATTAGTATCCCCCTTTTGGGGGTCCTATCAGGGGACACCACATGACAATCGAAAAGGAGGAAGTTTGGTGGGAGGGATATAGAAAATGTGCCACATTGCGGAGCTGAGTTTGGTACGAGAGATATAGCAATCGTGCCACATTGTGGTTGAACCTTAAAATTTTGATGTCTGCAGAGAGACTTTTGTAAGAACAAGTACAGTTTGGGGGATTTACTTGTACAAGAAAGTACAAAAAAAAGAAGGATGAAACTTGTGCTCTTTTTTTTTTAGGCAAAGGCATTCAAAAAGGCTAATGGTCCTCCTCAACTGTTGGAAGGATCCAAACAGGGGGTGTAGACTAGTACATGGTAGAATTGTTTTGTTTTGCCCACTGAGCAAGCTCATGAGCTACAGTTGCAATAGCGAGGCTGGAAACTAAAAATACAAGCAGATAATTTAGAAGAAAATAATAGAATGTCTTTAAATATAACATCCGTTCGTGAGTCTCCATCAAAATTTCCAGCAGAAAATTGGTTGATGAGAGCTTTCGCATCACTTTCTATAATGATGTGAGTTAAGTGTTGTTCCACAACTTTCTTCAGAACTGCCCAGATGGCTCTTGCTTCAGCAAAAAAACGGAGAAAGGCCAAAGACCAATTGGAACTCGTTCAAATATAAGATTTCTACTTTTCACTGTGTAGAGGACGAGAAGATGAAGACAATGGCGAAAGAACGGAGTCATTCTGAGTTCGTATGAAGAAGTTATGAGCAAAACAAGAACTTGGAAGACTAAGGGCTAAATGGTCATTTTTCACGGGAAGTACTATTGGCACCCCCGCTGTACGTTAAGGGGTAGTCATTCTGTTAAGGGGCAGTCAAGTTCAAGGGAACTGCTAAAGGCAGTTCGATCTCTTACAAAAGGGGAGGCAGAAATTCAAAATATGTTGAAGGCACCCGGCCTATTTGCTCAGGGCACTTCGTCTTCCTTCTTCCTAACAGAACACAAGCAATGGCAGACGGAACTTTAGGAAAAGAGTTACAAATTGTCAGAGTTCTACGAAGTTCAAGAGATTATCATCAGCAGTTGAAGACCGAAGACGAAGACCAAGAAGATGAAGAAGACGAGCTGAAGGAAGACGTTTCTATTGGATGCTGTGAGAGTGGTGCTTTTATCATTGCAATCAGATGTGAAGGTGGTAAGTACTCCCATCCTCGATAATAATGGTTGATTTCCTTTCTTAGAGATCACCATAGAAATATCTTTATTTTCCACGATTTTGTGGAGTCTCCAGAAATATTTCGGAAGGTTTCCTTCCCACCATTCAACGTGTGTAGGATTTCTCTTCATTTCTACCTACACACATGTGAGACCCATAAAAAACTGTCTTATTGAGTGCAATTATCATAAAATCCTTTTAAGTGAGGCAGAAGTCGAGGCGAAATGCTTATTGATCGCTCTCAAACACGCGTTCTCTCATTATGGTGTGGTTATTTCTCACTCAACATTTAAGAATGAGAATATGTTCTTTGGTATTTCAAACTTCTTATTACTAGCATGCAGAAACTCTATGTCCTCATAGCTCTTTGGATGCTCGGGAAGCTGGAACGCTTTGAAGTTGGAGTAGGTTTTGTGGGTATACCTCTCGTAAGCCCTCACGAGACTATAACTCGTCCACTAGGGACACCTAGGGGTTTTAAGGCTTGTTACATTCCGCTAAAAGTAACCGTATCCTCGGCGAAATGGAGTTGTTGTAGTTTAGTTTAGTTTAGTTTGCTCGAGGACTAGCAAAAGGCAAGTATGGGGGAATTTGATAAGTGCATATTTCACATATATTTAATGTCAATTCCATGCTAGTATATGTTGTTTTTCTTGCAAATTATTGTATATTACGCTTGTTTTCTCTTATTTGTATTTTGTTAGGTAAATCATCCAAAAGAAGTGAATTTGTACTTAGGGGGATTTTGTGTTTACCCTCAAAAAAGATAGCTAATTTGCATTACCCACTTTTTAGAATGATAATTGGTGAAACCCCCTATCTGTTATAACTGTCGTGATAACCCTGTTAGGTTGGCACATGCTACGCGCATGTGTGAAATTTTTCATCCACACATATTAAGAAAAAGAAAAACAATTGAACGGCTATCGTCATCTCTTCTTCTTCTTCTCTATTTCTCCTCTTTCTCTTGTCTGATACATTGCCACCATTGGAGCCACCACTGCTGTTTTTGTATTTCTAGCAGTTAATTGAAGCTACAAATCAACGATATTGTAAGAGAATGCTATAAATAAAAATATATGGTAGAAGAGAACCCTAATTTGTGGTCATGGTAGCAATTCTGGATCTGTTAATAAATTGATAGGGAATTTTGGGATTTTGGGTAGGTGCATATGTTGTTGGGGTCAGGGTTGTATGGCACCGGTTCTTCTATATTTCTCCTCTATCATCAGAATTTTAGATCTCCGTATCCCTTCCAACAACAACTGTATCACTAGCACAATAACTATATACAGAAAGTACTAGAAGAAATGATATATATATTTTTTTAATTATAGAAGAAATAATGATGTTCATTATCAATTATGATGATATCACTTACATTTTTATAAACGGGAATTGCAGGCATATGAGATTGATGGGAATTGATGCCACTAGCAACTTGAAATCATTTTCCTTCGAATTTACTAATTGCACCGCACATGAGCTTATTCCTCAAATTTAATTGTTATGAACATGAGTATTAGTATCTTTATTCAACGAATTCGGGTAAAAATTTAAGGATTAGGTTTTTCTATTTTGTTATTAATGGCGGCTCTGGTTTTTCACGACAGAGAACGAGAGTTTTGACTTTTGGTATTTTTGGGTTTTACGCTTTTTACACTTTAACAGTACACACGTGCACTGTACGTGCTAACTTAACTGTAATGTCACGGCTGTTATAACAGATAGGGGGTTTCACCAATTATAAGTTTTTAAAGGGGGTAATGCAAATTAGCTATCTTTTTTGAGGGGAAAACACAAAATCCCCCTTGTACTTAATTGTGCAAGGAAAGAAGCTAGCTATAAGTGGAGAAAGGCCAAAGACCAATTGGAACTCGTTCAAATATAAGATTTCTACTTTTCACTGTGTAGAGGACGAGAAGATGAAGACAATGGCGAAAGAACGGAGTCATTCTGAGTTCGTATGAAGAAGTTATGAGCAAAACAAGAACTTGGAAGACTAAGGGCTAAATGGTCATTTTTCACAGGAAGTACTATTGGCACCCCCGCCGTACGTTAAGGGGTAGTCATTCTGTTAAGGGGCAGTCAAGTTCAAGGGAACTGCTAAAGGCAGTTCGATCTCTTACAAAAGGGGAGGCAGAAATTCAAAATATGTTGAAGGCACCCGGCCTGTTTGCTCAGGGCACTTCGTCTTCCTTCTTCCTAACAGAACACAAGCAATGGCAGACGGAACTCGATGATCATGATGATCACGATGATGATGGATTTTGATCAACAGTTATATTCGAATTCAAATATATCATTGGGTTCCTAGAGATGATGCAAATCTTGGGTATTGGGTAGGAGCCTGATTTCATTTCAATGGGCTCGAACAAGTTCAGGGAGGCGATGAAGGATGTATCAAGAAGATTCCGTGGCTTGAGTTGGTGCCGCTGCTGTCATTGCTTCTCGATGATGAAAATGGAGTACTAAACATGGCAATGAAGACGATAAGTTGTTGATGATTATGGAACTCGAGGACAGGGACGTGGTTTATGGAACCCAGGGAGCTTGCTGCCATCGAGGTTGAAGGCTGAGAAGATGGAGAGAAAGATAGAGGAGACTAGCAGTTCATCTCGTGGACGATGGTGACTGACTGAGAGCTTACGGTGTTGATGGAGCTCGAGAGGAATAGAACTGTGATGCTCTGTGAAATTGGCAGAGAACTCGAGAACGTGATGGCAGTGGAGCTGAAAACTGAGTTGGGTTGCTGCCAATACAGAGAGACGAATATGGGTTTACGTGTTTGAGCTGTTGGCTGCTGTAGATAATAAACGAAAATGAAGAAGAGCTGTGAACTCGATTATTGGCAGAGACAAAAGAAGATGGCTGGGAGTTGTTGTCAATATCGATGGCGGCTGCCATTATCGGCAGTAGAAGATGAGTCGCAATGAAGAAGGGTGATGGCACGGTTTGCTGGCATTGCAGTGAGTACGAGGAGGGAATGGATGATGGAAGTCCAAGAGCCGTACGACCGAGAAGAGAAAATTGGGTGAGCACGTGTGGTGGGCCATGTTTGCAGAGCTTCTGCCCAAGCTCTGACGCGTAGAGAGGGAGTGAAGATTGTGTGTCTTTGCGGCTCACTTTGAAGGTGGGATAGGTGGACGGTGCGAGATGAAGATACAAGGGTTCCTCAGAGGATCGAACGGATCAGAAGCTATCTGCACGCTACTAGAATACACCGCGATGCACTCAATTATCTGTAGGATAAACTCCACCGACTTTGCATCTTTATCTAGTACGACTATTGTTAGGCCCGTCAATGGAAACCCGTTAACCGTTAGCCGTAACCGATTACCCGGTTGCCGTTACGTTTAGTTTCGTTATACCGTTATCCGTTACCCGTTACCGCTAATGTAGCGGTTAATTTATCCGACTCGTAACGGCAATGGAAGACCTATTTCCGTTAGCCTTAGTTCCGTTAACCGCTAACGTGTACCTAGCACGTGTAACATTCTATACCTAGGCTATACTCGAATCGATTGAATCATTATCTTCTTCTTCGTTCTTCAACTCGACCAAACAACCAGAGAAGAAAAACTCACCTCATCAATCACCCTCAATCCCTCATCTCCTTCCTTTCAATTCAAGCAAAATCATCATCTTCATTCGATTAGAAAACTAGGGTTATCTTCTTCTTTTTTATTTCGAGCTTAATTTCAATCCTAAAACCTAAATTTTTAATTTAGGGTTTCAAAAATTGAAGTTAGGGTTTTCAATTCGTGAAATTAATCATGACCCAAAGTGGAGGAGCATCCAATAACGTTGGTTCATCAAAAGAAGTCATCCTCTCAATCACTTTCGGTTGCATCTCAATTACCTTCGCATCTCAAGTTCAACAATCAGAAATCAATCACCACCACCTTCTTCGTTGCAACAAGAAGCGATGAGACGAAATAGAAGTAGATGAAGATCGAATTATAGCCGATGCAAAGAAGAAACTGCGTGCGTGGAGGTCCGATGTTTGGGGTGATTTTGAAAGGTTAACTGAGAAAGAGATGGTAAAAGGTAAGGAGATTGGGATACTTGTAGCTAAATGCAAATATTGTAATAAGAAAATGCCTGCACTCAAAGAACCAAGGAACCAAGAAATTGCATTACCATGCTAAAACCTCGCAAAGAAAAGCCTCGCAAACAAGAAAGGACATAGAAAACTTGCTACAATCAAAACAGTAATGCACAAACTAAGCTTGCTAATTGGAAGTATGATGATGATGCTACTAGGATATTAGTTGCCAAAATGATTGCTAAACATGGTTATCCAATCACTATAGTTGAGCATCCATATTTTGTTGAGTTTGTGAAGTCTTTAAATCCTGCTGCTAAGCTTTACACTAGGAATACAATTAGGGAAGATATCATGAAACTAACATCGATTCAAAAAAGAATTACAAGACCAATTTGAGATAATTACATCTAAGTGTAGTTTAACAACAGATATGTGGTCATGTAAGCATACAAAGGATGGTTATTGATGTGTGACAATGCATTACATAGATGAGGACCTGGAAGCCGATTAACAAAACACTAGCATATACTTTAGTACCATCACCACATTCGAGAAGTTCTAGCAAATGTAGTGAAACAAGTATGTCTAGATTGGAACATAGATACTAAGCTTTTTGCTGTAGTCTGTCGACAATGCTAGCTCCAACAATGTCATGATGAACCATCTCAAGAAATGGCTTGATAGCAAAGACTTGTTTAGTTCTTAATGGGGATATGTTCTAAATGAGGTATAGTAATCATGTATTACACTTGATTGTGGGGTTTGGAATGGGAGTGGCTGCTCCATTTATAGATGCGGTTAGAGAGTGTGTAAAATGGGTCAAAGCAAGTCGGGCTAGAAAAGAGAGATTTGAATTTGCTCTTTGCTCAAGTTAAGCTTCTGCTTCAAGGTCTCAATGGGTTTAGATGTGGATACCAGGTGGAACTCCACCTATAAGATGCTAAAGGATGCAATTTTTCTCGAGACAAGCTTTTGTTAGGCTAGGTTAGAGTTAGATAGTGACTTCAAGATACTACCAACCTCTCGGAATGGGAACAAGGAGTACACATATGTGAATGTTTGGAATTATTTGATGTCATTTCAACAAAATTTGCTGGGATTAAGTATCCCACAACAAATTTGTATTATAATGGGGTGCAAGAAGTTAATAGATGCATTAAGCTCTGGGAATCAAGTCAGCATGAGTACATCGGAGACATGGCCAAGAATATGAGGATGAAATTTGATAGCTACTTTGGAAAGAAAGTAACACTTTGATGGGCATTGGGGTTGTTTTAGATCCTAGGTACAAAGCTAAATGGGTGGAGTTTGTTATGAAGAGAGTATATGGTGTGGATCACCATAAAAGTCACTATAGCAAATTTGAGATTGCACTCAATGCTATTTTATGTGCTTATGAAACCAACACTACAACTCCAGTTATTTTGATACGGAATGCATTCAACTCGCATTTGAGAGTCTACAAGTACAACAACATCATATGGATTTGGTTATGATGATTTCATTATGGAAAACAATATGTTTGAGGTTGAGAAGTCGAATTGGAGACATACTTAAGCAGAACCAGTTCTTCCTAAAGGCACATCTCACAAGAAATGAGGTTTGATATCTTAAGTTGGTGGAAGAATCATTCGCAAGTACCCAATTCTCTCAAGGATTTCAAGAGATGTATTGGTCATTTCCAATGACAAGTGTAGCATCGAATCCATGTTTAGTATTGGTGGCGAGTTCTCAAATCTCCAAGGAGTTCATTAGCTCCAGATCTTGTTGAAGCTTTGCTTTGTTTGGGTGATTGGCTGCCAGATCTCACTCTCAGTGAGCAATAGTTGTGTTACTTGGTAAGTTTACTTAAATCTTATATCTTAATTTTCTACCGATAGTCTTGTGATTGCACTGACATTGCCACTTTGCACTGATATTGCCACTTTTATTGGCTTATTGCATAAGTTGAGGACTAAGGAGGAATGCATTTGCATATGCAGTTGGCATTGGCATTTGGCAGTGGAGAATTTGGAGATGGAGGAATGCATTTGCCGATGCAGTTGGCACTTCCTTTAATCCTTTGTCTTTTCTTTTGCAAAAACTTGGTTTTTTTTCTTTTGATAGAACATTGTGATGATCTGAACATGTAAGTTGGTTTAGAACATGAACATTTGTATGTTTTTTTTCAGTGTGAACAAGTTGTTTGTTTGGATTTAGAACTTTTTTGTGTTGTCTGTGACATTCCTAAGCAATTCAGGAAAATTAACCGTTAACCGATATGTCCGACGTAACGGCAATGGAACCGATTTTTACAATTCCGTCGGCAATTAGCGGATAACGGTTAACCGCCAATTTTAACGGCAACGGTAGCGGCAGAGGCATTATTTATTTCGTTTAGTGCCGTTGACAGCCCTAACTATTGTGGATCGACTAGGGTATTTGATGCCTATAAATAGCTACCTAAACCGAAAGAAAAAAAAACTTCTTCTTTTATTATTATTCCTTTTGTAGCTAGAGACAAAAACAGATAGAGAGAAATAAAGTTTATCTCCCTGGCTTTTCTTGTGAGTTTTTATTTTTAATTCTTTTTTTATTCCTTCTCTCTTATTTATTTGTAGAATCTTTTTAGCTATGAGTAGCTAAACTTATTTTTGATTAGGGATGATTTCAAAGTCCTGAACAATGAAGCTTTAATTTCTTAAACCAAGTTTATTTCAAGTTTTATTTATTTGTTGATTATCTTTATTATTTTTAACGTTTAAGAATATTTAGGGGTTATTTAAAGTGATCAATTAAATTAATCAATCAATAATTTTTCTACTAGTATTGGGGTTGGTGATACGTGTAATTGTCACTCAATTCTTTACACAAGTAGTAAATCGCAAGAGCCGATAGAGGGATTCAAATTGTGTATAAAGATAACACTAGTAAGCGGGTCGAGCCTATGGATGCTAGCTAGGATCAACAATAAAGCATTCGTTAATCTATTCTTATTCTTGGTGGGTTATTTGAATAAAACAATATCCGATATAACTTATTGCTATTCAAACAATATAAATTCAACAATAGATAAACTTGTATTCAATTACGTTTCAGTTCAGTGACGGCGAAGGATTCCCTAGTCTTCTTTCTCCCTATTATTTACAACAAATCTCTTATATTTACTTTTGTTGTAGTAGCAGGATTTCCCACACTACACCCCTTACTCGATTTTACTTAATTAATCCATTGAAAGATGTAAGATCAAGAATATTTATTGATTGAATCCATGAACTGTTTACACAAGGAAATAGAATTACACTTAGAAATTAAAACACTCTTAAACTTTCTCTCTCCTAATGACTCGCTCCACCACTCCAAAAAGATCTCTCCCTTTAACAGACCCATTTAGCCCTTTATATAGGGTAATACATAGTGGAGGACAGCTAAGCTACCCTTTATTTTCGGGAATGTCTCGCGAAGTGTCGCAGATGCACAAACATTTGCTCTCGCGACACTTCTTAACCCTCGCCAGGTCTCACGTCTTCTTTATGTTTTGCCTGTCGTTATTCATTGCGTCGTTTATTTTAGCTCCTGCGACTCCTTCGCGATACCGTCGTTTATTAATCCCGCGAACCTTGTTTGTTGCGATATTACGATCCTACATCTTGCCTCTTTTTCCTTGAATATTGCTTGACAAGCGATCTTTAAGGAAAAATCTATTGTGGTAGCGATCTTTGACTTTTGTTGATGGAGGAACGAGCAAAAGAATACTTTCCTTGAAAAGTACGTACTTGCCTCTATTCTTTTGCAAAGTTCCGAAGCTTCTTTGAGATATATCTGATATCGTCTCCTATCTCTCCTCATATTTCTCTGCGAAGGGAAGAGTATCATGAGATTTTTACAATATTGTTGCTTGATTGCTTATCTTTATCTGTTTTCGATTTTGTACTTTTACACGGATTTTGATTATTAAAGTCTCTTCTTGACACGTCTCTTTCAACCGCTTATTCTTGACCATTCATGTCTCTTCTCGCATTAAATGACCTCGTTTTTCTCGAGGATCTTTTTCCCTATATATAGTTCTCTTTTCCCCTCCTTTTCATCCTTTAGTTTCTCTCTGCAACTTTTCTTTGACTCTCTCCTTCCGCAATTTGCGCTCCTGCTACTGCAAATCTTTTCTTCGTCCTTTCTAGCGCTGATCCTAACCTTTAACCTCCCATCCATTCCCATACTGATAATGGCTTCCATTAGTCGTGCATACAAAGCTTCTTTTGATGAAGTTCAACAGAAGTTGCTCGAGAAGGGTTTCACTCTATCAACCATTCCCGATCAAGAATCTTCATCTATTCTTTCTGCAAAAGTTATTTTCTCGATCATCAATGTGATGATCAAAAGATTATAGTCTCGCTAGGTCGACTTCTCGCGGGACTTCCCATTCCCTTGTACAATCTGAGATGCCTTTATTTTATGAAATCTTGGCCCATGAAAAATTCTCTCGGGCTGTTTATCAATTGAGTGGCGATTGCATTCGCCTAATGCTTGAGTTCGCGAATCGTGGTGCTAGCAAAGGATCTTTATACCCTACTACCGTTAGACATCCCGGATTTCGCGACTTGGAAATAGCTCTTTGAGAAGTACACCGTAGAGAACTTTTTTGAAAATTATTCGATGATAAAGATGAGGAATGCGAAATCTCTTTGGGGCATTCGCTTTGAAAACAAGGATAATGTCCCTGAGGATAAATTGCTCATGCAAGATATTGACTGGCATCCGGGCAATAATACTACTCCTCGCCACTCCAAAGATGAGAAGTGGTGGGTTGTACCCTTGATTTTAAATGGCCCTTATATCGCGGGCTCGCACGTTCTTCTGCGAACCTCGCGAGGTATCATCCTTGGGAATTCAAATGGCCCGATAAGGCAAAAGAGGTATGTTTCCCATTTTAAATCTTGCCTTTGCAACTTTCTTTTTATATTTGCTGAGTTTGTAAAATTTTTCAGATCGCCAAATTGAGAAGAAAGTACAAGGATAATCCGTTGGAGAGTACTCTGACAATACTTCGATCGCTTACGGGTGAAGTAAGAAACATTTCCTTTGTCATTTGAAACAATATTGTTGCCTCTGTTTCTTATTTTTAACCGTATGCGAAGGTTGGAGTTGAAGATGCTGTAGCCGCGAAGATCAAAAGTAAGGGCAAAACCGTCGTTCGCAAGAATAAATCTTCTGCTCCATTAACTAAGAAGCGAAAGATTCAATCTTCTTCTCGCCTTAACTCAAGCTCTGAATCTTCTGATGAAGATGACCATGATTCGAATCTCTCTCTCGCTAAAGAGATTCCATTGGCCGGTTCTCCTATGGATCGGTTATCTAGCATCTTCTCAGACTCTTTCCAAGGAATGGGAGATGCTCCCCTAGCTTCCCTTTGCGGGACTCTCGCGAATGTGTGTAATGCTACTTTACTAGAAGGCAATGATTCTTTCAATGGAGCTTCTAGAATCGTGTCTCCTGACTTCTTGAATGCACTTGGATCTTTGGTACGCATGCGGTCATATTTCCCTTTTAAATTTTTAAATATATGTATATTAATGATTTTTCTATCTTCTTTTATAGGTTGGAAGAACTTCTTTTGTAGTTGCCTCAGATCTCGAGAGAAGACGCAACAATCTTGAAAAGAAGAATTCGCAATTGAGCAAGAAG
The DNA here is from genome assembly GCA_023531295.1 of Papaver armeniacum. Taxonomy (NCBI): domain Eukaryota; kingdom Viridiplantae; phylum Streptophyta; class Magnoliopsida; order Ranunculales; family Papaveraceae; genus Papaver; species Papaver armeniacum. The sequence continues at coordinate 468,949 of JAJJWW010002063.1, read as the reverse complement.
ATTCGAGAATTAGAGATCTGAAGGCTGCGTCATCTCGCGATAAAGACGAGAGAATTCAAAAGTTAAATACCGAACTTGACTCTCAAAGGGATAGGGTGTCCACTCTTGAACGCTAATCAAGAACTTTATGGTATAAGATTTTTCCTTCTTTTATTATTTCTATCTTATCGGTCGCATATTGCTACCTAACTTATTACCTTCATGAGATGTATATAATCTCTCCGATGAGGCTATTCTTCTCCATACATTTCCTGAACCTATGGATAATGACCTTCTTCTCGCTCACCTTAATCAATCTCTAAGTAGTTCCTCAAATAAAACTAACCTCCTTTCATTAAAGGATCTTCAATCCAAATATCATCTCTTAGAGATCGAACACGAGATCTAGTTTGAATTTAACCAATCGCTTTAAACGAATGTACCTTGATTCCGAGAAGAAAATCAAGATTTTAAGGAAGAAAATTAGTGATCTCATAGATGAGAACGATCGCATTACTAACGAGGGTGCACGGGCGTTAGCGAAATTCCACAAATCTCTTCTCGGTGTGCAAGTTGAGCAGAGATGAACTCCTTCATCGAATACCATGCTTAAGCGGCGAGAAGAGCAAGTTCGTTCTCTTCTTGTTATTAATAGTGATGATGAATTCGCTTTGGGCTGCGAAAGTTTTAGATAATGCCAGAATAACCTAGGTGTTGATGTTAGTCTTCACGCCGAGCATACTTCCTTGATTAAAGATATGATATCGATAGAGAAGGTTACTTATTATACCTTCTTGCTTCTTATACTAGTATTGCTTGTAAATTATTAACTTGTTGTTACTTATTTGCGAGAATGCGAGAAGAGGCTTCGAGTTAGAATTAGAGAGCTTGAATCGAAAAGAACAACTCGCTTGAGAATTTTCCAGCGAGAATTGAAGAACTCGAAACGAAAAACAACTTATTTCGCCAAGAGTCTCTCCCTTCGTAATAACAAGTATTCCAAGTTGAAGAAACAATTTGAAACGACAGGTGGCGAATTTTAATAATGATGCGATTCGTTTTCGTAACAAAGCCATGGAGTATGTTTGTAATGACCACAAAATCCCTCTTCATTCATATCCTGGCTCCTCGAAAAGGTTCTGAGAATCTGCTGTCTCGGATGTTTACGATAGTGAGGCTAGCGAAGGAGAAAATTACGCGATGAGAATAATAGAATCAAGAATCGGATGAAGGAGAAGAATCACCAAAAGATAACTCTTTTGTTTTCTTTTTTGCTGTAATATCTGTATATTTACGTATCTTTATTATAGTGTACTTCTTGGATTTTTCCCCACAGAATTCAATCTTCACTCCCCTTTTTGGTAGTTCTTCCTTGTAATATAATTGGCTAACCTTGATGCATAACTCTTTCATCAGAAGATGAATAACAATATTCCATCTTTTCCATTCCCATACTTGCCTCTGTTATTTATCTTCAGATGGAAGATTTTAGTTGTCCTCATGTATGTGGTTGAATAATAATTTTATTGTTATTGAAATGTATTGTTGCGACGAGGTCGCGGTATCTTCATAAATCAAGAATTCTACTTGCCTTGCCTTATCTTCATAAATGTACTTTATCTCTTCTCATTGCGACAAGGTCGCAAAATCGCGCTTACATTTTCAAGTAAGGGCCCATTGACCCTGCCTTATCATTTTTGTGTGGTCTCCGAGTTAGACCTCCCTAATTAGAGGTCTTCCCCTGCCACCTTTCGTTGCGACAAAATCGCAGGACGTCTTTACACTTGCATGTAAAGACCCATTGATCTTGCCTTATCATTTTCCAAGTATTTTTGCCTCTGCGGGATGTTTTAGTTGCGACAATATGACAGGCCTAGATATCCTTGCGAACATAAAGCCCCATGACATTGCCGTCGTGCGGCGAAATCGCAGGACGTCCGTACACTTTCGTGTAAAGACCCATTGATCTCGCCTTACCCTCGCGTTAGTATTATTGCCTCTGCAGGATCATTGCACAAATATGACGAGCCTAAATTTTCTTGCGAAAACATAGCCTTATGACATTTGCGTCTGTTTTGACACTCCCCCTATTGGAGAGCGTCGCCCTTATCATCTCCCCCGTTGCCCCTTCAAGGAGGCGAAACATCGGCCATACAAGACTAGCTCCTCCCATCCGGTCTTAACAACAACCGATTGTTTTCGCAACCTCTTATCCCTTATACCTATATGGTTTATGGTTACGAGACTGCACCCTAAGTGGAGTTTTCTTCGAGCGAGTGCAACATATGCCAAGACTTGCCAAGAATGGCCGGGGTAGGTTCATCCATCCGGGCACTGCGGCTCAACCGTGTACCTCGGCGCCTTGAGCATACACTGACTCCTTGGAAGAGACCCTCGGTCGCCCAACCGGGTATAACCTTATATAGTTGGGAATCCAAGGTATCTCTCCGGATAGGCTTTCATGGGCCCCAAATTTTCATGACTCAGGCTTCAGGAGCGGTGTAACCTTCCCCCTGAGCCATGTTGAGAGATACCCCCTTATATGACGCACTTTAGGTCTTACATTTGCCTCTTACGAAATGTTATTCGCGAACTAGGGTGTACGCCATAAAGGTTCGTCCCATTCTTTTACTCATTCATATTTGTTAAATCATTCAATCATTCATGTTTCATTATTTGCTGATATTTGTTTACGAAGTATTCGCACAATTCTGTTTCATTTGTTGTATTTTCATTTTTCTTTCTTAACTGAATTCCCATATACTCTTGGCTGCGAGATTCTCGCACATCATTACTTCAATTGCTGCTTTTTCCCTTGTTTTTGTTGATTATTCACTTCTTATGCCTTTTGTTCCTCATATCTTTTGCTCCTTTATTATCATAATATTCGCGTATCTCCAGGTATTCACCTCGCGAGTATGTTCATCCTTACTTCTATAGCATCCACCATCAATTTTCTTTTCTCTGCTCATCTCTCACATGTTGCTTCCAACCTTTTCTTTTGGTATTTCTTTCTTGCGACTTTCTACATCGACCTCATGACATTGTTGCGACTCCTTCCAATCTCCCTGTATAATACCAATGCCATTTGGATGTGGAAATTTTATACATTGATGATATGTTGATGCAACTCCCAAGATTTCATGAAGCCATGGCCTCCCAATCAGCGCATTATATGGAGATTCCACGTCAACCACACAAAATAAAATATCAGTTGATAATCCTTGTAGAGGTATTCTCATGTGAACCTCTCCCTTTGGTTTGTTTGCAGTGCCATTAAAGCCATATATCTTGTATGTCGAGGGGATCAAATCCTCATCTTTTCCTCCCATCGTCTTGTAAGTATGGTAGAAGAGAATATTCACCGAACTTCCCGGTGTCGATTAGAATTCGGTTGATCGCCCGACAAGCTTCGCCTCATCATCTTCTCCATCGATTTGGTTTCGGGTTAATCTCTAGTTTCACAACCAACGGGCTATCGTGTGTTTCTCTTCCTTTTGGCACTTCATCTGCAGAGAGAAAGAAATAGTCTTGTTTGCCACTTTTCTAATCTGCGTCGTTCTCGCCGGACTCATTATTTCTTTATCATTAGCATCTCTCGCAAAGACTCTACCGAGCACGTTGTCATGAAAATCTTCGATTGTGCGATAGGAGTGGACGATAGAGTTGCGATTCAAATTTCTAGCTTTTGTTCCAACTTCTATAACAAATGTTTCCTTTCCTTTTCTTGACACTGTGCACGTGCATCTCTGGTGGTGGTGGTAATGTTTGGCTGTTTCTTCTCCCTTTAGAAAGTGATTTAGCTTCCCCCGATCAATCATCCACGAGAATAATTCTCTTTATGTTTCTACAATCGTTTGTTTGATGCCCATGGAAGCGATGGTAAGAACAAAATTCATGACTTCTATCGCTTTGGCGGTGGTTCCATTCCCACGTTCCAAGGTCTTTGGTACATTTTCCATCACAAGTATAGCTTCCCAGATCTTTTCCACACTAGCATTCGGTGGAGGCATCTTAATCTCTTCCCATACTATTCTGCGACTTCTCTTGCCCTCCACGGTTATTTTGCCTTCGTCCACCGTATGTTTCTTGCACATGATCTAGCCTCACGAATCTTATTATTGCCGTTATTTACGGTTGTAATAGTTCCTTTCTCGTTCAAATTCCTCTTGATCGTGGCTTCCCATGGCTACCATCTTCTGCTGTCCCTCATCGACTTTCCTTGCTTGCTGTCCTTGCGAAGTACTCGCCATGTGTATTTATGAATTGAGGCAACAAACTTGCGTTCGCAGCATTCGAGCTTGTGTTCGCGATCGGATAAGAATTCATTTCATTAAATCTTTCTTCTAAGGCAATATATTCTTCTGTAACTCTCGCTTTACGCCATCGTGATTGTATTTTTGATTCTAAAAATTTGAATGTACAACAAGTTAGTCGCAAAGAGCATTCACAAATGAGAGGATGAGATATCTTTCCTCAACCCGTCATGCCATTTCGCTACACATGGTTCTCCATCTTATTGTCAACTGCCTTAAGCTCTCGCCAACCCTTTGTTTCAACCCGAATACATCTTCAATAGTCGCGAAGAGCATTTACTTATGTATGCTCCCAGGAATGTGGCTTGTAAATGGTTAAATGATGTGATTGTGTTCCTTGGCAGACCTTCAAACCATTTTAGTGCTTCTCCTATTAGACTTGATGCGAAATATTTGCATAGTATAGCATCATGATTCTCCCACTGTAACATACATCTCATATAAGCCTTGATATGTTGTACCGCACAGGTTGTTCCATCAAAGATGTTGGTTAACGCAGGTAGATTGCACTTAGGAGGTATTCCTCCCATCTGTACTTCTAGCGTGAAGGGATTCTTTGCGGCTTCTGCGATGGCTTCGTCTAATTGTCTCCTTCCTCCTTCCCTTCTATTATTCAATAATCCTCTCATTTCAGCCAGTTCTCTTAAGATTTGTTCATTTGCCTCAGAGTTTGATTCTACTGGTCTTTTTAACTCTGCTTCTCTCCTTCTTCGCTCGTGTCTATTTTGACCTTCCTGCTCGTTATTTTCTCCTCTTCTTTCCTCTGCGACGCTCTTCTTCGTTTCTTTCACAATTCGCACGCCATTATATCGGTTGTTCTCTCTTCTTGGTCAGTCTCTCGGCTCTCATCTGCACCCTCTCATATTCTTCATTAATATTTCTATTGGTACGATTTTGTTCCCTTCTTCTTTCGCGGTTGTCATGGTTATTACTGCCGGATTGCCTCTTCCATCTCTTGATTTTCCATTTCTTCTCTTACCCTTTCTCTCTCGAGCTAGCCGCGCTTGTTCAATGTAGTGTCTCTCAATGTCATCCTCGATCTCTCGGTTTCTTCTCAATTCTTCTCTCCCGTGCAAGATTATTCTCCCTTGGCCAATTTGGGTCATTCGGTTCTTGGAGTTGCATGTTTCCTTGATTTTCCCTATTCCGCTCATTTTGAAGATTTTGGTGAGGAATATAACGATCTTCTATTTCCCCTCTTCTCTCGCCATGCTCTGTACTCGGATTTTGTGTTTCTTCCTCAGTACTTTCTGTTGGTAAAACTCTCCTTCTTTCTTCCCTATTCGATCTTGAACTTGATCTCACGCTACTTCTAGATCTCCTATTTTGCAACCTCATATTTTCCATCCTCAATTCATGATTTTGTCTTGTCAAGTTTGCTCGTTCCTCTGCCTCTAGTCGTCTCTCTTCGTGTATTGTTTGTCTCAATCTTTCTAACGCTGCCATTTCTTCGTTTCCTGGATTCATTTCTCCATTCATCCCTTGCTCACCTCCTCCTTTGTCCATTGTTCACCATTTAACTTTGCTCCTCTTCCCTCTCGTCTTGAGAATCGGACCTCCAAGTATGTACACTTACTCTATCATAATCCACAGTGGCGTTTGCTCTTTGGGAGATCGGTGGCTGGTTTTGATCTTCTCCATCGTTTCTCATATTTATCCTTGACGATTCTCCTGTTTCATTCCTCCTTTCTCCAGCAAGTCTCCCACTTCTTCTTACAATCGTTGGTTGCCCTTGTACATTTCTTCTTCTAGCCATTTTTCCTTTCCAATGAACTCTTGAGTATCTTCTCCAAACCTTTTCTCTGTTAATCCAAATTCTTTCCAATTTCTACGTCAATCCCTGTTTGCTCAATCCCTGTTTCTAGCGCATATGTAGTAGCAGGATTTCCCACACTACACCCCTTACTCGATTTTACTTAATTAATCCATTGAAAGATGTAAGATCAAGAATATTTATTGATTGAATCCATGAACTGTTTACACAAGGAAATAGAATTACACTTAGAAATTAAAACACTCTTAAACTTTCTCTCTCCTTATGACTCGCTCCACCACTCCAAAAAGATCTCTCCCTTTAACAGACCCATTTAGCCCTTTATATAGGGTAATACATAGTGGAGGACAGCTAAGCTACCCTTTATTTTCGGGAATGTCTCGCGAAGTGTCGCGAGATGCACAAACATTTGCTCTCGCGACACTTCTTAACCCTCGCCAGTCTCACGTCTTCTTTATGTTTTGCACTGTCGTTATTCATTGCGTCGTTTATTTTAGCTCCTGCGACTCCTTCGCGATGCTGTCGTTTATTAATCCCGCGAACCTTGTTTGTTGCGATATTACGATCCTACATTTGTCATTTACTTTGATTAAAATCTAAAAACCCCCCTTTCGGTTACTTTATAACAACTAAAACTCCCTTCTCTTCGTTGGAACGAACTCCTTGCCATTATATTACCAGCTAATTGTGTGGAAAAAAGTAATTAATTTGTTGTGTAAACGACGCGCATCAATAGCAGTAAAGTTTTCCTTCGTGTTTTGAAAAATGAGGTTGTTTTTACTAGTCCAGAGAGACCATAAGATATCCACAAAGAAACATTGATCATCCTCGGAGAGTTTAGATTGAGGATCAGTTAACCAGAAAAGAAGCCAATCAACGAAAGATTTATTTTGGAAATACTGAGTGTTTATGTTGAAATCGGAGATGAACCAGACTCTACTAGCAAAGGGACAAGTGACCAAAGCATGCATAATAGTTTCCCGAGGATCGGAACACCTAGGACAATCCACACTATGCATATGCATTCTAGTGTGAAGAATAGTTCTGGAGGGCAAAGCATTTCTAGCTGCTCTCCATAAAAAGACCTAAATTCTGTAAGGAACTCTAACTTTCCAAATACACTTCCAAAGATTTTTACAAGCGGAATGCCTAAGGCCTTTGAGCCCCGAGGTGTAGGCGATTTCGAGGAAAATTTGCCATTCTTTGAAAGATCCCAAGCCCTTATGTCAGGAGTGCAAAGCTGGATTAAGGGAATAGTGATAATCTTTTGGACAGAAGCATTATCAAAGTGGGTGTTAAGTCTAGACACATCCCAACTTCTAGTCTGGGAATCAATAAAATAAGCAACTTTAATACTAGGGTCAGGAGGAACCAGAGGGTTGGGTGTGGCAGAACCCAGAGAAGGGATCCATTTGTCACACCAAGGATCAATAAATTAACCATCCCCAATAATCCAAGAAATGAAAGGTTTTATAAGTTCTTTTATGGCATGCATGCACTTCCAAGTTCAAGAGCACTTGGCAGTACATTTGGCATTCAAGAAATCAGTTTTGGGAAAATATTTAGCCTTAAGAACAGTGGCAAGTAAACAATTAGGATTTTCTAGGATTCTCCAGGCATTCCTGGCAAGCATTGCTAGGTTGTTTAATTAAGCTTTCCTGAACCCAAGGCCTCATTCAGCTTTGGGATAACATGAAATATCCCAACCTAGGAGGTGCAGATTTCTATCCTTGGGATCTAAAGTTTTACCCCACCAGAACTTGCAAAGATGGGAATCCATTTGTTTACAAAGATGTTTAGGAATAAGAAAAGCACCCATTTGAAAAAGGGGAATAGCTTGGCCAATATGCTTGATTAGAGTAGTTCTAGCAGCTTGGGATAAGAGCTTATGAAGCCAGATACAAATCCTGGCATCTATGTCTTGGAGAATGCCCATATGGGTCTGTATTTTAGAATCTTGGAACACAGTAGGAGTGCCAAGATATTTTTCTCCAAATCCCTGCTTTGGATATCTAAAATGTTAACCAAAAGGGCTTTGCTATGCTCAGGGATCTTCCTGCTAAACAGAATACCAGATTTTTCAAAGTTGATTTCTTTCCCAGAGGCTAGACAATACTTTTGAAGATACTCTTTTATGACATGAATTTTTTTTTGAAGTAGCTTTAGAAAACAAGAGAGAATCATCGGGAAACAAAAGGTGAGTCATTTCAGGGGCATCTTTACAGACTTTAATGCCTTCTAGGATACCTTTCTTCTGGAGACTATCAATATAAGAAGATAGAGCTTCAGAGAAGATGATGTAAAGATAGGGAGAAAGAGGATCTCCCTGTCTGAGCCCTATTTCAGGTTGGAAAAAGGCAGTAGGGCTGCCATTAAGAAGGACAGAATAGGACACAATAGAGACACACTGGTTTATCAGTTTTACCCAGTGGTTAGACAGGCCCATTTTAGTTAAGACCTTTTCAAGAAAATTCCATTCAAGCTTATCATAAGCCTTAGACATGTCAAGTTTAATGGCAGCTATGCCCTCAACTTTATCATTATGATTGACAGCATATATGGCCTCATTAGCTAACAAAATATTATTAGAAATACTCCTTTTAGGAATAAAGGCACTTTGATTTTGGGAAATTATGTTGTTCATGAAAGGTTTTAGTCTATTAGCTAAAGTTTTAGAAAGAATTTTATAAATAAAATTGCAAAGGCCTATTGGCCTATATTGAGTGACCAATTCAGCCAAAGGGACTTTAGGTATAAGAGCTATATTGATATGATTGAAAACCTTAGCAATATTACCAGTTCTGAAGCAGGTTTGTGTCATATCAATAACAGCTTCTCCCACAATATCCCAATGTTTTTGGTAAAAAAGGCCTGTAAAGCCATCAGGACCAGGAGCCTTTTTTCCTACCATTTGGAAGACATCATTCTTAATTTCCTCTGGAGATAGAGGCATATTTAAGGATGTATTGTCCTCATCAGAAAATTTAACATGAAGATTAGCAAGAATTTCATCTTGAAATTGCTGAGGATGGGAGGAGTAAAGGCTTTTGAAATAATCTATGAAAGAATTTCCAATACTATCTCTATTAGTTAGAATAGTATTCAAGGAGTTCTTTATCCAGCTAATAGCATTTCTTTTTATTCTAAAGAGAGTAACTCTATGGAAATAAGGTGAATTTCTGTCACCTTCCAAGATCCAGACCTCTCTAGATTTATCCTTCCAATATAATTCCTCTAGATTATACAGATACTCCAGCCTAGCCTTGAGTCTAGAAGTATTACTAGTATCAGTAGGATTAGAAAGTTAGAGGTCAGCTAATTCTTTCCTGATGGTAGATATATTAGTTTGAATATTACCAAAGGAAGATTTATTCCAATCTCTTAGGCCTTTCTTAGTACTTAAAAGTTTAGCTTTAAGCTTGTAGGCAGGGGAGCCCACCACATTTACAGACCAAGAGTTAGCAATAATGTCTCTGCAAGTAGGATCCTCTATCCACATTGCCATAAAGTGGAAAGGTCTAGGCATACAAATATCCTCATAATTAAAACCTATATGCATTGGGCAGTGATCAGAAGAGTCCCTAGGGAGGTTGTTGACACAAAGTTTAGGACAAAGATCTTCAGCTGTTTAGTTAATGAGACATATATCTAATCTTTCAAGAATTAAATCAGGACCTTGTTGCATGCTAGACCAAGTAAACCTACGTCCAGAAAAACCAAGATCATGCAGATTGAAAACAGAACAAAAATTTCTAAGATTTTCAAAGTCATGATCATCTACTTCTAGGCCACCATTTTTATCTTCAGTTCCTAAAAGAGCATTAAAATCTCCTATAAAGAATAAAGGTTCATCTAAAGGGGCATTAGTCTATTGACAATGTTGTTCCCAAAAAGCTTGTCTTAGGCTACTGTTGGGTTCACCATACATGAAATGAATATGACAGGTCTTAGAATGGATGATGTTAGTGGAAGTAACATAGATGCCCCTCATACTGGATAAAACAATGTTGAGATGAACTTCCTTCTTCCAAGCAAGAGAAAGACCACCATTTCTACCAACACAAGGGATGTTAAAAGTACAAGGAAAACCTATGTTTCTTAATTTTCTAGCTGCCATATATTTATTCATTTTAGTTTCATAGAGGAAAATGATATCAGGGTTTACATTCCTACAAAGTAAGCTAAGCTCCTTATTAGCTGATTTTTTTTCCCAAAACCTCGAATGTTCCAAGCAATCAGATTGATATTATTTACAGCTGAATGATTTATGGTATTGTTGAAAAAGCGGGGGTCTAACAACCACACCCAATATTTCGATTAGCAATCTGTAAGGACTAACTCCAATATACTTTCAAGAGAATCAACTAGACTCAATCTTAATAAAGTATATCTAAGAGTTATATCTCTCTTTCTCGATTCAATTCTTACTCAAGCAAATAGAAATGACTCAACTAGACTCAGTCTAATTGAATACAAGAGAAAATACTTGAACGGTACCAAAGACCAATGTTCAAGGATCAATCAATTTCAATCAACAACCAAAGGTTGGATTTCACAATTGATCAATACAACGCACAACCTGTGATATTTCAATTATATAACAAAATATAATGTGGAAAAGAAATAACACAGACACCAGAAGTTTTTTTAACGAGGAAACCGCAAATAAAGAAAAACCCCGGGACCTAGTCCAGATTGAACACACACCGTATTAAGCCGCTACGTACACTAGCCTACTACAAACTAACTTCGGTGATGGACCGTAGTTGAACCCCAACCAATCTCACACTGATCCAAGGTACAATTATGCTCCTACGTCTCGATTCCAAACAGATACTACATACTTGATTCCCTTAGCTGATCTCACCCACAACTAAGAGTTGCTACGACCCAAAGTCGAAGACTTTAATAAAAAAATCTGTATCACACGGAGAAGTCTACGGTAATAGATAAATCTGTCTCCCACGAATATACCTACGAGTTTTGTTCCGTCTTTTGATAAATCAAGGTGAACAGGAACCAATTGATAAACCAGACTTATATTCCCGAAGAACAGCCTAGTATTATCAATCACCTCACAATAGTCTTAATCGACGCAAATAAAAAAAGATATTGTGGAATCACAAACGATGAGACGAAGATGTTTGTGACTACTTTTTATCTTGTCTATCGGAGATAGAAATCCAAGCCAATTATTACAATTGTACTCATACGATAGAAACAACAAGATCAGATCACACAACTACAAGAAAGTAGTATCGGCCTGGCTTCACAATCCCAATGAAGTCTTTAAGTCGTTAACCTGGTTTAGAAGAAGAAACCAAAGGTTAAAGGAGAATCGACTCTAGCTAAGCACAACTAGTATCATACAGAATGTGTGGGGATTAGGTTTCCCAGTTGCTAGAGTTCTCCCTTATATAGTAATTTAAGTTCCCGGATGGAGTTCACAAACTCCAGCAGAAATTCTCGGGTTTGAGAACTTCGCCAGTTCGCGGACTGAGTTCGCAGACTTAGCTCACGACTTCTCCGGTTTCACTTGATCAACAAAGTTCACAAACTTTGGTTCAAGCAATAAGGACTTATACATATATGTGTTTCCACAACAATGCTTATATCCGCCAATGGTTATATAGTCTAAACTCTCATTTCAATCATTGAAACATTCTCAGGGGACGTTATATAGTTGTTATTCACAAACCATTTTCCGTCAGAGCAATTTTCAAAGTGATTGAAACTTAACATGACTTTAGTCACTAGGTAAACATAAACTTGGCCAAAGCGAAAGCTTTACCAACACATATTTCGAGAAATAGATAGGCGAGGTATACTCGGCTCGAAATACCAAATGTGTATAATATAAGTCTATATAGAAAAACGACTTTTGTCTTAAGATAGGAGATAAATATACTTTTGAGTGATAGATAAGTTCAAGTCTCCACATACCTTTTAGTCGATGAAGATCCACCAGTTCCTTGAGTAGTTCTTCATCTTGTATGATGATTGTCATGGAGTTCTTGAGCTCAACTACACTTTCTATCCTAGTCCGATACCTTAGCTATAGTAGACTAGAAATCAAGACTTATAGTTTTGATCACTAACATTGACAAACATGCTTGAGATAGCAACGCATGCGAGTTCGACCGAGCAATGCTCTAATTGTGTGCAATATCAATTAAAGGGGTTGGGTGAGGATGCTTTAACTGAGTGGCAGAGTCAGATCCACCGCCAAGAGAGGCACTGTTACCGTCACCACTTTGAGAACTATTTTGGGAAGAATCGAGACTAGAACTAGCAGCATTGAGATGAGAATTATTGCGGACACCATTGTTGCTTGGTGAATTGTCAGCAGGTAAATTAAAGCTCCCAAAAGAGTTAAAAATAGGTTGGGTATTGAGAGAACATGTAGAGAGGTAAATGGCTTGTAAATCCCCCAATTTGGTAATTGAGGACACCGTTGAGCATAGTCGGGTTCGGAGAAATTTGATCTTCAGGGATAACCATTATACTAGCCAAGCTATAATTAGATCTAGTACGTTTCCTTAAATCAGCCCTGGGGTTAATTTTCCTTTTGATATTTGCTAGAGCATCTTGTTCAGCTGAGTTAACTGCTCCTCTAGTGATTATTGGACTGGTATTTGGGATATAAGTAGTTTTGAATCTTCTTGATGAGTTTGTAGTACGAATCGGACCACTAGGGGTTGACTCGGAACCAGAAATGGAAGCAGCCACATTAACATTTTGAGTAGTAACTTGCTTGAAAACAATTGCGTACCATTCTCCAACTGAGTCAAATATTGATGAACAGGACCAACATCGGAGATCTTGAGGGTAGTGGATCTTTTTATAAAAGGTCCCATCTGAAAAATATTTGATAAACTCTTCCCAATGGTATTTTCCATTTTTTGATCAATAGCTTCAGTTTTTCCTTTGTTGCACACTTCAATAGCAGGTGATTCAATTTGTGTTTCTGGTATTATCTCAGATTGTTGCATCATAGTATCAATGATGGCAGTAGAGGAAGAGTCTGCTTTCCTGATTGTATAAGGCATCATTAGCTTTGAGACAGCTGGGAGAGTATACTTACTGCAAGGAACCTCAAATTCTTTGATCCTTTTCTGCTTCAACTTCCAAGCAGGGCAGTTTTGATCTTTATGATCAAGGATACGACAGGAGGTACAAAAATACCTTGGGACTATTGTAAAGACCCTCAAGCTCGTCAACGCTGTTAGACCGGTCAAGTGACGTTTTAGCCGATAATAACTCGATTAGTTTAACACGAACGTTAAATATTATAAACTAATATAACAACGATTTAGATACGAAATTAGTACAGTTGAATAGATATCGAAAAGTAATGCTAAACGGACTACTCGAGCATGTCATTTGGACATCGGACGAAGAAGATATCATCATATTAGTAAGGAGGGAAAATTAGCCTTTTTACACTCAAACCGACCTGGCTCCCTTATCGTTTCTCGGGTGTCTTTAGCAATTCTCGTCGGCATTATCCCCACAACCGATCGAGAAGATAAATCTTATTTCTTTTCTTTCTTTCTTATTATTCTTTCTTCTTCTCTCATCTTCTTCTTCTCTGTTCTTCTTCCCCTTCTTTCTGTCGGTTTTATTTTCAGTGGATTGAACTCGAGTCTTTCGAGATTAGTTCATAAAAAGCTTGTAGTTGTTGATCTAAGGAAGAAGGTGAGATTCTGTGGTTGATTGAGCTTGGGAAGGAGAAGTTTGAGTGTTATTATGAAAATAGAACTAGGGTTCCTTTGTGAATCGTTGTTTGAGTTAGATATTGAGGAATTATAGTTGGGTTTTTATTGATTTGAAGATTTAGATAGAAGTATTGAGTATGAATCTGAGAATTGAAGATTGGAAAGCAGAATTAGGGTTTCTGGTTTTGGGTTTGAAATTCAAATAAAGAACTAGAATATGAAATTGAAGGTTCGAGTGACAGATTAGAGATGGTTTTGTGTTGATTTATCAGTTGCAGCTGTTGTTGATGAAGAATCGGTGAATTATGATTATGTTCAGTTCTTCCCCAAATTAAGAACTAGGGTTTCATAATATATTCAAAGAGGAATTCGATGATGAAAGTGATGTTATCAAAGGATGATTAGGGATGGGTTTATCCTGAATTAGAGCTTGAAGTTGAAGAACAACCAGAAATTGGTAGTTGGGGTTTAATTGAGAACTGTTGGTGATGATGGGATTGATGTGGTGATGGATGAACTGTATTGGTAGGTTGTTGTAACCTTAAGAAGAATCACAAAATCCAGTTAAGCAAGAAGATGAGTTGAGTTGTGTTTGCTGGAATGGAACTAACCTGAGGTAATTGCCATTCATTATTAAAATTTAGTAAATTTATTTGATTCCATATTGAAGTTGTATAATTGTTATTGGATTCAAAGCTAAGTAAGATAAAAGGGTTGTGTTTAGATGGAATTATAAATGGTAGATAAGTGAACTGAAATGTCAGTTATAGTGTGGCAAATGAAGATGACTTGATTTGAGAACATGGTTATGTTAGAGTTGGCCAGTGTGTGTGCGTGGAATTGGAACTGGAGTTTGTAGTGTTGACGTCAGTTAGGCAATTAGTCTTGCAGTTGTTGGTTTGAAGTAGTGAACTTGTATAACATATGGTTCTGTTGAGCTGAGCTATAGATAGTGGAGTGTATAATAATCTGAGATTGATTATAACATGTGCGTCGGTATGCAGTAGTGGCTTTGCAGGCATGTAGGTGGTGATACTACAATCTGGTGAAGTGGTGGTGGTATGTTGATGGATACAAGGAATGGGAGAAGCTGAGTATATCTGAATTGTAATGCAGGTAGGAGGTGCAAGTGGAACTGTCAATTGTAAGCCGGGGTTTAGAGTGGAAGTGTTATGTTGGCAATGGTAATTGTAGAATCACAGTGGGAAGTCTCATTGAGAGCTTGCAGCTACTGCAATTGCAGGTAGGCTTAAATACAGTTGTATTGGATTAGTGAATTCTATTTAAATGAATGAAATGTTTAGTAATTGTATAAACTTATGTTCTTAAGTTATAGACTTGTTAGTCATCCCAGTCAGCTTAGCTGACTCAATCTGTCTAGCTGACCCAGTGTATCAGACTGAGTTAACTAGACTTGACCAGACATGACTCAGTGAATCCTGACTGAGTCGGATCAAACTTGACTCAGTTGACCTGACCTTGACCAATTGACTTAGACCATGGACTTTGACTGACGTTTACCGTTAGATGACTTAGATGACCGTTAGTGACCGTTAATTAATTCAGGTGGACTAGACCTTAGTTAATGGGCATGTCTAGAGAACTTGGGCTTATAGTTAGTTTCTATTTTGATGTGTTGGACCACTTGTGGTCCGAATTAGCATTTGGCTTCTTCTACAAAGTTGTAGATATTCACAAGACTTATCTAATAGACTATAGAACCAACCTAATTCAATTAGTAAACCTTAGTTATGCTAAAGATAGATAAATAAAAGATGGAGAGCCTTAATTGGGCCTAGAATCATTAGAAAGACTTGTATGATTCATGTGTGAGCCTTTTGGCTAGATTCTTAGACTTCTTGTGTGATTAACAATTAGTCTATATTAACAACGATTGATTCAAAGGATGAACCAGTGGATCGTGGATCTCTAGGTAGGCGTGGCCTGTCATCAAAAGAGGTGGGAATACATTTTACTCTTTTGTAACCATTATTGTTTCTTTTACAAAAGTCTTTGTTTATTAAACTCATGCATTGTCTATTTGTGCATTCCATGCTTTGTTTAAATTGCATTCTGTTGATTCTGTTAATCTTTTCACGATTTGGAAAGAACCCGTAATGTTTGTTGTCAATATGAATTGTTATGGGAAATGAGAATTTCCACGTATGGTATATAGGATACGCTCCTTCACATTTATACCTACATGAATTAGCTTTTATTGTTTAGAGTGGGTCATCATGGTCTTGGTGATATCAATAGCTACTGAGTGTGGTTAGCACGAATATTATACATTGTTTGAAGAAGGAGTTTGTCCATATACATGTTTGTTTATTTCAGTGACTTGGTCGCTGTTTAATGTTTCGGAAAACATGTATTATTTTCCAAATCTTGCATATGTTTAACTAAAAGTTAAGTTAAGTGTTATTCCTACTGGGCACCCCTTTTAGGGATGATGTGCTCACCCATTGGTCCCATTCCCACTTTCAGTTTCAGAGACAGATCAGAGTTGCGCAGCGAAAGCTTCAAGGGTTTATTTCGTTAGTTGATTAACTTTTACTATGTTTGTTATATTACTTATTGTACTTGTAAACCAAATGACTATTGTATATGTATCATATGAGAGGAGTTCTTCTATGTATATATTTCTGAACGAGGCTAGTTTTGGGTTAAGTTTTGTAGCAGATTTCTTAATTGATTGTTTAAGTAAATATTTTAGTTTTTAGTGCCTCTTATTTAGTTAATCTCTTGGATTAGTCAGCTGCTAGCTTAGGGGGCGCTACAACTATGATGTGTCTACATTCAATCAGGAAAGGTTCATTTCTACCACTTGTGAAAAGAGGAATGCATGTTGGTAAGGCTTTCCACACTGGGATTCTACTACACACTTTGACATTCTTCTTAAGAGGATGTTTACCGAAAGGATTTTGAGCTTCAATTAGTTCCCCCATACTGAGAGTGAGTTTCTGTAGATCCTCAAATTTTGTGCATTCATTTGGGATGTTGCATAAAATGAACCACATGATTTCTTCGTCAAACATAAGTTGATGGTTTGCAGGCCATCCTTCAACCGAAACCACTTTTAACACCATTAGATAACCACAGACAAACCAAGTTTTTTGAGAATTGATTTTGTTAAAATCCTCTTCAGATAAGTAGCGGATAAGAACTTTGTTTCTCTGACCATTAAAGGTGGTAATGGTAGGATGTTGAGCTAAAGGCCAATTATTGCAGATACAAAACCTGATTGAAGAGGTTGGGATCAAAGTTTCACATCAAACGCATCCCACCATACACCATTTCCAATTACTATCAACTTCAGCTAGAACTACTTTTTTGTCGATGAAAACTGGTTTGGCAAGTATAGATGGTAAAGTTAATTTCTCGGCCATTTGAGCAGAAAGTGTTTGAATCTCTTGGTTTAAATTTGTATTGTTCTCAGAAGAGTTTGGGGTTTCCATAATATAATAGAATTGGATATATATGAATATGGATTGATGGAGGTCAGTATTCCAGGTAACTAATATAAAATACAGTTGTAGAGAAAAGAATCTCTTGTTGGTATTGTGTTGATATTGATTACAAACAATATGAATGAATGAGATATAGGGGGTTGTTTGTTTATGGATTTGAACCTTAAAATTGGAATGAGAGACTTGTTGACTATGAACTGGAAATGTTTCAGGGTAACTTTGGTGTAATGTAGTCGTTGTTGTACTGCAACACTTGCTTTGTGGGATAGAGTTAACATATGGAATGTCTCTTTCATATCTTTGCTTTGTGGGCACTATCAAATTTGAGATATTCACGTGAGTATTATGGAAAGAAATCCATGTATGGACAAACCCAATAATACATTTTTGGGTTTTCTGAGGTAGGTGATGTTTGTAATGTATGACATAGTTTGAGGTTGTTGGGTATTTATTGGTTTTGTCTTTTCTCTGGTAGACATTGTAGTAGTAGTACAAACCGCCAAACGTGGTAATGGTAGTAGAAATAAAAGAATGAAGGGAAAAAGTTTGGTGTTGATGATGGTTTAGCGGATAGTGTTGTGGTTCAATGGGCAACATAGGTTTGGTTTTGTTGCTAGTAACTCAACTGGCAGACATGCCCCATGCCGCAATGGTGCCTCTCAACTGGTGTTGCATTCTTCTAGTCTGCATAAAACACAATATTTTAATTAGACCCCAAAACACTTTGAAAAGGTTAGATGACCTACCAATACACCACTTGAAGGCAGTTCTGTGGGACGTTATGGGTAATGAAGAGGTTAGGTGTTGAAAATTGAGGTTAATAGGGTAATTATGAATAGGAAGTTGGATGGGATACTCATGGCTTTGAAGGGGCGTGAGAAACCAGGCGACGAGATTGATAACCAAAGGCCATAAATGGCAGTTAATGAAGGCTTTTTTTTCCTTTAAAAGGATGGTTTTGTGTGGGATTAGCATTACCATTACCAATTTTACCAGAAGAGGGATAAATTAGATAAAGTAGTTCTGAAAATGGCAAATTCAAGCAACCCCATTCTGATTGTTGCTGCTCCTTCTGATCAATACCAATTAGCCAAAACTCATGCTTTCTCGCTTTCAATGGATGAATTACAGCGATTGAGAGATGAAGTTCAGGGTGAGATAAACAGACGAGTTAATGAGGAAGATCAGAGGCGAAGAGAAGTTGAGGAGAAGAGAAAGCGAGAAAAGAAGGAAACGGAATCACTATTTGCTGCATGTGTACCTAAGTATTATGAGAGGACTGATCGTAAGGAGGCCGAGAGAGCAATGAAACACCAGAAGCACCCCAAGTATGGCAGTTCAACAGAAAGTGATTCCGATGATGGTTCTGATGCAGCATATGAGTATCCGTTGGAGGAGATAAACACGAGCGATGAAGGTTCTGATGTTGTTGAGGAGGGGAGAAAGATGCAAAAGTATCTTGATTGGAAGCTGCGAAGGCAATTTGATTTTGAGAGAGCCAATCCCAAGATATTTGCCAGGACCATGCAGGAAGGGGAAACCAAAGATGAAGAGCAAACCCTTGTGAGGGTTGATCCCAGAGCCGCTCCTGGAGAAGCCACCGGTGAATCTGATGAAGATCTTCCTGAGGTTTCCCGAGATGGAAGTGAAGAAGAAGATAGCGATGATGAAGAGACTTCGGCCAGTGATGGTGATACCTCCCCTGCATCGACAAGCAACAGTCGCAGTGAACGCAATGATGAAGATGAAGATTGGAGTTATGATGAGGAGGACTTTTAAAGTTCTCTTCTGGGGTATGGAGAGCAGCCAGATTGTCAGACTTTGAAAAAAGTTTGATAGTGATCAAAAAGTTTTTTCCAAAATGGCTTACTCTATGCTTACTCCTGATCTTCTGAATTATGTTGTTGCTGATGGTAAAAGGGTTCTTGCTTTTTCTCTCTTTTCGGCCGGTCTTGGTAAGTCAAGTTTGTGTTGCTTTTTGTTGATAACAGGTAGTGTTGTTGTTATTTGTGAAGTTGAAGATGGATGATTTTTGTTTGTGAAACTCAGTATTGTCTTTATGATGGGGTTTTTTGTTGTAAGTTTGATGATGGGTATCAATGTTTTGGTCTCTAAGAAGTGTAGGCGGTGTGGGGATCTATTTGAAACTCTTTTTGGTACTTTGAGTGCTAGTATTGATAATCTTAGTTCTATGAATATATTTAGTACTGAATCTTGTAATGGAGAACCACAAATTCGTAAGAAAACCAATGAAGAATCTTAGTAAACTACTAATGATTGAGTAAGAATTCCAAAAGTTGCTATAAAAATTATGAAATTACATCAGAGAATTTTTCCAGGGTTATCTTTCAGAGACTAGTTTAGATGAATATAGTTTTACATAACAAAATTTGCCTGATGGAACTTGTGCTCTTGTTTTTAAATATTAGAGTGAAAACATGCTCAAATATATGCGATAGTTTGATGCATTCAAGACTGTGATTGTTTAACATCGAATGAATTGAGAATACATCCTTTCCTTAATGGCAGGCCGCAGGAAGCTTCGACAAAAGTTTTTTTCAAAAAAAAAAGAAGAGAAAATCGGGACAATATAAGGACTAATAATGAAGGGAAGTGGGTCTTGAAAGTTTCAACTCTATGTCCTTCAATGCCAACTTGAGACTAGGACGTCGACATCTTTGGAAATATGTCTGCGACTTTGCATCCTCTACCCCTTTCTATAATTTTCAGCAGAATTTAGAAAAAGAAAGAACAAAGCAGTGTGATTGTATACATGGCCCCATTGCATTATGGTGCAACAAATTTTTGAATTTCACTTAGAGTATGGAAATGAAGAATTGATTGCGAACAAGAGCCTTAAAGAAGAAAACCAACTGGGATTAACCCAGTTGGCTAGGGGTTGAACTCCCAAGTTATGGGTTCAGGGTTCAGACAATTGAGAAGTTCATATCCACACAACTAAAGCTGTTAAGCTGGCCTCTTGGATGATCATTTAGCTTAACCAGTGGTCCTCTAGAGATAACAAATGGCAACAGTTCCAAGCGTAGTGGTGCGCATCGTTTACACAACAAATTAATTACTTCTTTCCACACAATTAACTGGTAATATAATGGCAAGGAGTTCGTTCCCACGAAGAGCAGGGAGTTTCTAGTTGTTAGAAGTTACCGAAAGGGAGGTTTTT
Source organism: Papaver armeniacum (assembly GCA_023531295.1). NCBI lineage: Eukaryota > Viridiplantae > Streptophyta > Magnoliopsida > Ranunculales > Papaveraceae > Papaver > Papaver armeniacum. Next base: position 448,511 of record JAJJWW010002063.1, on the reverse strand, counting down.
AGATTTCAAATCAAAGTAACTAATAAAAGAAAATAATAATAATACTTTGTTGTAAATAATAATAAAGAAGATGATTAGGGAATCATTCGCTCGTCACATCAACCGAAGCTTAATTAAATACAAATTTATTTCTTGTTTAACTTATACTTGTTACCAACCGTAGAATAGCAATAAGCTCGCTATCCCCGATTCCTACCGCCACCGGATACTAAGCGCTCGACTACCGTGATTCTATCCAACCAACCCACCAAGAATAAGCTCTCAAGGTGTAAATTAGTCGAATGCTTTACACTTTGTGAATCAGGTTGATCCTAGCATCAGACTCAAAAGCTCGGTCTGCTTACTAGTGTTTTCTTTACACACAATTGCTTAACAAAATCCCTCTGTCAGCTCTTGCGATTTACTACTTGTGTAAAGAGTTGATGTGACAATTACAAGTATCACACAACCCTAAACTAGTAGAAGAAATATTGATTGGTTAATTTAATTGATCATTTTAAATAACCCCTCAATATTCTTAGACAATAAAAATAATAAAGATAATCAACAATTAAATAAAACTTAAAATAAACGTGGTTAAAGAAAATAATGCTTCATTGTTAAAGACTTTGAAATCATCCCTAATCAGTTAAAAATTTAGCTACTCATAACTAAAAAGCACTAACAAATAAATAAAGAAGAAGGAATTAAAATAAAAGCTAGCTCTCTCTCTGTTTCTATCTTTTTGGCTCGAGAGAAAATGCGTAGGAAGAGGCGGTTTGGTCTCTCGTATTCGACCCCTATTTATACAACAAAATCACCGCCACATTTCCGAACAAATAATTGATCAGAAATAAGAGATGTTGATCCGGTGTAACCCGTAATATGTTAACCAATGGAGCTCCATTTATAATTCGTTGGATCTTCAGTGGGACCCGCATGAAACCACATATATTTCTTTATCACCGTCGATTCATCAAGCTTCGATGCATTGTGATTCACTATATTACCCCTTTCCGACAACTGATAATACTATTAGATATTCTGTTTTCCATCCGTGTTTTCCACCCAAAGCTGCTCAAACCGGACCCACCAACATCTCCCCATTCTGTTTCTTGTGCGGCGCGCGAAAGTATGTCCCTCCACTGACGTAATCCAACAGTAAACAAAACTTTGTTTTGTTTCTTCACTAATGGGTCCCACATTAATTAATTGATAAAAAAATCAATTGATGACATTTGAATTAATTAATTAATGAGATAATGCCATGTATCCCATTTCATTTCACACTTTTGTATAAAGAAAGTGGTGGTCGGTGGTGGTGGGTCTTGCCGTGGACGCCCCATATCAATTCCCAGGGTCCGAATAACAACTCTCCATAAAATCTACTTTAATCTCAATTTCTCCGGAGCGTGCGAAAGAGGTGTGGTGAACTAGTTGCCCCTTAGCATTTCCTGACCTGTAAATAGCACTTGATCCTAAAATGACCATTTTGCCCTTTTAGCCTTCCAGATTCTTGTTTTGCTCATAACTTCTTCATACGAACTCAGAATGACTCTGTTCTTTCGCCATTGACTTCGTCTTTTCTTTTTCTCTAAGATGATGACAAGAACTCCTAGGTTTGAACAAGTTTTTCTTTGTCTTTGGTCCCTTCTCCACTTGTAGCTAGCTTCTTTTATTGCACAATTAAGTGCAAATTCACTTCTTTTTGGACGATTCTCCTAATGAAACACAAATAAGAGAAAACAAACGTAACATACAATAATTTGCAAGAAAATCAACAAATACTAGCATGGAATTAACACCAAATATATGTGAAATATGCACTTATCAAATTCCCTCACACTTGGCTTTTGCTAGTCCTCGAGCAAACTATCTAACCTAACGTACGACTACTTCCTTTCGTTGGGACCCGGTTGCACTTAGCATGTGCAACAAGCCTTTAAACCCTAGGTGTCCCTAGTGGACGAATTATAGTCTCGTGAGGGTTTACCAGAGATATACCCACAAAACCTTCTCCAACTTCAAAGCGTCCAAGCGTCACAAGCATCCAAAGAGCTATGAGGACATAAAGTTTCTGCATGCTAGTAATAAGAAGTTAGAAATACTAAAGAACATATTCTCATTCTTAAATGTTGAGTGAGAAATAACCACACCATAATGAGAGAACGCGTGTTTGAGAGCGATCAATAAGCATTTCGCCTCGACTTCTGCCTCACTTAAAGGGATTTTATGATAATTGCACTCAATAAGACGGCTTTTTTTTATGGGTCTCACATGTGTGCAGGTAGGAATGAAGAGAGAAATCCTACACACGTTGAATGGTGGGAAGGAAACCTTCCAAATTATTTCTGGAGACCCCACAAAATCGTGGGAAATAAAAGACTTTTTTTGATGATCTCAAGAAAGGAAATCAACCATTATGCAAGGATGGGAGTACTCACTCACCTTCACATCTGATCGTCAGTAATGAAAGCACCACTCTCACAACATCCAATAGAAATGTCTTCGGCTCGTGTTCTTCATCTTCTTGGTCTTCGTCTTCGGCTTCAACTACTGTTGATGATAAACCTTGAACTTCATAAAACTTTGTCAATTTGTAACTTTTTTCCTCTATTTCCTTGTTGCTTGAAACTTCTTTATAGATTTTTATTCCTCTTGGTTTTATTGATGAAATAAATCCTAAATGTAAATCTTTTTGTATTTTTCTTTTTGCATTTTTTTTTATTATCATTTTCTTTTTTTACTTAATATATTATAATTATTTGATATTAATTTATCAAATTACAGAACCTTTGGTTGGCAGCCGAGCAATAAGCTGAGCACCAACCCCTTTCTGAATAACAACACCCAGTCTATGGAAAATAAAACTACCTAAGCCACTACCAGCGTCATTGTTAACTAAACAATTCTTCAAACGCTTGAAAAAACAAATAAAATCTTCACTAAGCTCACCTAATGTAGTGAAAGCTAAGACACCCAAACCATAACCATGAGAACCACATTCAGACAAATATTTAATACGTTTGCGCGAAATTGCTCTCGAGATAGCCTGACCTGGGATGAAGGCACGAACTCCATCACCATTAAAGGGTGAGACACCAGTGACATCCATACACACATCTTGACCGTTCTTCCAATTGAGCACAAGGATATCCGCTGGACGTAAATCCTTGTTATCATCTGATAAAATACCCAAAGCCGCTTCTTTGCGCGCAGGTACACTCGCTTTATAACAGATGTCAGTAACTACATCACGTACTAATTCATGGCGAAACTTAATTTCAACATCCTTAGCACAATGAAGCGCATGAGAGAAGGACTTTACCACTTTGATCTTCACAACTTGTATTGTCTTCATATTATAAACTTCAATAACTCTCATCTTTTGATTTTCTTTGCTCTTGTAAATAAGTCTTCACACTTGGATTTAGAATTAAGCTCATTGTATTGTAATTCTTCAACATATATGTAAAATCTTCCCATTATATGTTGCTTCACTTGGATATGAAATTTGTTCTTCCTTGTATTGCTGCTTATAAACCTTAAACGTCTTCAACTTTCCTTGTATATTTTGTTGTCACTCCCTTATTGATGATGATGGTGTGTTTCTATGGACCTGTTGTAGGATCAGAATATCGCAACACCAAGACCCTTGCGAAGTCCATAAACGACACATTGACAAGATGTCGCAGATGGATAATATAAATGACGCAACAGATGACGACATCTTGAACACGAGAAAGATGTGAAGACCTAGCGAGATTTAGGAGTGTTGCGGGATTTAACATTTGTACACTCGCGAGAATGTCGCAAGTCAGATCCGAAAATAAAGGACAACTTAGCTGTCATCCACTATGTGATGTCCTATATAAAGAGCCGAACAGGCTTAAGAGAGGAGAGATCTTTTTCGAGCGTGGGGCAAGTCATTAAGAGAGAGAAAGTTTAGAGCGGTTGTTAATTCTTTAGCTTATTTCCTTTTCATCTTGTAACATTTGTGAGTTAATCAATAAAGACTATAATTGTTCATCTTAAAATAATTTGATTGTGTGAATTCTTGTGAGGGGTGTAGTGTGGGATTTCCTGCTACTACATATGGCACTAGAAACAGGGACTGATTGAAGATTGATATTGTGATTTGAAAGAATTTGGAGTAATAGGGAAGGAATTTCATATAATTTTCAACAATTCACTAAGATTGAAAAATGGCTAGAAGAAGACATGCATCAAAACAACCAACAACTGTTAGAAGGAGTAGGATACTTGCTGGAGAAGGGAGAGACGAGATGGGGGAATCCTCAAGAATGAATACAAGGAACAATGGAGAAAATCGAGTTCAACCGCCAATTCAACGTACACCAATACAAAATAGAACTGTGGATTATGACAGAGTGAGTGTACACACTTGGCGATCAGATTCTGTAGATGAAATGGGAGAAGAGCAGCAATTAGGAGGCAATGGACCAGAGGAGAGAGACCAAGAAGTAATTGGAGGAATAGTTCATGGAAATGAAGAGATTGCAGCATTAGAGGCATTGAGGCAAACAATACATGAAGAAAGGCGGTTAGAAGCAGAAGAACGTGCGAATTTGACAAGGCAAAATCATGAATTGAGGATGGAAAACATGAGATTACAAAAAATGAGGTCAAGAAGCACTACAAGATCAAGTTCAAGATCAGTTAGAGAAGAAATAAGACAAAATTTGCCTATAAAAAATGTTAACGAAGAAACTCGAGAAGGAATACAAAATCCAGGCGAAGAACATCGCGAAGGAAGAGAAATAATGGAAGATCGTTATATCCAACGTCTTTGAAACTCTTCAAAACGGGCAAAATGATAGAAATCGGGAAATAGACACCGTCGAAGCGAAATAATCAAGATGGCGAAGAAAATCGGGGAAGAAGGAAGGAGAATATTACATGGGAGAGAAATACAAAGAAATGAACGAGTAATTGAAGATGAAATTGAAAGACATTATACTGAACAAGCACATCTAGCTCGTGAGAGGGAAAGACTAAGAGCAAAAGTGGAAGAACAAGAACTACAAGAGGCAATTCGACAAAATAATCATGATAATCGAGAAAGGAGGCGTGAGCGAAATCGCAATAATGTTAATATCAATGAAGAATATGATAGAGTACAAAGGAGAACTGAAAGGCGGCAAAGAGGAGAAAATGAGAGATATAACGGTGTGCGAATTCATGAAAGAAGTGAAAGAGAAGATCGCATAGAAAGACCAGAAGAAAATGATGAACAAGAAAGTCAAAATAGAGATGAACGCAGAAGAAGAGAGGCGGAGCTAAAAAGACCTATGGATCCAAATTCTGGTGTAAATGAGCAAATTTTAAGAGAGCTGGCGGAGATGAGAGGAATGTTAAACAATAGAAAAGAAGGAGGTAAAAGACAAATCTGGATGAAGCCATAGAGGAAGCTGCGAAAACTCCATTACACAAGAAGTACAATTAGGAGGAATACCCCCAAAGTGCAATTTACCTGCGTTAACCAGCATTTTCGATGGAACAACTTGTGTAGTACAACACATCAAAGCTTATGTGAGATGTATGTTATAATGGGAGAATCATGATGCAATATTGTGCAAATATTTTGCATCAAGTTTAACAGGAGAGGCCTTAAAGTTTGAGGTTTTCCAAAGAATACTATAACATCTTTCAACCATTTACAAGCTATATTTTTAGGGGCATATATAAGTAACAATTCCTCGCGACCTGGTATTGAAGATGTATTTGGGTTGAAGCAAAGGGTTGGTGAAAGCTTGAAGCATCTAACTGTGAGGTGGAAGACAATGTGTAGTGATATGGCTGGTCGTGTGGACGAAAGATATCTCATTATGTCATTCATCAACGCTATGTTCGCAACCAATCTGTTATACATTCAAATTTTCAGAATCAAGAATACGATCACAATGACTGAGTTGCGAGAACTTCAAGAGGAGTATATTGCTCTCGAGGAAAAGCAAAATGAGATGGAATCATACCCCATTGCGAACACAAGTTCAAGAGCAGCGAATGCAAGCTTGTTACCTAAGTTGATAAATACCGTGGCGAGTACCTCGCAAGTGCAACAAGAGAAGATAACGGGTGATGGTCAGCAGAAGTTGGTAGCTATGGGGAGTCGTGATCAAGAAGAATTTGAGAGAGAAAGAAACTTCTATAACCGTGGTGGAAATAATAAAATTCAGAGACTTGATCAACCACAAGAAACTTATGGAGGTCACAGGCAAAATTACCACAAAGGACAGCGAAATCACAGGATAATATGGGAAGAAATTAAGATGCCGCCACTAAATGCTAGTGTGGAGAAAATATGGGAAGCTATAATCTTGATGGAAAACATACCCGCACCATGGAACATGGGAAATGAACCACCTCCGAGCGATATAAATCATGAATTTTGTTCTTATCACCATTTTCATGGATACTCAACTAATGATTGCAGAAATATAAAAAGAATTATCCTCAGAATGATAGACCAAGGGAAATTAAATCATTTTCTAAAAAATCAATCTCAATCTCAACCATTACCACCACCGCCAGAAATTCGCAGAGTAAATACAACAAAATGAGGAGAAACATTTGTAATAGAAGTTGGAGCAAAGGCAAAGAATCTGTTTTGTAACTCTATCGTACATTCGTACAGGACAATTGAAGATTTTCATGATAACATTCTCAGTAGGGTTTTCGCAAGAGATGCTGATAATAGAGAAATAATGAACATTGCGAAGACATCGCCACTGAAGGAATGACAAAAGAAGATTATCTCTTTTACTGCATAAGAAGTAACTGAGGGTGGAGAAATGCACGACAACCCATTAGTGGTAAGATTGAAGATTAACCCAAAACCTAGCGAGGATGAAGATGATGAAGCCGAGAATTCATGGGCAATCAACAAAATTTTGATCGATACTAGAAGTTCCGTGAATATTCTTTTTTATCATACTTATAAAACTATGGGAGGGAAAGATGAAGATCTAATACCTTTAACTTACAAAATCTATGGTTTTAAAGGTACTGCAAATAAGCCTAAAGGAGAAGTTCATATGCGAATTCCACTGAAAGGATTATCCTCTGAAATTTTATTCCGTGTAGTTGATGTGGAATCACCATACAACACATTGATTGGACGACCTTGGTTACATGAGATTTTAGGTGTGGCATCGACTTTCCATCAATGTATCAAGTTCCCTCATCCCACTGGTGTTGGCATCATAAAAGGAGATTGGGTTGAAGGAAAGAAGTGTTATGAAATTGATATAGAATCTTGCGAAGAAAGAGTCACAAGAAGAAGAATTGGAAACACAACATCAAAGAAAAACAAAAAGGTAAAAGATTGATGGTAGATGTAATAGAACAGAGAGAAGAAGAAATGCTGCGAAACCGATATATGATGAAGATAAGGAGTGGCGAAGGCTTCGCAACAGACAAGAAAATGACAGAAAAATTCAAAAATGCAGAAGCAGAAAGTAGCAGAAGTAAGAGACTTAAAGAATAAAAGTGATTGTTGATTGCCGAGGTAGAAATTGAGAGGTGAAAGAAAAATGTATGATTGGTTTGATTAAAAAAAAAAATTTATGAAATTTTTCTTATAAATAACAGAGATGAGACTGCGAAAGAAGAGCTGATATGCAGAAGAAGAAAATATATTTTATGAATGATAACAATGAGATTGCGAAATTACAAAAGAGCTTATATGCAGAAGAATCAACAAAATAATCAGACAGAGGCGAACCTACTATGGCGTAGACCCTAGTTCGTGAAATCAAAATTTTGCAAGAGGCAAATGTAAGACCTAAAGTGCGTCATAGAAGGGGGTACCTATTGCATGGCTCAGGGAAAAGGTTACACCGCCCCTGGAACCCGAGTCATGGAGAATCGGGGTTAATAAAGCCCATCCAGGAGAGGTACCTTGGATTTTCAATCTAAGCTTATGACTTAGATTGGACAACCGAGGGTCTCTTCTAAGAGTCATCATTTGACCAAGGCGCCGAGGTACACGGTTGAGCCAAGAGTGCAGGGCATTTGAAGTGTCTCGGCCATTCTTGGCAAGTCTTGGCATATGTTGCACTCGGCCCGAAGAAAACTCCACTTAGGGTGCAGTCTCGTAACCATAAGCACATATAGGCAAAAGGGATGAGAGGCTGCGAAAACAACTGGTTGTTGTTAAGACCGGATGGGGGGAGCTAGCCTTGTATGGCAGAAGTACGCCCCCTTGAAGGGGCAACCAGGGAGATGATAAGGGCGGCACCCTCCGTTAGGGAGCTGATAAGTGTCTTAAGACGCAAATGTCACGAGGCTTTATTTTCGCAAGAAAATTTGGGCTTGTCATATTTGTGCGACAATCCTGAAGAGGCAATAATACAAAAGACAAAGATAAGATGAGATCAATGGGTCAGTACATGAAAATGTAAGGACGCCCTGCGATTTTGTCGCAAGACGGCAATGTCATGGGGATTTATGTTCGCAAGAATTTTTAGGCTGTCATATTATCGCAACAAAAATATCCTGCAGAGGCAACAATACTAAAGAAATGATAAGGCAAGATCAATGGGTCATTACATGAAAGTGTAAAGACGTCCTGCGATTTTGTCGCAATGACAAGGGGTGGCACAAGAAGACCTTTAACTAGAAAGGCAAAATAAGACCACATAAGAGAAAAGAAAAAAAGGAAATCTTGGAAGAAACCAAGATTTCCTTACTTGCGAAAAAATCCAGTGACAAATTGCGAGATTGAGGCATGAACACATATCACTATTCGAAAGTAACTTGCTTAATCTCTCATTTGAATGCAAATAACATAGGCAAGTATGGGAATGTATAGAATAAAAACATGTTATTTGTCTTCATATGATAGATTTACGCGCTCATAAAATGAAAGTTTGATAATATATTGATTAATCAGATTGCAAAAAAGAATTGTTCTTTTAACATGTGCAAAAAAGGAACAACAAAGGTAGAGCTTGTATCTCGAAGATCCAAGAAACTCAAAAAAAGATTACAAAAATAGAAGATTAAAAGAATGAATGTACGAGATATTACAAAAAGAGAAAGAAGAAAACGAACTATTTCTAGTTTGATTCTTCTTCTTCATTTTCTTCATCTTCATCGAGATCCTTTAACTTCTTCATCTTCATCGATCCTTCTACTTCTTCATCTTCATCGATTCCTCTTCTTCGCTAGCATCGTTTATCGAGAGATATCCAAAGAAGGCACATTCTTAGGGATTTCATCAAAGGAGACAAGGGTATGTAGAATGAGGAATGTTGTTGTCGTCACGCACCATCTTAATAGTCCGATTGCGAAAAAGAGTAGCATCATTCTTAAAATTCGCAACTGTAATTTGTAGTTGCCTCTTCAATCTAGAATATTTGTCATTTCGAGAAGAAAGATCCTTTGTGAGCTGCTCCTTCTCAGATTCAAGTTCTTCAATTTTTTTGCGAAAACTCTCTTCAGCCTCTGCGAACATATGACAATGAATCAGCAACTTAATGACAACTTCATAAAAAACAAACAGTTAAATAAAGAAGAATAATTAACAACCTTATTTGTCAGAAATCATATCCCTAATCAAGGCCGTATGCTCAGCTTGAAGACTAACGTTAACACCTAAATTATTTCTAGCGTCATCTAGAACCTTCGCAGCCCAAGCGAATTCATCGTCATTGTTTATGATAAGAAGGGAGCGAATTTGATTCTCTCTTTCGCTAAGTATAGCATTTTTGCGGATGGATTCATCCCGTTCAATTTGAACCTCAAGAAGAGTCTTTTGGAATTTCGCTAATGCTTGAGCACCTTGTCTAGCGATGCGATCTTTATCATCTATGAGATCACTGATTTTCTTCCTTAAAGTATTAGTTTTCTCTTTAGAACTAAGATATAGACGTTTAAATTGGTTGGCTAAGCCTAAACTAGAGCTATGATAAATTTCTAAGAGGCGAAATTTGGATTGAAGTTCGTTGAGAGGAAGAGATTTAATCTTGTTATTTGAAAAACTATTCAAAGAATCGTTGAGGTGATCAAGAAGGGAATTGTTATCCATAGGATCTGGGAATGAGTGAAAAAGGATGGCTTCATCAGAAAGGTTATAAACGTCTATGAAAATGGTAAGTCAGATAAGGGAAGATAATGAGAGAACAAAACAAAGGAAAAGAGAAAAGTCTCATACCATAAAGTTGTTGGTTAGCGCTTTGAAGACTAGATATCTTATTCTTCTGAGTGGAAGAATCAACTTCTAGTTGCTTGGTCTTCTCAATGAAGAGTAGCGACTTGATTTCAAATTCTTCATTTTTCTTGTGAAGAGCAAAAAGATGACTTGATTTCCAATTCTTCATTTTTCTTGCGAAGTTGAAGATTCTTCTTTTCGAGAATACTTTGTAGCCTTTTCTCAAGATCTGAGGCAACAGCGAAGGAAGCTCTCCCGGACTATAAAGGAAAGTAAAGAATATCAACATATAACTTAAAATCAAAATTATGAAGAAATAAGATAACAAAGACATACCAAGACACCAAGCGAATTTAGAAAGCTGGGGGTCACTGATCTGGAGACCCCATGAAGAAAATCATCACCCTCTAATAAAGGAGCATCACAGATGCTCGCAAGAGTTTTGCACATACTAGAGAGACGATCATCTCCAATTCCTTGCATGGAGTCGGAGAAGATGCTGGACAGTTGCGCCATAGAAGATTCAGTTAGAGAATTCTCCTTTGCGAGAGAAATATCAACATCATCATTATCTTCATCATCAGAGCTTTCGCTGGATGGAGGATTTGAAGGAGAAGGGGAATGAATCTTTCGTTTCTTTGAAGGTGGGGCAACAGACTTCCCCTTGCGAAGAATACCCTTACTCTTGCTCTTGGCCTTCGTAATCTCAGGATTTTCTTCTTCTTCAGCAACTTCAGCACCAACCTTCTCACACGAATGAAGATAAGAAACAGAGGCAACAATATTGTTAAAAATAATAAAGAAAAGTATTTCTTACTTCATCCGTGATCGAACGGAGTTCTGCTAGGGTACTTGCCTTAGCATTTCTTTTGTAGCTCCTTATCAACTTGATGATCTAAAAATTTCGCAAGATTAATAGGTATAAAAAGGAGTGAAGATTATAAATTGAGCGAAATTTAGGAAACATACCTCTTTTGATTTCTCAGGCCAGTTAAAAACCCAAGGCTGATAATTGGCGAGATTCGCAGGGAGCACATTTGAACCTGAAATGTAAGGTCCTTTCAAAGCTAGCGGAAAGACGCACCACTTACCGTCCTTAGAATGGCGGGGAATCTTGTTTTTTTCCAGAATGCCAATCGATGTCTTGCATAAGCATTTTATCGCTGGCAACATTTTCTTTTCTCTTCAAACGAGCATCCCAGCGAGTTCTATCATTCTTCATATTTATTACCTCATAGTTTTCGAAGAAGCTCTCTATGTATATTTTTCAGTGCATATCTCTAAGTCCACAAATTTAGGATCCATGACTTCTTTTGGGTAAAGAGACCCCTTACCAGCACCCCGGTTGGAGAATTCAAGCACTAAGCGGATACAATCCCCGCTCAATTGGTAGACGGCTCGCGAGAATTTCGCATGAGCAAGAATTTCATAAAACAAGGGAAGATCAGGGTCATAGAGAGGAATGGGAAGGCCAGCGAGAATCTGACCTAGCGAAATTATGATTTCCTGATCATCACAATGATGATCAGCAAACAGTTTGGCAGACATAATGGATTTAGATTCTTGATTGGGAATGGTGGATAATATGAAACCTTTCTCTTCAAAATCTTTCTGAACTTTTTCCATAAGACTTTCATATCTGCGACCAACTGGAGCCATTTTCAGTATGGGAATGAAGAGAAGATTGAAGATCAAATGAAATAAAAAGAAGAAGATTTACAGTAGCAGAAGCGGAAGTTACGAAGAGAGATTAAAGAAAAGTTGCAGAGAAAATAAGAAAGAAAATAAAAAAGAAGAAGAAAAGAATAAGAAGGGTATATATAGAGAAGGATTCTCGAAAAGATCAAAACACATTTAATGCGAAGAGTAGACGTGAACGGTTGAGAAATAACAATTGAAAAAGACGTGTCAAGAAATGGATGGAGGAAGAGATACGTGTAATAAATTCTACGTAAAAGTACATAATCATGTCAATAAAGAAAAATATGAAAAAATGAACAGCTGCGGCATTTTGAAAGTACTAATTCTCATGACATTCTCTCATTCGCAGAGAAGACATGAGAAGAGGCAAGATGTAGGATCAGAATATCGCAACACCAAGACCCTTGCGAAGTCCATAAACGACAGATTGCGAAGATGTCGCAAATGGATAATATAAATGATGCAACGGATGACGACATCTTGAACACGAGAAAGATGTGAAGACCTAGCGATATTTAGGAGTGTTGCGAGATTTAACATTTGTATACTCGCGAGAATGTCGCAAGTCAGATCCGAAAATAAAGGACAACTTAGCTGTCATCCACTATGGAATGTCCTATATAAAGAGCCGAACAGGCTTAAGAGAGGAGAGATATTTTTCGAGTGTGGGGCAAGTCATTCAGAGAGAGAAAGTTTAGAGCGGTTATTAATTCTTTAGCTTATTTCCTTTTCATCTTGTAACATTTGTGAGTTAATCAATAAAGACTATAATTGTTCATCTTAAAATGATTTGATTGTGTGAATTCTTGTGAGGGGTGTAGTGTGGGATTTCCTGCTACTACACCTGTAGTTGGCGAGAGAGAGAATGGTGCTAACTGCAAATCAAACTACAAGAAGGTGGTTTTCATCTATATATGTCACCCTCATGATTGACAAAATTAGCACTCAAGAGATCAAAAATAGTCTTTGAAAAATCCAAAATGAAGTTGGGTAGCTCACCATTCTACCCCGGAATTGACGTAAGGTGAGACACACTCAAAAATAAAAGCTTTTTAGTTAACTACAAAGAATTGAAGGTCTGGTGCCTCTGTAGATTTGAAAATAGGTAGTCTCCACTAATGTTTGATCAACAACTCTAATAATGCATTTCCCCCTGCTCCTCATTTGCCACCGGCATGATTAAATCCATTATTTAACACTCTAACAAGTAAGAAATCTGAACGTAGTTCCCTAACACTTCCAAGTTCACTTATGTCGGTCAGAAATCTCTATGTAAACATACCTAGAAGTATGCTAGTGACTCTAAAATCTCTACAAGTTGAAGGTTTTTTTTTCTTTTAATGCAATAATTAATTATTATTATTATTTTTTATTTTTTTTGAAAAATTCGACTTAAAAAGGCTAAAAACTCTACATGCAAAATATCCAAACACTCCCCCACCCTTAAACTCTACATTGTCCTCGATGTAGTTGAGTCATCCAAGTAAAATAAGGTGGGAAATCAAATTATGATATGAAAGACTAAAAACAAAAGATATAGATAGAAATACAAAACCAATGGGTTGCCTCCCATGTAGCGCTTAGTTTATCGTCCTCGGACCCGACTTAGCACTCATTCACATTACTCCTCCAGAGGGAGAAAATCTCGAAACTCAAGGGAATCTACATGCACCTTTTCGCGTGGAACTTCCCCATATACCAATAATCTAAAAATCTAGTAGTCGACCCAGAAAACAATCTGCAATTCTAGTAACAACTTCACACAATTATTATCATAAGGTAAAGATAATGAAACTGCTATTTTATGGAAGCTTCCCTCACACTTAGTCCTTTCTACACTCGGAAGTGGATATAGAACATAAAATATGGGTTCTTCGGTTCCTCCTGAACTCCGCACAATGCTAGAATCATACACATCTGTCGGTGGATATTTAGAAGTAAAATAATTCTTTAAACTTTTAGAAGCACAAATACACAACCCTAAGTGATATGAGTCAAAAGATTTAGAAATATGCAAAGGATTAGACAACCCTTCCACAATCTCTTGTATTACATGATCTTCATCATTCTTAAAGAATTGCAATGAATTATTTACCTCATGTGTATCGTGGTCCTCTATCAAACTCTTTAGCCATTCTTCGTCGGTTTTACGCTTTGACTAAAGTCTCAAAGATCATTATACTCCTTGGCAAGTTCAATTAGGTCTTCCACGACTTCAATCAATTTGGTTTCGTTTTCAATCTCCATCTCTTGAATGTCTCATCATCGGCATCATAATCTTCCCCAAAAAGTCTAGTTCATTGGTGCAAATCCTAGGGTCTTCCATATGAGTCTCCGGCGAAGGAATAATTGGGTTTACTTCCTGTAAATCAACCTGCCTAAAAACATAGTAATTCGGATATTCTTCATAACGTTAGTATGCATTTGAGTATGTTATACTGTTCATAACAATGTTTCGGTCATTCCAAGGCTCCTCCTTTTGAATAGGTGAATGATCATTATTACGATCCTAGTCGGAACAACTTCATCACTATTACATGAAATTTCCAAAGGTTGCTCATCTTCAAAATATTCTTTGTCGTCCATAGGAATTTCTGAATTGTTTTGGTTTTGAGGCCATACTTCTTCCTTATCCCTATTTTTACCGAGTTGAGAAATTTGTTCGTATAATTTCTCTGAATTCCTTTGAATTTCTCGATGTGATTCCTCCCAATCATAGGTTTGAAGTGATTCTTGCATCATGGTACACATCCGTTCTGCAAAACTAGAAAATTTCTGATCAAAAGTATAACTATCCTCCCATCCTTGTGGTTGCTCCCTTACATACTCGTCATAAGTTTGTTGATATGCATGAGAGTACCCGTAAGGTTCCATAGGATATGGATCATGGCCAAATTATTGGTTTTGATTATATCCTTGATATGGTTGGTAATTATCATAAGACTGAGATTGAAAACCATATTGACTAGTATCAAATTGATCACCATTGTGATGTGATTGATCTTGTACACCGTACATGTTATTTCAAATGGAAACATGACGATGATTCAAAATTGTAAGAATTAAAATTAACAAAACCTAAGCCTAAAAATAAAAATAAAAATTACGCACACAAATCGTTTATAGAATTTCCCCCCGTTCTATACGGGTCATGAATACTATTAATCCATTATGAACACATAAACAATAAATAAAAATAAAATAAAAGCTAGAAGCAAAATCTAAAAACAAAAGTATTAAATAAAATTACTAAAAAAAAATAAACTAACTAACTAAAAATAAATAAATAATAGAATAGGTAAAGTAATAGAATTACTAAAATAAATAAATAAACTAAAAAAAATAAAAACAACTAAAAGCTATTGACTGCTCCCCGGCAGTCGGCGCCAAAATTTGGTGTGCATCGTTTACACAACAAATTAATTACTTCTTTCCACACAATTAATTGGTAATATAATGGCAAGGAGTTCGTTCCCACGAAGAGCAGGGAGTTTCTAGTTGTTAAAAGTCACCGAAAGGGGGGTTTTTAGATTTCAAATCAAAGTAACTAATAAAAGAAAATAATAATAATACTTTGCTGTAAATAATAATAAAGAAGATGATTAGGGAATCATTCGTCACATTGAACCGAAGCTTAATTAAATACAAATTTATTTCTTGTTTAACTTATCTTTGTTACCAATCGTAGAATAGCAATAAGCTCGCTTCTATTCCTACGCCCACTTTGGATACGGAAGCGCTCGACTACCAGATTCTATCCAACCAACCCACCAAGAATAAGCTCTCAAGGTGTAAATTAGTCGAATGCTTTACACTTTGTGAATCAGGTTGATCCTAGCAAATTACATGTATCACATAACCCTAAACTAGTAGAAGAAATATTGATTGGTTAATTTAATTGATCATTTTAAATAACCCCTCAATATTCTTAGACAATAAAAATAATAAAGATAATCAACAATTAAATAAAACTTAAAATAAACGTGGTTAAAGAAAATAATGCTTCATTGTTCAAGACTTTGAAATCATCCCTAATCAGTCAAAAAATTTAGCTACTCATAACTAAAAAGCACTAACAAATAAATAAAGAAGAAGGAATTAAAATAAAAGCTAGCTCTCTCTCTCTGTTTCTATCTTTCTGGCTCGAGAGAAAATGCGAAAGAAGAGGTGGTTTGGTCTCTCGTATTCGACCCCTATTTATACAACAAAATCACCGCCACATTTCCAAACAAATAATTGATCAGAAAATAAGAGATGCTGATCCGGTGTAATCCGTAATATGTTAACCAATGGAGCTCCATTTATAATTCGTTGAATCTTCCGTGGGACCCGCATGAAGCCACATATATTTCTTTATCACCGTGGATTCATCAAGCTTCGATGCATTGTGATTCACTACATTACCGCTTTCCGACAACTGATAAAATTATTAGATATTACGAAAATGTTAAACGTCCCCCACTCCTTTCCCCCGCCTATGTGTCAAGCATCTGTTAGTTATACCCAATAATAATGGGACCCCCTGCTAATCTCAATCCAGGGTCCAAGGGCTAAGAACGATGACACGTAATGAGGGAAAGGAGTGGGGGAAGTGTAGCACTTTCGTAGATATTACCCAGACCGACTTCTCCTGCCATCCGTGTTTTCCTCCCAAAGCTGCTCAAACCGGACCCACCAACGTCTCCCCCATTCCGTTTCATCCGGGAAAGTACTGTCCCTCCACTGATGTAATCCAACAGTAAAGTTTTGTTTCTTCACTAATGGGTCCCACGTTAATTAGGTAATGCTATTCCCCTCTCTCTTTACCGCTCTATTCACCGCTCGGGCTTACGTGTCTTCTCCAGCGTGACAGAAACTTTAACACACAAGCAAAAAAAAAAAAAAAAAAAAAAGTCAGTTCACGGATTTCTATAGGAAAAACTTTACTTCTTTCTACGGACAAAACTTCCAACTCCTCTTGTAATTTGTTCTCCTCCGTTATCTTCTTTATCAAATGGTTCATGTTATAAGAACTTCTTCTGTTCTTGTTAAATCTTTCCATTGTATAGATGTCATAGTGAGAGAAACAATTTTCAGTAATTTATTTTTCTGTTTTTTTTTGGAAGTAGGCGGTCATCATGAACTGGTGGTGATGAAGCATGATTATTTTCAAAAGATTCTTTCATGTCGATGGTGATGTTAATGGCGATGGTGGTAATTCTATACAACCTGCAACGTCACGACAGCAACAATCATCATTAATTGATTATCTTTCTAACCTGCTCACTACTAATAGTAGTTATCAACATTAACAAATCCATTCACACCGGCACTATTATTATCATCAGGTCAAATTAAAACTCAACATATTTTTTCTAGACATTCATTTACAAAACCCATGTTCTTTGATTTTAAGATTGGAGACGAATAATATTAGATCTAATAATTGATTTTTCAATTCAAACAAAATTTCTATGTGCTATGTCATTTTCCATGATTATTTTGATTCAATGATTTAATTTGAGCTTTCTTTCTCAATTAATCGTGATTGTTCGTCTGTTAATCAAATAGGAAAAGGGCAGTGTTTTGATTCTAGAGGTTCTTTATGTTGAAACTAAATTGTTGCTTTTCTTTTGTGACTTACAAATCGATAACGGAAAAAAAAATCTTTTTTCTTTTCTACTGAGATTTACGAATCCATACACAATAGCAAGGATTTGATTTTAAAGAAGGGTTTGATTTTAATCAAGGATTTTGTGACATGGGTTTGAACTTTTGGAGATATTGTGATGGAAGTGTGTGATGGAGTTGTAGTAGCAGGTTTTCCCACACTACACCCCTTACTCGATTTTGCTTAATTAGTCCATTGAAAGATGTAAGATCAAGAATATTTATTGATTGAATCCATGAATTGTTTACACAAGAAAATAGAATTACACTTAGAAATTAAAACACTCTTAAACTTTCTCTCTCCTAATGACTTGCTCAACCACCCCTAAGAGATCTCCCCCTTTAACAGACCCATTTAGCCCTTTATATAGGGTAATACATAGTGGAGGACAATTAAGCTACCCTTTATTTTCTAGAATGTCTCGCGAAGTGTCGCAGATGCACAAACATTTGCTCTCGCGACACTTCTTAACCCTCGCCAGTCTCACGTCTTCTTTATGTTTTGCTTTGTCGTTATTCATTGCGTCGTTTATTTTAGCTCCTGCGACTCCTTCGCGATGTCTTGTCGTTTATTAATCTCGCGAACCTTGTTTGTTGCGATATTACGATCCTACATTTGCCTCTTTTTCCTTGAATATTGCTTGACAAGCGATCTTTAAGGAAAAATCTATTAATGTCGTAGCGATCTTTGACTTTTGTTGATGGAGGAACGAGCAAAAGAATACTTTCCTTGAAAAGTACGTACTTGCCTCTATTCTTTTGCAAAGTTCCGGCTTCTTTGAGATATATACGAAGTATCGTCTCCTATCTCTCCTCATATTTCTCCTGCGAAGGGAAGAGTATCATGAGATTTTTACAATATTGTTGCCGCGATCTTATCTTTATCTCTGTTTGATTTTGTACTTTTACACGTTTTGATTATTAAAGTCTCTTCTTGACACGTCTCTTTCAACCGCTTATTCTTGACCATTCATGTCTCTTCTCGCATTAAATGACCTCGTTTTTCTCGAGGATCTTTTTCCCTATATATAGTTCTCTTTTCCCCCCTTTTCATCCTTTAGTTTCTCTCTGCAACTTTTCTTTGACTCTCTCCTTCCGCAATTTGCGCTCACGCTCTTGCAAATCTTTTCTTCGTCCTTTCTAGCCTGATCCTAACCTTTAACCTCCCATCCATTCCCATACTGATAATGGCTTCCATTAGTCGTGCATACAAAGCTTCTTTTGATGAAGTTCAACAGAAGTTGCTCGAGAAGGGTTTCACTCTATCAACCATTCCCGATCAAGAATCTTCATCTATTCTTTCTGCAAAGTTATTTTCTCGATCATCAATGTGATGATCAAAGATTATAGTCTCGCTAGGTCGACTTCTCGCGGGACTTCCCATTCCCTTTGCACAATCTGAGATGCCTTTATTTTATGAAATCTTGGCCCATGAAAAATTCTCTCGGTACATTTATCAATTGAGTGGCGATTGCATTCGCCTAATGCTTGAGTTCGCGAATCGTGGTCTTTGGCAAAGGATCTTTATACCCTACTCTTGTTAGACACCCGATTTCAGATTTGAAATGGTCTCTTTGAGAAGTACACTTTGTAGAGAACTTTTTGAAAATTATTCGGTGATAAAGATGAGGAATGCGAAATCTCATTTGGGGCATTCGCCTGAAAAAGAAGGATAATGTCCCGAGGATAAATTGCTCATGCAAGATATTGGTCGCACTCGGGCAATAATACTACTCTCGCCACTCCAAAGATGAGAAGTGGTGGGTTGTACCTTTGATCTTAAATGGCCCCTATATCGCGGGCTCGCACGTTCTTCCTGCGAACCTCGCAAAGTATCATCCTTGGGAATTCAAATGGCCCGATAAGGCAAATGAGGTATGTTTCCCATTTTAAATCTTGCCTTTGCAACTTTCTTTTTATATATCTTTGAGTTTGTAAAATTTTTCGATCACCAAATTGAGAAGAAAATACAAGGATAATCCGTTGGAGAGTACCACACGATACTTGATCGCTACTACGGATGAAGTAAGAAATATTTCCTTTGTTATTTGAAACAATATTGTTGCCTCTCGTTTCTTATCTTTAACCGTATGCGAAGGTTGGAGTTGAAGAAGGCGTAGCCTTGAAGATTAAAAAAGTAGGGGTAAAACCGTCGTTCGCAAAGATAAATCTTCTGCTCCATTAACTAAGAAGCGAAAGATTCAATCTTCTTCTCGCCTTAACTCAAGCTCCGAATCTTCTGATGAAGATGACCATGATTCGAATCTCTCTCTCTCTAAAGAGATTCCATCGGCCGGTTCTCCTATGGATCGGTTATCTAGCATCTTCTCAGACTCTTTCCAAGGAATGGGAGATGCTCCCCTAGCTTCCCTTTGCGGGACTCTCGCAAATGTGTGTAATGCTACCTTACTAGAAGGCAATGATTCTTTCAATGGAGCCTCTAGAATCGTGTCTCCTGACTTCTTGAATGCACTTGGATCTTTGGTACGCATGCAGTCATATTTCCCTGCTAATTTTAAAATTTTTAAGTATATATATTAATGAATCTTCTATCTTCTTTTATAGGTTGGAAGAACTTCTTTCGTAGTTGCCTCAGATCTCGAGAGAAGACGCAACAATCTTGAAAAGAAGAATTATAAATGAACAAGAAGATTCGAGAATTAGAAAACGGAAGGCTGCGTCATCTCGCGATAAAGACGAGAGAATTCAAAAGTTAAATACCGAACTTGATTCCTAAAGGGATAGGGTGTCCACTCTTCTTGGCTAATCAAGAACTTTATGGTATAAGATTTTTCTTCTTTTATTATTTCTATTTTATTGGTCGCATATTGCTACCTAACTTATCACCTTCGCAGATGTATATAATCTCTCCGATGAGGCTATTCTTCTCCATACATTTCCTGAACCTATGGATAATGACCTTCTTCTCGCTCACCTCAATCAATCTCTAAGTAGTTCCTCAAATAAAACTAACCTCCTTTCCTTAAAGGATCTTCAATCCAAATATCATCTCTTAGAGATCGATCACAGATCTAGTTTAAATTTAACTAATCGCTTTAAACAAATGTACCTTGATTCCGAGAAGAAAATCAAGATTTTAAGGAAGAAAATTAGTGACCTCATAGATGAGAACGATCGCATTACTAACAGAGGTGCACAGGTGTTAGCAGAATTCCACAAATCTCTTCTCGGTGTGCAAGTTGAACGATGAACTCCTTCATCGAATACCATGCTTAAGCGGCCAGAAGAGCAAGTTCGTTCTCTTCTTGTTATTAATAGTGATGATGAGTTCGCACGAAATTTGCAAAGTTTTAGATAATGCCAGGAATAACCTAGGTGTTGATGTTAGTCTTCATGCCGAGCATACTTCCTTGATTAAAGATATGATATCCGATAGAGAAGGTTACTTATTACACCTTCTTCTTTCTACTCCTGTAGTATTGCTTGTAAATTATTAACTTGTTGTTACTTATTTGGGGAGAATCGAGAAGAGGCTTCGAGGTTAGAATTAGAGAGCTTGAATCGAAAAGAACAACTCGCCAGAATTTTCAGCGAGAATTGAAGAACTTCAAACCGAAAAACAACGGCTCGCCAAGAGTCTCTCCCTTCGTAATAACAAGTATTCCAAGTTGAAGAAACAATTTGAAACGACAAGCAGTGGCGAATTTTAATAATGATGCGATTCGTTATCGCAATGGAGCCATGGAGTATGTTTGTAAAGACCACAATATCCCTCTTTGCATTCATATCCTGGCTCCTCGAAAAGGTTCACGAGAATGCTGTCTCGGATGTTTACGATAGTGAGGCTAGCGAAGAAGAAAATTGCAGCGATGAAAATAATAGAATCAAGAATCGGATGAAGGAGAAGAATCACCAAAGAGATAACTCTTTTTGTTTCTTTATTGCTGTAATATCTGTATATTTCTGTATCTTTATTATAGTGTACTTCTTGGATTTTTCCCCCCTGAATTCAATCTTCACTCCCCCTTTAACGGTAGTTCTTCCTTGTAATATTATTGATGCATAACTCTTTCATCAGAAGATGAATAACAATATTCCATCTTTTCCATTCCCATACTTGCCTCTGTTATTTATCTTGGATGGAAGATTTTAGTTGTCCTCATGTATGTGGTTGAATAATAATTTTATTGTTATTGAAATGTATTGTGGCGACGAGGTCGCAGGTATCTTCATAAATCAAGAATTCTACTTGTCTTGCCTTATCTTCATAAATGTACTTTATCTCTTCTCATTGCGACAAGGTCGCAGGCCGCCTTTACATTTTCATGCAGAGGCCCATTGACCTGCCTTATCATTTTTTGTGTGGTCTTAGAGTTAGACCTCCCTAATTAGAGGTCTTCCCACCGCCACCTTCATTGCGACAAAATCGCAGGACGTCTTTACACTTGCATGTAAAGACCCATTGATCTTGCCTTATCATTTTCCAAGTATTTTTGCCTCTGCAGGATGTTTTAGTTGCGACAATATGACGAGGCCTAGATATTCTTGCGAACATAAAGCCCCATGACATTGCGAGTCGTGCGACGAAATCGCAGGGCGTCCGTACACTTTCGTGTAAAGACCCATTGATCTCGCCTTACCCTCGCGTTAGTATTATTGCCTCTGCGCAGGATCATTGCACAAATATGACGAGCCTAAATTTTCTTGCGAAAACATAGCCTTATGACATTTGCGTCCGTTTTGACACTCCCCCTATTGGAGAGCGTCGCCCTTATCATCTCCCAGGTTGCCCCTTCAAGGAGGCGAAACATCGGCCATACAAGACTAGCTCCTCCCATCCTGGTCTTAACAACAACCGGTTGTTTTTGTGACCTCTTATCCCTTATACCTATATGGTTTATGGTTACGAGACGCACCCTAAGTGGAGTTTTCTTCGGGCGAGTGCAACATATGCCAAGACTTGCCAAGAATGGCCGGGGTAGGTTCATCCATCCGGGCACTGGATCAACCGTGTACCTCGGCGCCTTGAGCATACACCTCTCCTTGGAAGAGACCCTCGGTCGCCCAACCAGTATAACCTACATATATAGTTGGGAATCCAAGGTATCTCCCCGGATAGGCTTTCATGGGCCCCAAATTTCCATGACTCGAGGCTTCGGGAGCGGTGTAACCTTCCCCCGAGCCATGTCGAGAGATACCCCCTTATATGACGCACTTTAGGTCTTACATTTGCCTCTTACGAAATGTTATTCGCGAACTAGGGTGTACGCCATAAAGGTTCGTCCCATTCTTTTACTCATTCATATTTGTTAAATCATTCAATCATTCATGTTTCATTATTTGCTGACATTTGTTTACGAAGTATTCGCACAATCTGTTTCATCTGTTGTATTTTCATTTTTCTTTCCTAACTGAATTCCCATGTACTCTTGGCTGCGAGATTCTCGCACATCATTACTTCAATTGCTGTTTTTTCCCTTGTTTTTGTTGATTACTCACTTTTTATGCTTTTTGTTCCTCATATCTTTTGCTCCTTTATTATCATAATATTCGCCTATCTCCAGGTATTCACCTCGCGAGGTATGTTCAGTCCTTACTTCTATAGCATCCACCATCAATTTTTCTTTTCTCTGCTCATCTCTCACATGTTGCTTCCAACCTTTTCTTTTGGTATTTCTTTCTTTGACTTTCTACATCGACCTCATGACATTGTTGCGACTCCTTCCAATCTCCCGTATGATACCAATGCCATTTGGATGTGGAAATTTTATACATTGATGATATGTTGATGCGACTCCCAAGATTTCATGAAGCCATGGCCTCCCAATCAACGCATTATATGGAGATTCCACGTCAACCACACGAATAAAATATCGCTTGATAATCCTTGTAGAGGTATTCTCATGTGAACCTCTCCCTTTGGCTTGTTTGCAGTGCCATTAAAGTCATATATCTTGTATGTCGAGGGGATCAAATCCTCATCTTTTCTTCCCATCGTCTTGTAAGTATGGTAGAAGAGAATATTCACCGAACTTCCGGTGTCGATTAGAATTCGGTTGATCGCCAACAAAGCTTCTCGCTCATCATCTTCTCCATCGATGGTTTGGGTTAATCTCTAGTCTCACAACCAACGGGCTATCGTGTGTTTCTCTTCCTTTTGGCACTTCATCTGCAGAGAAAGAAATAGTCTTGCCACTTTTCTAACTGCGTCGTTCGCTGAGACTCATTATTTCTTTATCATTAGCATCTCTCGCAAAGACTCTCACTGAGCACGTTGTCATGAAAATCTTCGATTGTGCGATAGGAGTGGACGATAGAGTGCAGTTCAAATTTCTAGCTTTTGTTCCAATTTCTATAACAAATGTTTCCTTTCCTTTAGTGACACCTTTGCATTGCATCTCTTGTGGTGGTGGTAATGTCCGGCCTGTTTCTTCTCCCTTTAGAAAGTGATTTAGCTTCCCCAGATCAATCATCCCTTAGAATAATTCTCTTTATGTTTCTACAATCATTTGTTTGATGCCCATGGAAACGATGGTAAGAGCAAAATTCATGACTTCTATCGCTTTGGCGGTGGTTCCATTCCCACGTTCCAAGGTGTTTGGTACATTTTCCATCACAAGTATAGCTTCCCAGATCTTTTCCACACTAGCATTCAGTGGAGGCATCTTAATCTCTTCCCATACTGTTCTGCGACTTCTCTGTCCTCCACGGTTATTTTGCCTTCGTCCACCGTATGTTTCTTGCACATGATCTAGCCTCCCAATCTTATTATTGCCGTTCTGGTTGTAATAGTTCCTTTCTCGTTCAAATTCCTCTTGATCGTGGCTTCCCATGGCTACCATCTTCTGCTGTCCTCATCAGATTTCCTTGCTTCCCGTCCTTGGGAAGTACTACGCCACCGTATTTATGAATTGAGGCAACAAACTTGCGTTCATGACATTCGAGCTTGTGTTCGCGAATGGATAAGAATTCATTTCATTCTGTCTTTCTTCTA
The DNA here is from genome assembly GCA_023531295.1 of Papaver armeniacum. Lineage (NCBI taxonomy): Eukaryota > Viridiplantae > Streptophyta > Magnoliopsida > Ranunculales > Papaveraceae > Papaver > Papaver armeniacum. The sequence continues at coordinate 424,050 of JAJJWW010002063.1, read as the reverse complement.
AGGCAATATATTCTTCTGTAACTCTCCGCAGATTCTGCCATCGTGATTGTATTTTGATTCTAAAATTTGAATGTACAACAAGTTAGTCGCAAAGAGAGCATTCACAAATGAGAGGATGAGATATCTTTCCTCAACCCGTCCCCGCCATTTCGCTACACATGGTTCTCCATCTTATTGTCAACTGCCTTAAGCTCTCGCCAACCCTTTGTTTCAACCCGAATACATCTTCAATACCTCGGTCGCGAAGAGTCAAGTACTTATGTATGCTCCCAGGAATGTGGCTTGTAAATGGTTAAATGATGTGATTGTGTTCCTTGGCAGACCTTCAAACCATTTTAGTGCTTCTCCTATTAGGCTTGATGCGAAATATTTGCATAGTATAGCATCATGATTCTCCCACTGTAACATACATCTCATATAAGCCTTGATATGTTGCACCGCACAGGTCGTTCCATCAAAGATGTTGGTTAACGCAGGTAGATTGCACTTAGGAGGTATTCCTCCCATCTGTACTTCTAGCGTGAAGGGATTCTTTGCGGCTTCTGCGATGGCTTCGTCTAATTGTCTCCTTCCTCCTTCCCTTCTATTATTCAATAATCCTCTCATTTCAGCCAGTTCTCTTAAGATTTGTTCATTTGCCTCAGAGTTTGATTCTCACCGGTCTTTTAACTCTGCTTCTCTCCTTCTTCGCTCGTGTCTATTTTGACCTTCCCGTCGTTATTTTCTCCTCTTCTTTCCCTCGCGACGCTCTTTCTTCATTTCTTTCGTCAATTCGCACACCATTATATCGGTTGTTCTCTCTTCTTGGCTGTCTCTCAGCTCTCATCTGCACCCTCTCATATTCTTCATTAATATTTCTATTGGTACGATTTTGTTCCCTTCTTCTTTCGCGGTTGTCATGGTTATTCTGTCGGATTGCCTCTTCCATCTCTTGATTTTCCATTTCTGCTCTTACCCTTTCTCTCTCGCGAGCTAGCCGCGCTTGTTCAATGTAGTGTCTCTCAATGTCATCCTCGATCTCTCGGTTTCTTCTCAATTCTTCTCTCCCGTGCAAGATTATTCTCCCTTCAGCAGCTGGGTCATTCGGTTCTTGGAGTTGCATGTTTCCTTGATTTTCCCTATTCCGCTCATTTTGAAGATTTTCGGGCTGAGGAATATAACGATCTTCTATTTCCCCTCTTCTCTCGCCATGCTCTGTACTCGGATTTTGTGTTTCTTCCTCGGTACTTTCTGTTGGTAAAACTCTCCTTCTTTCTTCCCTATTCGATCTTGAACTTGATCTCACGCTACTTCTAGATCTCCTATTTTGCAACCTCATATTTTCCATCCTCAATTCATGATTCTGTCTTGTCGGGTTTGCTCGCTCCTCTGCCTCTAGTCGTCTCTCTTCGTGTATTGTTTGTCTCAATCTTTCCAACGCTGCCATTTCTTCGTTTCCTGGATTCATTTCTCCATTTATCCCTTACTCGTCTCCTTCTTGTCCATTGTTCACCACCTGCTGCTCTCTTCCCTCTCATCTTCGAATCGAGACCTCCAAGTATGCACACTTACTCTATCATAATCCACAGCCGCGTTTGCTCTTTGGGAGACCGGTGGTTGATTTTGATCTTCTCCATCATTTCTCATATTCATCCTTGACGATTCTCCACTTCATTCCTCCTTTCTCCAAAGTAGTCTCCCACTTCTTCTTACAATCGTTGGTTGCTCTTGTACATTTCTTCTTCTAGCCATTTTTCTTTTTCAATGAATTCTTGAGTATCTTTTCCAAATCTTTTCTCTGTTAATCCAAATTCTTTCCAATTTCTACGTCAATCTTTGCTCGCTCCCTGTTTCTAGCGCATATGTAGTAGCAGGTTTTCCCACACTACACCCCTTACTCGATTTTGCTTAATTAGTCCATTGAAAGATGTAAGATCAAGAATATTTATTGATTGAATCCATGAATTGTTTACACAAGAAAATAGAATTACACTTAGAAATTAAAACACTCTTAAACTTTCTCTCTCCTAATGACTTGCTCAACAATTCCAAAGAGATCTCCCCCTTTAACAGACCCATTTAGCCCTTTATATAGGGTAATACATAGTGGAGGACAGCTAAGCTACCCTTTATTTTCGGGAATGTCTCGCGAAGTGTCGCAGATGCACAAACATTTGCTCTCGCGACACTTCTTAACCCTCGCCCGGTCTCACGTCTTCTTTATGTTTTGCCTGTCGTTATTCATTGCGTCGTTTATTTTAGCTCCTGCGACTCCTTCGCGATGCTGTCGTTTATTAATCTCGCGAACCTTGTTTGTTGCGATATTACGATCCTACAAGAGTGGGAGAAAAAGAAATTTCCGGAAAGGAAACTGGAGAAGAACCGAAAAAGGAGAAGAGTTAGAAAGAGAAAAAAAAGGAGACACGTGAACGGACGGACTTTTTTTCTTTCTTTTGTACCCTGGTATACGCTGGAGATGACACGTAAGCCCGAGTGGTGAATAGAGCGGTAAAGAGAGAGGGGAATAGCATTACCGATTATTAAATAAATCAATTGATGACATTTGAATTAATTAATTAATGAGATAATGCCATGTAACCCATTTCATTTCACACTTCTGTGTAAGGAAAAGTGGCTGGTCGGTGGTGGTGGGTCTTGCCATGGACGCCCCATATCAATTCCCAGGGTCCGAATAACAACTCTCATAAAAATCTACTTTAATCTCAATTTCTCCGGAGCGTGCGAAAGAGGTGTGGTGAACTAGTTGCCCCTTAGCATTTCCTGACCTGTAAATAGCACTTGATCCTAAAATGGCCATTTTGCCCTTTTAGCCTTCCAGATTTTTGTTTTGCTCATAACTTCTTCATACGAACTCAGAATGACTCCGTTCTTTCGCCATTGACTTCGTCATTTCTTCTTCTCTAAGATGATGACAAGAACTCCTAGGTTTGAACAAGTTTTTCTCTGTCTTTGGTCCCTTCTCCACTTGTAGCTAGCTTCTTTTATTGCACAATTAAGTGCAAATTCACTTCTTTTTGGACGATGCTCCTAATGAAACACAAATAACAGAAAAAAAACGTAACATACAATAATTTGCAAGAAGACCAACAAATACTAGCATTGAATTAAAACCAAATATATGTGAAATATGCACTTATCACGTAGTAAGAACAACCAACACATACTTTTTTTTTTTGCTAGAAAAAGACTTTCATTGAAAAATTCAGAGTACAGAATTGTCAGAGATAAAGTGAGGTTGGCTATCTAGCCATTCACCCATCACTCTGTTCCTTTTACAATATTTGGATGCATTGTCATCAAGCCCATTAAGGTTTCTAGAAATTTTTTGAAATTCAACAAATTGAAAAGAACTTAATAAAGAAGAACAATCATCTAGAATCGAACTACTGTACCAACTAATCTGGTAGCTTTTATTTTGTAAATAGGAAATACAATTGCTACAATACATCCCTCATAAGAATTCATAATATTCAACACATCTTTTAAGATCAACAATCAGCCTTTTTATTAATTGAGTTAGAAACTTTACAAGAAGGAAATGAAATCAAGAATATAATTGCAACTCTAGACTTTTTCTCTCTCAAAACTTTCTATCCACTCTAAAAAGATCTCTCCTTTCTCTCACCTGCCTTTCTCTTTATATAGGTGTTTACATAGTGGATGACATGACTCACATACTTTCCCCTATTTTAGGATCCTAGTGTTACGTTCTCTCGGGCTCTCTTTATAATTTCCGCAGCTCTCTCTCTATAATTTCGCAAGCTCTGCTACATTCTCTCAAGCTAAGAAAATAATTAAATCTCGCACACTAATAAATGTGTTGTGCGATATTTGGATCCTACAAGAGTCACTTAGGATGCAAATCTTCTCTAAGCTTCTATTCTTCGCCCATCTGATTGCCTCCAAAACTGCAAGGCTTTCATCTTCCTCCGCGTCCCTAGTTACTGCTGGTTGGACTTTGCATCCATTATATTGACCCGTCAAACAATATGACACAATTCCAAGACCAGCACTGTTAGTGTCTGTGTTATAAGAAGCATCACAGTAAATTAAAACACATTCAGAGGGCAAAGAATCAGTGACATGATATCTTATGTTGCTGGAGATAACATTGTTTATGGAAGCAACATTAGATTGAGCAGAAGTAGCTAGTTGCATATCATTGACTAGCTTAACTGACTGCCTAGCAGTGGTTTCCTTATTCAGTCTCAAACCCTTAAACACATACATGCATCTATCTATCCAAATACTCCATGCTATAGTGCTGATAGCACATTTAAGATCTGTAGGCAGTTTACTATCAAGAAGATCTTTCACCCAATCCTTAGTGGAGATAGGCGAGTAAACAAGCTGCAAGACCTGACTGCCCCATGGAACAAAATTCCACACAGAGATAGAGAAATTGCAATGTAAAATAATATTCTCAGCAGATTCAAATTCATGGTTATCACACATGCTACAAATGAGATCATGGTTAGGATTATGACTACCTATTCGAACCTTAGAAGGTAATATGTTCTCATAGTATTTCCACAAAAATAATTGAATCTTAGGTAAGACTGGTAAGTTCCAAATGGATTGATATCTAGTATCCGTGACTGGAATTTGAGTATTGCTGCTAGAAGTATTAGAAATAACTCTATAGCATGATTTAACGGTAAATAAACCATTCTTAGTGTGAGGCCAAATCAACCTATCTGAACCAGTTATAGGAATTCTAGTGTTTAAAATCTTACTAGAGTTTTCATGGGTGAAAAAAGAGTCAATCATTTCCTAATTCCAAGTACCTGTAGAGGGATTGATGAATTCACTAACCTTATAATCAGGGTTAGGGTTGGTATAGCATAGAGGGTCGGACTGTTGATTAATCCAGTTGTTCCTAAAAGCAAGAATATTGGTTCCATTTCGAACTTCCCACATAGAATGTTTTTTAAGAATTTCTAAACCAGTACATATACTAGTCCAAACCCAAGAACAATTATGATATTTAACATAATGAAGAGGGTGACAATTCTTAAAATGTTGGCATTTCAATATACGAACCCATAGAGCATCAGGAGAATGAATCAAACGCCAGGCTGTCTTAGCAAGTAAAGAAATATTGAAGAATTTCAGATTTTTAAACCCTAGACCTCCCTGCGATTTATGAGTACATATGTTGTTCCAATTTTTGGGATAAATCCCACCTGGGTTATTCTTACCACACCAAAAGTCTCGATGTTTTTGATCCATTTTATGAATGAGATTATCTGGTAAGCGGAATGTATTCATGTGATAAATGGGGGAAGATCTCAAAACATTTTGAACCATCACAGAACGGCCAGCTTGTGTTAAGTTCTTACCCTTCCAGTTGGGAACTTTCCTATCAAAGTTATTAACAAGATGGGAAAAAGCTTGATTTTTAGACCTACCAATGAATAATGGGATACCTAAGTATTTGTCATCTAGGCCTATCTTTTTAACCTTAAGAGATCTTATTAAAGAAACACAAATATCAGGATGAATATTCTTACTAAAAAAAGCAACCTGATTTTTAAAATTGATTACTTGCCCTAAAATGTGACCAAAATCTTTAATAAGAGACATAAGATTATCAGCCTCCTCATGACTAGCCTTGGTGAAAACAAGCAAGTCGTCAGCAAAAAGGAGGTGCGAAACTGAGGGGGCATCATTAGTAACCTTAAAACCATGTATCAACTGATTTTCTTCAGCTTGGATAAGATATCTAGAAAGCGCCTCCATGCAGATGATAAAAAGATAAGGGGATAAAGGATCCCCTTGTCTTAATCCCCTAGTAGGTTTGTACAACCTGCATGGAGAGCCATTTAAAAAAAATAAAGATATAACTGGTACTAATGCATTGAAGTATCAGCTCACACCAATGGTCTGAGATGCCAAATTTTTTTCAATACATTAATAAGGAAAGGCCACTCTATTCTATCAAAGGCCTTAGACATATCTAGTTTAAGGCCCATGATACCACACTTTTTCTTTTTAGGCATCTTCTTCATGGAGTGAACCAGTTCATGGGCAATTACTACATTATCCTGGATGTTCCTACCGGGCACATAAGCAGCATGATGGGGGGATATGAGTTTGCCAAGCAATGGTTTCATCCTGTTGACTATTATTTTGGAAATTATTTTGTAACTAGTGTTACACAGGCTAATGGGCCTAAAGTCAACTGGGGAAGATGGATTATTAACCTTAGGAATAAGGGTAAAGAAAGTGTGATTCATTTCTTTAAGAAGATGTTTGGAATCAAAGAAAGCTCTAATCATGTTCCAAACATCTAACTCAAGCAACTCCATATTTTGTTTGTAAAAGCCGGGTGGAAATCCATCTGGACTCGGGGCAGACCAGGAGTTCATTTGCTTTATAGTATCTTTGACTTCTTGTAGGGTCACAGGACTCAAAAGATTGTCATTGTCCTCACCAGTAATACAAGATTCTATACAGTTGAAAAAAGTACTATCTTGAAAAGGGTTTGTTGTGGAACTGATAGTGCTAAAGTGAGACACAAGCAAATCTTCAAGTTGAGCTCTATCTTCAGTCCATTGACCATTGTTAAGTTTGAGGGCAGAGATATGGTTATAGTTCTTTCTTCTGTTTATCGAAGTGTGATATAAATTGGTATTTCTATCAAAGCACTTTATATACTCTTACCTTACTTTTTGAGCATAGAAATCTTCTTGAACCTTTTTCCAATGTTCAAGATATTTTTCAACATGTCTAGTAGACTCAATGTTTTGAGCAGTAGAAGATTGACTACTCAAAACTTGAAGTTGATTGCTCAATTCCTTAACTTTTTGATCAACATTCCCAAAATGGTTCAAATTCCATTCTCTAAAAGCATATTTGACATTCCTTAACCTATTCGTAAAACAAAAGGCATGGGACCCTCTGAGATTGGTTTTATAAGACTGTTTTATGACCTCATGGCAAGTCGGATCTTTGAACCAACATTTGAAATACCTATATGGCCTTTTACCTTGATGATTATTAGAATCAGTGCATAAGATAATAGGCGAATGGTCCGAGCCAATAGTATTAATGTGAATGAGCTTAGAGTTATCATAAGATTGTAAACATAAGCCATTAACTAAGGCTCTATCTAGTCGGGCCATAACTAAGTCATTGCCTGACTTCCTATTATACCATGTGAATTTAGATCCTACAAAACCAAGATCCGAAAGATCAGAAAAATCTATTATTTGTTGGATTACTGGAAAATCAGTAGTAGTGGGATTGGTGTATGTGGACCTTTCATGATTATGCATTGTGATATTAAGATCACCAATGATGACCCATGGAGTATTAACTCTTTGTCCAATTTCTTTAATATAGTTCCATTGGTCTAACCTTTCATCATGGTATGTGGAACCATAAATAAAGGTTACAAGGAACACAGGTTTGCTTGGGTCAGCAGACACCATTGCATTGACCATTTTATCTGTGTTTTGTAAAATTTCAAAGTTAAAACCGGATTTCCACAAAAGTGCAATCCCACCTGAAAGACCCACTGAAGGACAAACCCAATTGTTAGGGTAGTTGAATCGTTTCAGGTATTGGTTAATTTTTTTAAAATTATTTTTTGTTTCACAAAGGAAAATAACATTAGGATTTTGAGATTTTGTGAGATTAGCTAGAGTAGTCCTAGTGGTTGGGTTCCCAAAGCCTTGGCAGTTCCACAACAGGATCCTCATAATATGAGGGAAATTAACCACTTGAGGACTGCACTTTTGAACCTCAGAACTAATCCAAATCAGGTTGAGGACAAAAGACAAAAGACTTATCAGACTGCTAATGACAGAATTGTAACTAGACACGATTAAAGCAAGCAAATAGAAAGAGCATGAAGCACAGGACAAGGGGATATTGCAACCCTGAGCCTTGGTATTCAAACAATTAAGGATAGTAGGAGTGTTGTAATCAGATAAACTATTATGCAAATTACTACTAAAGGCACAATCACAGAGGGGAAAAACCAGAGCAAGCAAACAAAAATTAAGCAAACCACAGAATAAAGAGAATAATTTGACCCCTACCCAAAGATTATGAGTATAACTACTGTTGATGTAAATTGGGAACCCTAATTTACTAGTATGCAAATCACGACAAAATCTATTACGAAAATGGCAAATAAAATTGAAATTAGGGTTTGAATAAAAAACCTGAGTAAAAGATGCAACATTTCCATAGTGATTTTGTGCAGCTGTTCCAGTGTGTTCAGATTCTGTGCTATCAGATTCCATTGAGCGATTATCATTTATTGGGTTGAGTTGGTATTCCATCCTGTTTTCAGCAGGAAGTTCATCATAATAGATCGACTCTTCAGCTCCGTTACCAGCACTTTGAAATATGGGGTTATTATGGGTGTTTGAGGAATTGAAATTAAAAAGAGAAGAATTGTTTTGAGAGGGATTGTATGCTGGTATAATATCAATTTTTTGATTCTTCCTCTAAGAGTAACAGGACACCAATAAGGTTTGGACCACCAAGACTGGTTAGCAAATCAACCACAATCCTTTTCTCTCCTTATCTTCGTCTCTATCCAAATACCTTAAAAGGAGAATGTCTGTTGGTCTTTGTTTTATGTTTACATAGAAATTAAAACACAACTTTCTCACATGGGGCATATCAAACCCTTTAAACTCCTAAGCCATGCGAGGCCATGCGTCGCGCGGTGAGAATACCCACCATTGGTTGAGCGTCCCCGCCCCCTTGAAAATTCTCCATTCCACTTTTCCTCAAATTATATGAATGTAACACCAAATAACTCTTTCGGTTGAAAAAAACAGAGAAAAAAACACTGAGAAAAAAAACATAAGAGATATAGACTCTCTCTTTCACGCCGAGAAGAAAAACGCAGGCAAAAAACCCTAAAACTCTATAGGGTTCAATTTTAGTTTCTCTATACCTTGCTTAATCATCCTTCCTCTGTGTTTCAACAAACATGAATTTAGGTGGTGGAAAAATCGACCATCAAATCCTGCTAATTCATCCTCTGTGTTTCAGCAAACCTAAATTTAGGTCTTGAAGTGGTTTGTATCTCAATTTTGTATTTGTTTTTGATAAGTTTTGATTAGGGTTTCTGTTTAATTTTATGTGTCAACTTTCCCTCTCTCTGTAGCGGAATAATGGGCTTTTCTTATCAATCAGAGAAATTGAATCAACAGAGGAGCTGTGGATGATGATTATTGAGATTGAAGAGTTATGGAGAATGATCGAGTTAGTTATTTTTAGTTGTTCTAAGCTTTACTTAGGTAATTGTTTATCTTCATCGATTTGTTATTTTACTTGATTTTGAATCCGATAAAAATTGGATATTTGGGTATTTTTAGTTTTTAAATTATGAGTTACTAATGCCTCATATTTAATTTTGTATCTTCATCTTTCGTATTGATTTCCAATTGATTTGTTGTAATTTCTGATTCACAACAATAATAACGAGAAATATGGGTTGGTAAAGAGATATGGGTTTGTTGTTCTTTCCAGGGAAATCGATTTGGAGCAACTAATCGAGCCATTTGGACCAACTAATCGAGCCATAAAGAGATAACCAGGACCATCAATTGAAATCATGAACCCATATCTCATAATTTGGTTCCACTCGGTCGCTTCCATATATTCGGGGGCTGAATGATGGTTGTGCGAGTATTTGGTTCGAATTGGTGTGGAAGTTGAAACTTAGGGTAATGGCTGAATTAGGTTGAGTTTCAAGACATAAATGAAAGGGGTTTTGTGTTGTTGAAATGATGGTTTCTTTTTCAGTGAATTGAATTTGCAGGAATTGGGTGAGTTTGGAAGTTGTAGAAGTCTTAAGGCTACGATAAGAAGAGAATGGCACACAACATATTCTGAGTAAAGGCCTGAATGAGTCTCTTGACCACTTCAAGCTCCAGTCGATTCTGTTTGCCAAAGGTTGTGATCGAGTTCGATTGAGAAGACAAGGAGACGAGATGGAAGTGGTCTGTTGGGGTCAAGTTCTTGAGCTGATTTTCAATTGTAAAAAGTGTTCTTTATAACTGTTCGTGTTGATAGCGACAAAGTTCATTTACAAGGGACCAAGTGCAGTTTGAAAGACAAGAGTGCAGGCCTAATTTTTTTTCAGGCCGCAGGATCATTCAATCGAATCAGGTCTGTGAATAAATAATAATTTTGGTATCTCCATTTCTGCCATTCTGCACAGAGTATATGTATCAAAGTTTTTTTGCCTTACAGACTTTGACACACTATGAAGTCATACACGGTAGTGTTTGGAACACGTTATGCGTAGTGATCTATATTAAATTTCATTAATGCCATGTATTAAAAAAAATTAAGGTGCCACTGACGAACTCATTAGATAATGATCTATAAGATGAACTCATTATTTTGGTAAGATGTATCTTAAGTACTAAACCAATGATAATGTAAAAACTACTTTATTATTATAATTGGCACTCTCTCCGAGATATATTATTGCAGAAAGTATATAATTTAAACTGGCTTACAATTTTTGGTGTTTGGTACAGAACCTGCTTCGTTTTGAAGCACAAACCAGTACTGGGTCCACCGTTGTAGAAAGATGTTATTTGCATTTGATGTTAAGCTGATGATCACTTATCGCCTTCTCAACGGAAACATTTATGTATTCTTGATTCTATAAGTACTCCGGACATCTCATCGACACTTGCAAACCATGAAAAAGAGGAAGATATGACAACACAGGGAAGCATATATATCACTTGGGGATGATGCTGATTATGGTGAATCGGAGTCGAAAAGAAGGTGATTTTCTCTATTCAGATCAAATTTAGTTCCTTTGTATTGTCCATTAGTCAATTGCATATTGGAATTAAGGTTTGTTGCTCGGTTACATAGCTAATTTGCTTGAAACTTGAAGCAGTTGCTATCCCAAAACGCTACACTCATCTCTTGGCAGAAAAGCAGGATATATTGTATACCTTTATTAACTCTTTGATGGTTACAACATCAACTGTCAACTTCTAACACAGTTGTTACTTTGGTAAGAGAATTGTGTGTTCATTTGATCCAGATGGTGTGTTCAGTTAATTAAAGTTTATTTTGATTGTCAACATGAGTATAGTGGTTGGTTTGCTTCTGAGAGTGTGTATGCGAGGTACAAGCTTGATGATTTTTGGTACTATCGCATAATTTTTGATGATTTTACTGATATCGCTTATTTTACGATGCATTAGTTTATCGGTATATTCATTAGTTTATCAAGGAAAATTGGTGGTGGAAACCAGAATTGGATGTCAAGTGGAGTCAAAGATTATGTTATGGAATGGATACAATAAAAAAAAAGGATTGTTGTAGAATAAGAGCTAATAATGATTGTTTACTACCGCAGATGAAGATATGTGTAACGCAAACTGTAAACCAGATAAAAAGGGACAACATAGACAAAGTAAAGAAGAAGGAAAAAACTGTCTAGACTTGTATAGAATGGGGGGGGGTTTTGGCAAATATTTCATAAAAATATTGTATGTTGCATGCTTAATTTTGAAACTTTGTCGTCCAATTATAATACCACACGCCATCAAGTACCTGCATTCACTTAATGACTTTGGGATTAACACTAACATGAGTCAGTTGTCTTTTGTGTATGGTGTTGTGCAGGATGATGGTGTCAATGTGTTCTGCATGGTGGTCTTGGTGTCCTGCATCTTGGAATAGCTCCTGCATATTCCAAGTTGGACCCATTGTATCAAATTTTCTGAATGTTCGCTGTAATCAAGACATCTATAGGTGAGTAATACCCATGTTTGATTTGATTACCTTCCTATGATCAATGCGAATCTGACCCATTGATTTTGATTGATCAGTGATACATTTTGGATTACAAACACTGCCACTTCTAATCTTTGCGCATATAATCAAAAAATGTAGTAAGATATTATTGGATGTGTTAAATGCTCAATTGCGTGTTGGTTCTGAATAGTTAGCTTAAATTTTGTTCTTGAACCCAGACTTACCTATGTTGCATTTATTCATTCTACTGTCTTTTTTTTTTTTTTTTAGGTGCGGTTTAGTGAATTGGAGATGGCACAGCTTACCTGAAAGACTCCGGTATTCATCCATGATTTGTTGTATGTCGGTTTATACAGATATACGATTGATACAACACGGGGAACAGACGTATATTTTCGTATACCCGAAAATTCTGACATAGGGTGCGGTGCTGTAACCAGTGACAACCTAGGTATCTATTAGAATTATGGGTTTCTTCAGGTACAACAAGTTAACTACTCATTGATGGAATTTTGTTGTATTAAGTATTTATCTTATTTCTTTTTTAAAGAGGTGTGACGTTTCTTGAGATGATCTATGAATGTCATTGAGTCTATCAACAAGTATCTTTAGGTTTTTTTTGTAAAGTCTCACTTTAGCCATGTTTGTCATTTGTTGTCTATATGTGAAGTTGTGGCAAATGATTGCATGTGATGTTTCTTAACGGGGAGTTGCGGTTCGGGATCCAAGAACTTAGTGTTAGAGGAACATATCACATTGCTAAAATTTCTCGCCTTGATATGATTGACTAAGCTTGGTATGTAGTCTTTTCTCCCAATATATGTACTTAATAAGTTGTCTTAAAAGAGGAACATATCACATTGCTAAGATTTCTCGCCTTGATATGACTAAGCTATTTAGTCTTTACTCCCGTATCCAGTATTTTGTGCATTACAAAATTATATTTTTTGTTTTGATCCTAGGGTTCAACTACTTTTGTTACTTCAGGTCTTTAACTGTTTCGTAGAGTAATGCTTCCCACAATTTGAGACTTCTCTTTTGTGTTAAATCAAAAGAAATATAGAGATAAATAAAATGAAAATGAAAATTTGAGAATTCTTAACTGCAATGTTTTTTACTGTCTTGATAAAAAGAGAAGACTATACTTGGAAAGGAAAATTGAATTACTTGAAAAATAAAAGACAAATAGGGTGTGAGTTTGAGTTGAATTACTACACAGAGAAACCTATAATGGCAATGGACGTGGAGTTACGTAACAAAGAGAAGCTTATCTTGGCAAGTGAGAAGACTAAACTGGGAACTGACATTATGTTAAGAAAACGACGAGCGGTATATCATTTTTGGACATCCTTTTCATTAACATTTCGATTTTACGAGTCATTGATCTTTTATTTGCTGAAAGTATAATTGATTTTTTATTTTTAACTAATTAAGATTTTTGGGCGAGGCGAAGCCGAGCCATACCAAATCATAAATCCTAAAGCATACATTGGGACGACATACCAAATCATAAATCCTAAAGCATACATTGGGACGAGGCGAGGCGAAGCCGAGCCACACCAAATCAAAATTGCATCCTTACAGGGGGAGGCGAAACCGAGCCACACCTAATCAAAAATCCTAAGTATGCAACGGGACGGGGCAAGGAGAAAGCGAGCCACACCAAATCAAAGATTCCAACCGACGAGGGCGAAGATGAGCATACCAAATCAAAAACCTAAGCGACGAGGCGAGGCGAAGCCAAGTCGAAGCCACATCACATTAAATGAAAAATATGGTTAAAAGAAAAGGACGCCCGGTGCGTAGCACGGGCCAAAAATCTAGTACTATTAGAAAGCTATGTTAATGTTAGAGCAGATCCCACACTAGAGAAATTGGTCCATCACAAGAATTTATGCAAGGGCACACCTTAAAGAGTAGGACCAAAATATTAATGTTCTACAGAAACACACTAATGGTGGGTTTGGATGTAGCATTTTAAAGATGAGATTTATGGGTCCAGGGGATTCGGTGGAATTACATTTCCCACGGTACGCTTGGTTGCCCAAATTCCTCGAATTATGTTTCCAAATAAATTCAACTTTTTCCATATATGTAAATTTTAATATTATTAGGGCTATACCAAACAATCATGGACTTTAACACAAGAAAATTTTATGAATCCTAGGAATCTCAACTGAGTTACCAAACAAACATACGCGTGATTTACATGAATCCCAGGAATTTATAATCCCGTGGGATTATAAATTCCTGGAAATTATGAATTCTACGAACAAACCCACCATCATACTATTAGGCGATGACGCTCATTCATCCTTTTGGGGTTTTGGTTTTTGTTCAACTAACCACTGAGCGGAACATATATAGATAACAGAACCAAAGGAGACCACATTTACTCATTGAGGAAGGTGGACGGAAATTATAGATCAAAAGAAGGTTCATCTTGGGTAAGTAAATGCAACATGAAAGTAGGACTAGTAATGATGACCTTCCCTGCTTGGCAGTAAAAGCAGCCATAGATATAAAGATAGACATTGGAACATTACTACTTAGTGCAACTTATCCACTTATATCAAGCTCACATTGTCTCAACATACATTCTAAACCAGAACCACGGAAAAACATAATAACAGTTCATACCAAATGATGATAGCAGAAAAAGCAGTGATAGTTAGAAGGATAGACACTGTAACATTACTACTTAGTACTCATCTCCCTCATCACCATCTTCGCCTTCAGCAGACTCAGCACCGACCTCCTCATAATCCTTCTCCAGTGCTGCAAGATCTTCACGAGCCTCAGAAAATTCACCTTCTTCCATACCCTCACCGACATACCAGTGAACAAAGGCACGTTTTGCGTACATGAGATCAAACTTGTGGTCAATACGGGAGAAGACCTCAGCTACACTAGTGGAGTTAGAAATCATGCAGACAGCTCTTTGAACCTTTGCAAGATCACCACCTGGAACAACAGTTGGTGGCTGGTAGTTAATACCACATTTGAACCCAGTAGGACACCAGTCGACAAACTGGATTGTTCTCTTAGTCTTGATGGTGGCAACAGCTGCATTCACATCCTTTGGCACAACATCACCTCTGTACATCAGACAGCAAGCCATGTACTTTCCATGGCGAGGATCACATTTGGCCATCATAGATGAGGGCTCAAAGGCACTGTTGGTGATCTCTGCTACTGAGAGTTGCTCATGGTATGCTTTCTCTGCCGAGATGACAGGGGCATATGATGAAAGCATAAAGTGAATTCTTGGGTATGGGACCAAATTGGTCTGGAACTCAGTTACATCCACATTTAGTGCACCATCAAACCTCAGGGATGCAGTCAAAGATGAAATAACCTGAAACACAAGCACACAACTATCATTCATGAAATACACCTCCTATTGTTTTACAAAAACAGAGAATACCCGTGCAAAACATGTATAATGAGATCGTATTGAGATAGTTTTAAAACAACAAGAATATATACCTGAGACACCAAGCGGTTGAGGTTGGTGTAGGTGGGGCGTTCAATGTCGAGGGAGCGCCTGCAGATATCGTAGATGGCTTCGTTGTCAAGGAGAACAGCTACATCGGTATGCTCCAAAAGGGAGTGAGTTGAAAGAACACTGTTATAAGGTTCCACTACGGATGTGGAAACCTGGGGAGAAGGGTAAACAGTGAATCCAAGCTTGGATTTCTTTCCATAATCAACAGAGAGACGCTCCAACAGGAGTGATCCAAGCCCAGAACCAGTGCCTCCACCGACAGCATTGAAAACAAGGAAACCTTGGAGACCAGTGCAGTTATCAGCGAGCTTTCTGATACGGTCCAAGCAGAGATCTACAATCTCTTTGCCAACTGAAACCCAATAGAACAAACATTAGTATCAACGAAAAATAAATAATTAGTAAAACGAGAAAACAGTAAACAAAACTCAGTTACTTGTGTAGTGGCCACGAGCAAAATTGTTGGCAGCATCCTCTTTGCCACTAATGAGCTGTTCAGGGTGGAACAATTGGCGATAAGTTCCAGTTCTAACTTCATCAATGACAGTTGGTTCAAGATCTACAAAAATGGCACGTGGCACATGCTTTCCAGCACCAGTTTCGCTGAAAAAGGTGTTGAACGCATCATCTCCTCCTCCAACTGTCTTATCACTTGGCATTTGGCCATCGGGCTTCAACAAATGGATAACAAAATTATTAGAAAATGGTTCAGAGTTATAAACTTTGAAGAACAAAAATCAAGCATGATACAGAAACATATCACAAAACCTAGAACCTTAAGCGATTGAGAACAAAACCAAAGCATGATGCAAATTAACTATACTAGATCGAAAGAACTTAAGAGAATCTCACTTATTACTGAAACAGATCTTAGTACCATAACTTATCGACAAGCAATCTAATCTTCTTCTTTTTTCGATGGGCTGTAATCTAATATAATTCATCTAATTCACCATATTCCCAAATTTGGTACTCAAAGAATCAAGGTCAGCTACTTAAGTCTCAACCCCTTTCAGTTGCAACCAACCAAAAAATACGAAAAAAAGTGCCCAATAAAAAATCCTGTGATCATAAACTTGTTTCTTTTTTAAAACTTTTCTGAAACATATTGTTAAAAACTATATTTATCATACCAGAATCTATTCAAAACATGATCAGCAGGGTAAAAATGTATATAAATTGTTGCTCAGAACTTCTTAGAGGTTGTGAAGCCATCGCTGGCAGATCATTGAGACCTAACAACATCTGGCACAGATTTGTTCCTCATTGGACAAATCCATAGATTTTATTGTAAAATGACAACATAAATATTATAGGAAACTGTGACTGTGACCACTCTAAATAGCATTGATCGATTTGGTTTGATTGATTGAATAATAAAGCGATCAGAACCTGTCGAGATTCAAGAGTAACACATCACAGAATTCAGTGGATTGACAGAGCATGAATTTTATCTTCATGTCGCTTTCATATCAGTCACTCTACCAATGTAAGAGAAATAGATAACATTCCTGGGATCCATTAATAAGGACTACGTAACATATTACATTTCCTAGGAAATGATCAAAAAAAAAAAAACTGCAAAAACAAACGTCAGCTAAATACCCTAAAAAAATTGAGAATCATTAGTTGCTCAGAACTTCTTAGAGGTTGTGTAGCCATCACCGAAAGATCAACGAGATCTAACATCTAGCACAGATTTGTTCCTCATTGCAAAAAATAACTAACAATTTTCGAAGAAAAAACTTAATCCATCAAACATCTAGCACAGGTTGTCATCTGATATCCATCAAATACTAAAAAGTATAAAATAATGTTCAATATTTTGTCCTTCCGTCAAAATCTCAAATACAATCTATGTTTGACATGATCAGCAGGGTAAAATTATAGATAAATTGTTGCTCAGAACTTCTTAGAGGTTGTGTAACCATCATCGATAGATCATTGAGACCTAACATCTAGCACAGATTTGTTCCTCATCGCGACATATATGGATAAAAGAAATAGTTGAATTTCCTTAAAAGACCATTCTAAATACTGCTGATTTGTTAAGATTGATTGATTGAATAATAAAGCGATCAGAACATGATGATTCAAGAGTAACATCACAGAATTCAGTGGATGAATTTTATCTTCATCTCGCATTCATATCAATAAATCTACCCATAGAAGAAAACTAAATAATATTCCTTGGATGTACGAATTAGAAGTGCATAACAGATTATAATTCCCAAAACACGATCAATAAATGAAGCTGCAAAAACAGACTTCAGCTGAAAACCTTAAAAATAATTGAGAATCAATAGTTGCTCAGAACTTCTTATGGGTTGTGTAGCCATCACCAAGATCAACGAGATCAACATCTAGCACAGATTTGTTCTACATTGCGAAAAATAATTAACGATTATCGAAGAAATCAAGCATCTAGCACAGGTTGTCATGATATCCATCAAATACTAAAAAGTAACAACTAATGCTCAATGTTTTGTTCTTCCATCAAAATCCCAAATACAATCTATGTTCGACATGATCAGCAGGGTAAAATTATAGATAAATTGTTGCTCAGAACTTCTTAGAGGTTGTGTAACCATCATCAATAGATCGTTGAGACCTAACATCTAGCACAGATTTGTTCCTCATCGCGACATATCCATAGATTTTATGGTAAAAAAGACATTACAATTATTAAAAGAAATAGTTGAATTTCCTTAAAAGACCATTCTAAATACTGCTGATTTGTTAAGATTGATTGATTAAATAATAAAGCGATCAGAACATGATGATTCAAGAGTAACATCACAGAATTCAGTGGATTGACAGACCATGAATTTTATCTTCATCTCGCATTCATATCAATAAATCTACCCATAGAAGAAAACTAAATAATATTCCTTGGATGTACGAATTAGAAGTGCATAACAGATTATAATTCCCAAAACACGATCAATAAATGAAGCTGCAAAAACAGACTTCAGCTGAAAACCTTAAAAATAATTGAGAATCAATAGTTGCTCAGAAGATCAACGAGATCCAACATCTAGCACAGATTTGTTCTACATTGCGAAAAATAATTAACGATTTTCAAAGAAATCAAGCATCTAGCACAGGTTGTCATGATATCCATCAAACACTAAAAAGTAAAAACTAATGCTCAATGTTTTGTTCTTCCATCAAAATCCCAAATACAATCTATGTTCGACATGATCAGCAGGGTAAATTATAGATAAATTGTTGCTCAGAACTTCTTAGAGGTTGTGTAACCATCATCAATAGATCATTGAGACCTAACATCTAGCACAGATTTGTTCCTCATTGCAACAAATTCCTAGAACGACATTACAAAGTTAAAAGAAATCATTGAATTTCCTTAAACAAAGACCATTCTAAATGCTACTGATCTGTTTAGATTGATTGATTGAATCATAAGGCGATCAGAACCTGTCGAGATTCAAGAGTAACATCACAGAATTCAGTGGATTGACAGACCATGAATTTTATCGTCATCTCGCATTCATATCAATCAATCTACCTTAGAAGTGCATAAACAGATAATAATTCCTAAAAAACGATCAAAAAATGAAACTGCAAAAACAGATCTCAGCTGAAAACCTTAAAAATAATTGAGAATCAACAATTGCTCAGAACTTCTTAGAGGTTGTGTAGCCATCACTGAAAGACCAATGAGATCTAACATCTAGCACAGATTTGTTCCTCATTGCAAAAATTAACAAACGATTTCAAAGAAAAAGGTTCATAAACAGATATGAATCATAAAAGCAGCACAAAACCATAACAACGTTACAAGTTGCAACAAAAGAAAATTCCGAACTAATTCATCATCCAACATTTCGTATATACAAGGATCTAACATCACAAACTAAGATCTAACCAAATCTAACAAATATTATTACAGATCTGTGAAACTATACCTTATATCAAAAGCCAACAAATATTATTACAGATCTGTGAAACGATACCCAATAAAACCTTAGATCTAATGAAAAACAATCAAAAGCCAACAAATCCAGAAAGGAAAAATGAAGAAGAAATTGAAAATGGAAATACCTGAATGCCATGCTCGAGACAGTAAAGCTCCCAGCACGCATTTCCAACCTGAATACCAGCTTGACCAATGTGGATCGAAATGCACTCTCTCATTTTCGGACGGAGATTAGTAAACAGAGAAGAAGAAGAAGAAAGAAGATTTTTGAAGAACAAATAGAAACAGCGTTTATTAAGACGCTTTCCCGAATGTAATGTTTTTCGGTTCTTCTCTATGCTATATTTATAGTCATTTTGAGGGAGTGGATGATGATGAAGAAAACAAGAAAAATTCCGGTGGTTAGTTTTAACTTAACCCTGGTTTAGAATGCCAGCTCATGCCAGTTAACTGATTGTTACGCTTCCGAAATGCTCCATGGGCCATCTGGTAGTAGGAACGCTTGGACACTGATTCGCGTAGGCCTGGAGGGCAACACCAATTCCCCGGATGACATTGAGAAAGTCTTGATCCGCAGCTGGATAAATATAATGCGGAGATAGCACTGCAATTCTTGGCCAGCAACAAATTTTTGTCGAACAAGAACTCGGATATTTGCAAGTGCAAGTTTCTGGAGTTCCACTATTTGTGTTTTGGCTGACAAGTAAGCTTGTAACTAACAAGTTATAATATGCAGTAAATATTGTTGGCGGTGATGGTAAGTAATTGTAGGTACCTAAAATTGATGAAGGGGTAAAGATGAGTTTTTATAATTTAGTATGAGTTGTTGAAGGTTGATGATGAGCAATCTTCGCCTAAAACAAGGTAATGCTCATTTGGAGGTTTCTTCAATCACAAAAGGAAGCAGAGTTAGTCTCAGGGAAGGAAGCAGAAAGAGAGATCAAAGTTCGAAAAAAAAAAAAAAAAAAAAACTCTGGTAAAGAAGCTATACTAATGTTGTTTCTGTTGTTGTGCTTATAATGACTGACTGATGGCCTATTTATAGTTGCAGAACCTCTAATCTCAGGATATGATAAGATCCTCATCCGTGATCGCAAGAATAACAAAGGATAAAACGATAAGTCGAGTTTTTCCTTAAATTCATGTAACCTCTAGCGTCGACTATTCTCTTTAGCGGTGATAAATATCGTTAGGTATCCTTACGCGTGCCATAGACCACCACACCAAAATCCTAATTGATATCCTTCCATTTACATGACTGAGTCAGTCTTCGTTCATGATGTTTTAACAAGGATGCAATACTATCTGCAATTGGTGTTACTAAGTGCAGAAATATTCCTTTATTTGTGCTTTATTATTATCCTGAGTTGAGTGAAAATTATGAGATAACATGAGGATCGTGTGTGAGATACGAGAGGAGTTGATGATTAACCTTGTGTGGTCGGACATGTATGTATTGTGGTGGACGAATTTTATGATCGGTACCAATGAATATGAATGAAAAAACCCTTGTCAATCCCTTTGACAAGCATGCGAGCTTTAAGGGGTTGTGTATAGTCTTGTTACATGTTTTAACGAGTTCATGAGGCCTATTAGTATGTCCGAGTCATGTATTTGTACGAGATTGTGATAAGCTTATGACTCTGAATGAGTGATTGAAAGCGTGCCTTAATATGACTAGTGGGCCCAACAGAAGGTGTGGCTAGTAGCTAATCTTGAATCTCATGTGGTTGGGAGCTAAGTCTTGCTCATGATGTTCAGACTGAGTTTCACTCATTTTCCTTTAATTGGTTTCTTTAGACAATCATGTGAGCTCTAGGAAATGAGTATGACATAGTGCATGAACTTTACATATCTCGTATTATGAACGAGATTAAGGAGCATACTAGTTCGGATATTAAGAGGAGTTAGATCAGGTCTTATTGAGTCAACTATGACGTGTTCATCATAGCTACTAAGAGTAAATCGTGCTTGGATCGCACTCATAAGACTTAGGTTTGAGTCATGGTTTAATCTCGAGTCGAGCTCAAATAGCTTAGGTCAGATTGGACATGTCCATAAGTGTTACTTTACATAACATAGTGTGAGTTATGCTCTGGTCCAACTGAGAGCTAAATCTCGCTCATGAGATTGAGATATGAGTTTCACTCATGAAGCTTATATTCGAATCATTCTCATCTCATGGAGTCAACCGTGGACGTTCCATGAGAGAGTGAACGAGTCTTGATTCAAGTTTGAAAATGCGAGGGTACTCAAATATACCTCAAGCTAAAACTTTTCCAACCTATAAGTCATTTCTCCGAAAGTGATTGTCTATGGACTGAGTCGAGACGATACAACTAATCGGTTAACACTTCATGTGATCGTCTATGGATACAAGATCGAGACAATACAACAACGAAGTATGTTTACTTGATAAGAGGTTCGGACTTAACCAAAAACAATAGGATTACTATCAAGTAAAATAGGAATTAATGTTTGTGTAATTTACTTTAAATTATAATAACAAACAATTATAATTATGGAAAATAAAAGTAAATGACACATCAAGATTTTGTTAACGAGGAAACCGCAAATGCAAAAAACCCTCGGGACCTTGTCCAGAATTGAATATTCTCAGGATTAAGCCGTTATACAAAATTAAACCAACTTCGTATAGTTGAGACCAAGCAACTAAACCTATAGTTCACCTAGTTTATCAAGTAAATAGTATTCCCACGCCTCCAACTTATAAATAAGTCACGTACTTGGAACAATTCCTTTGGTTCGTATTCCAAACACCTAACTAAAGGAACAACAAATATGTTTGGTAGCAACTCTTTTCAACCAAGTGATGTAAGTTCTTTTCAACCAAGACAAAGGCTCTTTTGTTTATCTCAATAAACTCCTTCGTCGAGTTCTTAGATCTATCTTATGATCAACTACCAAAGGTAATTGTTAAGATTTTGCAATCAATACTTTTAATCACAAATAATTGTATTGATATCGATCTACACAACTAATCAATTTAATCTATCACTATCACAAGGATAAACCGATTATAGTTGGGTCCTCTATATCAAAACAAGTATTGTGCATACCAAAGATTATGAACCCCCAATCGAAATCTTCAATATCTTTTTGTCTTCAAATATTCTTAGATCTTCATAAACGCACCACACAACAACTTGAATCTCTTGTGATCAATCACGCATGGGACGGAGTCCGTTAAGAATGGATTATCACAAGACGTCTTTAGATCTACAAACAGTCTAAAGATCCTGCCGAAACTTCGATCTAGTTTGAATGAATCTTATATCGAAGAGAGAAGATTCTCAAGCATAAACAAACTAGGTGCAATCAAAGTTCAACCACCGTTAGTCAATCAAATCAATCGAAAATGCAAGATAAACCGCAATTATCTAGTTTCCCACCAACGATACTAATAGAGCTTCTCAATCCCAAAGAAGACTTTAAACTGAGTGGTCGTAAGAGATTTCGCCTAATTAGGTTACTTTCCTCTCCAAATAGGCGGCTTTACGAATAACAACACAACCGAGGAAGTTTGCTGTCACGAAGGATTAGTTTGCTAGAAACGCAAACTTCAAGTATTTATAGACAAGGAAGTTTGGACACCAAGGAATTTACAAAACCGAAAATATTCTCAAGAATATATTCCAAATTCGGTTTCCATAATTCCTAGAAATGCTCTCTGTCAAAATAATGACCGAAAATCTCTTTGGAAAATCTTCAACTAGTAAATGCACATTACTAATTCTCATTTTCCTAAAATAAAATTAAAACCTTAAATAAAAGATTCTTAACTTATTTATGTTTCGATCCTGGGATTCTCTTCCTTTAGCTATTAAGGAATAACTTTTAACAATTAAAGATAAGCGTTCAAGACACATTTTCAAAGTATGTCGACATCCTTACTCTGTAAGTCCTCTTTCATACTTACAATCTTGAAACCGATTTGTCACACTTCCAAACAAGTTTAGAATTGGTTCATCTGACTTTCAAGAACTATGTGATTCATCAAGAATACTCAATCACCAATCTTGGGTTTAACGGTTCTACCAAAACAAGTTTCGGTTCTACCTGCATGTGAGTACTGTGCATAGTCACACTAGCTTTCCAAAATTTGGTTGACTAGGTACTAGGATCGGTTCCCCACATATATATGGTATCTAACTTGAATGTGTTGCACATGTCCATAGGATCGGTTCCCATTTGCCTAAAAACGTGTTGCATATGTCCATAGGATTTGTTCCCCTTTCTGCTAAAACATGCTGCACCTCATACAAGGATCGATTCCCCTTTGTGATGTGTTGCACCTATTACTATAATCGGTTCCCCTTTTACCCAGTCGGTCTTACACAAAATCACAAACTCGATCATACCATCTCGGTGATTACTTAAGATCGGTTTCACTAATAAAAGTCATACCAATACAAAAGTCGGGCCTTTGTGAATAGTTTTGCCAAGAACACAAACAATTCATGAGCGGTTATACTAATCACACATATTGGTTGTTCACAAGATATGCAATGAATAACAATACCAATAATGCCGTGATTTCCTTTTGATTCATAAAACAAGTTCATGAATTCACTTCCTTAAAACAAATGTAAAACATTATTTCCTATGATGAAATCCTCACCTCATACCCATACATAATCACAATAGCATTTAAACGATTATGTCGATGTCTTATCTACAAAGTTTAATAGTTAAGCAATAAACCTCGTATTGTATTCCTTAATACTATGTCTATCTAAAGTGTTCATGCTTCGCAGTTTTGTTTTCAATATGCACGACTTGAGAGATACGTTAGGGAATGAAACAGTTCAAGTCAAATATCACTAACCTCAAGTGGAAGGATGATGTTTTCGTTGTATCTTCTTACTTCTTCACTTCTTCAAGTCTTCGCAAGTAATGTCTCATATCCTAATACTTGTAATGTCTCATAATCAATCACCGGATTTGATTGGAATGAGCTTAATGGAGTTAAACAAGTCTAAATACTTTCAAGCTAACCTATTCAACCCGAGAGTGGATTCTAGTACATAATCAAAACGTTGCAAATTCCTATTTAATTTGATTTTCTCATTTTTCTTCTTTTGCGACTCTTTAAATTAGATGGGGCTCATGCTTGCTTAGATGTTTGATGCTTATTGAATGAGTTTGATTTACTAAAATATGACAACCAAACTTGGCATACCAATGCTTTGTGGGTTCAACCGGATATGCTCTAACAATCTCCCCCTTTGTCAATTTTAGTGACAAAACTCCTACATCATATGGATAAACAAATTGATGACAAGAATTCATTACACATTTTTCTTGCACGCTTGATTCCCGAATTCAACAACACAATAACTTGTGTACATTCAATCCTTAAATCCTAAAAAAATTCGCGTGTGTTGACATTATAATAACAAAATTAATATTACTCCCCCTAAACGTAAGATAGGTAGATTTTATCAATCCACACGTCTTTGTTATTCCTTTGTAATGATATGCTACCCCCTTAGTCTATGCTTTCAATCCAATCTTTCCTTTGTTAGATATACGTTTAAGCACCAATGTTCTTTCCTTAGTGATACCCATCAATATAAAATCAATGCCAATATCAATTGTTTACTCCATTTATTTCTCCCCATTTTTTTCAAAAAATGACAAAGAAACCAAAAAATAAAGGACAAACAGAAAAGAATCTTACAAATCTCAAAATAGACTTGCAACCTATAGAGTTAAGCACGAGGGTTCCACACACCATTTTTGATAACCAATATCAAAACCGAAACTACAAAGTAATTTTGTTTTGATATGTTATCAAGTAAAACATTGCCCGAATCAATTTTCCCTAATAGTTTAGCAAACCAAAAATCAATCAAACACCTTAGTCCCTTTGCTAAACCGATTGTACAAATACAATCGCTTGTTCGATAAGACCAAATAAAGATAACTCTATTTTTCTCATCAGTTCTAATTATCCATATAACTTAGACCTTTCAGTTTTAAACAAGACAAGTACTAGGTTAGTTGACTAGCATTTCTTTTTATGGCATTCGATTAGACTGGAATAACCGAAACTTCCACTTTGATAAGTCTAACTAAGATCAAAATAAACTTAGTTTCTCTTATCCTAATCGAATTGGACTAAACAATTTATCCCGTAAACCTTTTATTTCGTTAAGCCATAAACAATTCATACAAACCAAAATAAATCAACTTGCATAATTATTCACCTCAACCGGAAGCAATTGAAACAACATAGACATTAAAGCACCGCAATTGCTCAAAATTTTGTAAGCCTAAACAATTGATACCACACAAAGAAAGAAAGATAACAATAGTTTTTTCTTAACCTAACCAATTGAATCACGCACACATCCATACACACATAATGGAATAAAACATCAATTGTACCGAAATTTTGTTAAGCAAAAGCAATAAATATACGCAATAAAATCAGGCTTTTCTTAAACAGGAAAACAATTAACTAACAAGATTGTTACCTCAAATTTCACATCCTCTTCTCCAATATGTTTGCATGTTCTTCCAGAGAGAATTGATATCGAAATATCAATATGTTGTCATCCTTATGCAAAATAAAAGAATAACAACAACCAACCTTTACCAGAGAAAGGTTGAAAACCAGTTTTTAACTATTACAAGCAAAAGTTGAAAACCCCGAAACACATATGCTTTTATGCTAAACCAAAACCGATTCAACATATTGTGACTTTTTCACATATTGTTTCTATCAAAACCCCTCATGATCCTTTGATAAAGCCTACCAACATGGGCTAGAACTTAATCCTGCTAAATCAAAAAGTCACCCAACCCATAAGGGTTCACAACATTATGAGATCGAATATCAAGGTAATAAAACCGAAATCAAACATCCCATAAACATACATAGCAATAATCATAAAGCATTCAAGCACAGGCTATGTAAATCAAAAACCATCACAAGAAAAATTATAAATCAAATAATTTTATTCATAATAGACCTAATACAATCATTGAAAGAAATCAAAAATTGATGTCTATTTTCCTTTTGGTTTTAGAACCCTTCATAATCTTGAGATCTCTTGCGCTTGATAGGGATGACTCTCCTAATTCCCTGAAGCGATCCTTGATTGAAGACCAATTCCTCAACCTGGTGGAAGTTAGGTTCCTTCTCGTTTACCCTTTTTGAGAGTAAATGTAGTTGCTTGAGAATTTGAGTTTGGACTAGTAAGGATTTTTCAAGACCACATTTTAGCATCAAAACTTCCAACTTGGTTTTAGGCACAAGTTCGAGCCATATTGTAAAACTCTTTTTCATAATCGATCATACATGATGAAGGATTCATATTCATATAGGAAACAAATCCATTTCCATTGAAATTGAGGTGACCAAAAGAGTCACTAGCCATTTTTTCAGCATACCTTTCTGAAACTTTTAAAGAAAGCTTTGCATAAAAATCTAATTTGTCCATGAATCCTGGATTCAGACAGAAGACCGAAACGTTCATACAAACCGAAACTTATATATCAATAGTTACTAAAAAATAGAAATTTTTAATATTAAGGATTTTAGGATAGTGCGTTCTTGTGAATATCTTCATAATTCTTGCAAGTTTTGAACTATTCCATAATATACACATTGAACTCATCAAACGATAATTTGAGCACTTCATGAGTCAATGTATTTCTCCCTGATCATACTAAGTATCTGAATGGGACATATTAATTTTTTCACGGCTAGCAGAGAATTTCTTCTTATCCGACTTATTAAGGACCCTAAATTTTTTTGACCATAAACTAAATTTATCATAGAAATTACTATCATCAAGATATTTAGGGATTACCTTATGTGTCGATGATCTGGAGTCGGTGTCGACTTTTTCTCTTTTCGGTTCCTTGGTCTTCTTAGGAATTCACTTCTTAGTTTTCCGATCCTTCCTGTTTTATGATGAACTGCACTTGAGATGAGTGTTTATGGGTGAAAACTATTCCTGTCGGATTTGGTAATTTGGGGTGTGTGGATGAGGAATGAATCTAAACCCTAAATAAATGCATTGCGCGGTGAGTGCTTGTTATTCGAGAAATCAATGCGCATAACTCTGTCCTAAACCAAGAAATGGCCGTTCCGGACTTGCTTCGGTCACAAAGTGAAGGAGATGGGGTTGATCTTAGGGAGGGAAGCGAAGAAGGTGTTGAGATTGTGAAGGTGTAGGCTTGTTTATGACTTGTAACGAAAGGTGAGCGGAGCTTACGATTGATGCAAGCGAGGCTTTGAGTGTTTGAATATGTTTTGTATTAACACTTGGTTTCACATCTTGTCTTGACTTGTTTTGTTCTTGGAAATAGGGAGGAGAACCTATTTATACAAGTCATTTGAGCCTTTTCACGTCTCTCATGGGAAGTGGAGGAAGTGGAGTGGTGGAGTTGTGGAGTTGTGTGTTGGTGTTACACGACCGGTCTTGCCCACTTCTCCTGTCATCTCCTAACCGTCCATGACTTCACGACACGTTCTTGTGATGGCGCATTGCACGCTGCCACCGTAAACCGCTGACCAATACCCCAGTATGAATCCCCGAGTTTGTGACATGATTGATGTCTCGAGTGTGTGGGTCGTGGGACCCACATAAAGTAGTATGTAATGCTAGACTAAATAACTAAATTATTTAGGAAGTCGATACTTGTGAAGTATCGTGTGTATTCTACGTAGTCTTTATATCGAGTATATTCAAAGATGTATGAAGCATTGCTTTGTTTTTAAGGCTTAGGAGTAAGTCACGAATTTAAGCGTCTTAAAATAGCACCATGTCCAACCATCTTCGAGTGATCGTTTGGAGGCTATACAGGTAAGCCACGACTTGACCGATCACTCCATGTGGAAGAGTGGTGGACGGTGATTGTGGTGACGCCTTGCTGGTCTCTTAACTCCTAACCCAGTGGGCTGCTTGACCAAGGCGCCGGTAGAGTTGAATAGACGAGATGATCTCGTGACACTCATCTGCGGCCAGTTGATGAAGTTTTAGGGCTTTTTGAAGAGGTGCGCAGGCATCACTCTTGACTTGGTCGAAACCAAGCATGGGAGATGTTTGGAAAGGGCCGACGCGGGCATGCGTGTAGACGGCATGCCGGTGTACACATCCAAGTACCTCACTGTCTCACAAAGGTGCGATCTAGGCCACTCAATTTATCCAGCAAAGAGGAGCGGTTGAGATCGATTTGCAACAGAAATCTGGTGCCGCAAAAGCCGCGCATCATGCCAATTTTGGGTGCCCAGCGTTCCAAGACGACCAAGCTTGGTCGGTCTTGGCCGATTGATTCGGCGTGTAGGTGGTAGGCTGGTGTTCACGCCTGTACTTCATGCTGGTGAAGTTGGATGGTCATGATCGTTTCTGAGACTGATATGGTCAGTTCAGGTTCAAACATACTCAATCGGGCTAGTATAACACACCGAGAGTTGTAGCTTTTGTATGGGTATTTCGTACATGTTTTATTATTAATGCTTGGAGATTCGTGTTGCTCTGCTGAGAACAACACTCAGTCGTCATGCCGCACCGGTAATGAGTACAGGAAATACGAGGCTGGTCATGCATTAATTAATAAATGCTGTAAATTCACAGGGTATATAAGATTGTTGCTACATGCTCCAACCTGGATGAATTTTGTGTATTTAATTCACGGAATACTGGGATTGTTGCCACATGCTCTATTCTAGGTGAATTAGTAAAGTGAAGAAGTATTCATCACTTATTAATGGCTTTATTTTTTGCAAGATGTTAGCGCATAATTTTGGCTTTTACAATTTCAGCCCTTAAATGAAAATCCACCATCAACATTAAGTCCCCCGCCTAGCGCATAATGGTTACACTATTGTGGGGTAGGCATAAGATGGTGACAAGTTTGTATACAGAAATGACCAAGCTAAGGTGAATATACATTTACACCGTAGGTAAAACATCGTCAGGTGTTGTCCCAAAACTGGCCGGTCCTAATTAGGATGGTGGAGGGAGAAGGACTTGATCTGGCGAGTCGCTTTGGTTTCCTCCGCACTATCTGTACAGAGCTTGGCCTATCCCTTGGACTAGGTGTACTCCCCTTTGTTACACGGCAGTTTTCCTCAAATATATCCGATAAGCATCATTGATCACTATCTTGAATCGGTAGCCTTTATAGGTGGCAAGTAGAGACTCATTTTCTCCTGGAATTCTTGTTGACTAGCTAGATTATAAAGAAAAATTCTGAGGATTCTTCTCATCACATAGTCGTTCCTTTTGTATCTCGGGTATTGATCCGTACTCATCGATCTTGATTGGTGATGATGATACACATATTTTGTGTGCCCATAACTTCTTTTTTCTTTGCGGCCTATCATGGAAGCGTGGGCGATGATCATTCCGTATCTTCTCCGGAAGAGAGTTTCGAAGTTGACAAACCCGAGACTAATGCGCACGAGAGGTAATGGCTAACTTTGATCTCCCACTTCGTGAAGTTGGTCGTGCTATATCTGAGGATGTCTGCATTCGCACCGCCTATCACCAGGGGACGCATATGTGCCCTTTCACTTTCGATCGACATGGAAGAACGGTGGAGGCATGAGGAAGCGTTGCGAGCACCCGATGGCGCAAGGGCGAAAGATTTGCAGCGTGATTAAAGAGGCGGAGAGTGGAGCATAAACGACCTCCGGATGAAGATAGGCATGATTATCCAATCCAGGATGGTGTGATAATCCTTGATTCTGACACAGACGGACCTGAGTGTTCGAAGGCAATCAACGCAAACCCTAATGTTGGTGTGGGCTTTGGGGAAGACTTGGAAGTTGTTCCTGCCGATGATGTTAGGACGGAGAACGTTGCTTTGCGGGAAACATCCGAGCGGAAGGCGAGGCTCAAGGGAGAGGCGATAGCGGTGATGGCGTCAAGCGGGACCCAGCCCGGTGGTGCAGGCGCGGTTATTCTTCTTGACAAAGCTAAACCTCTTTGCTTCTTTTTCTCTTTTTTCAAGTATATTCCCATAATTTTTTTGAACCTCTTTCTTGTACTCGGTGCTGGCCGAGTTCAAGACTTTTTTCTTCTGTTTGCTTATCTTGAATAAAGGTTTATGTCATGACCTCTTGTTAAGATTGTATCTGTGTGTGCTCTGACGTGAGATCTTCCTTGATCTTCTTTAAGGCGGATGGCTCAAATCATTTTCCTTTTGTGCACACATTTTATTTCCTTCTTCACATGAGATGTTTGCTTTGGGTTTCCTTCCTTGCTCTAGTGGGTTGATTTAGGTTGACTCAGGACTTTATGTTTTTAGGGGTAGAGAGGTTCTCAGATGGAAATAATGTTTCAATTAAATTGAAATTGAAAATTGAAACCCTAGCTATGAATGCAAGTATTGCAATCATTTTCTGGGGGAATTACAAATATGACATGAAATTTTAAATGAAAACACGCTGGAGGAAATAGCACAGCGTTTAAAGTGTGGAGGACGCTGGAAAGTGGTAGCGCAACCTCTTAAGTTTGGTAGGGTTTGAGCCATTGTGAGTGAATTCTTATGCCTTCGAGTTTATCAGCGTTGATGAGCTTGCAGTAGCCGCCTAGGATAACATCTGCTACCAGGTATGGTTCATCCTCTCTTTCGGTGGGTGAGTCAGGTGGAGTGGTCATTTTCACCGTCATGTTCCCAACCTTGAATGCAGTCGTCTTCGTCACCAGATCTCCAATTCCAAATGGGTTTGGGCGTGCAGATATCCGGACCTTGGCCTTATCGTCTTTGACCAAGATAGCCTCTACGCTCTTGATAAAACGTTTGAAGGGGCCGGCTTCCCATTCACATCTCTTAGCCAGGGTTGGTTTGTTGGTTGGAGCCAGTCCCCAGGACTTATCAGAGTGAGGAGTGATTGGTTGAAAGGAGGGTTGCGTGATGAGACTTACTTGAGCTCGGAACCTCTTAATATATGTTGATGGGCTCTCTCCAGGAAATTGTGTCGCATTGGCAAGCTGCAGGTGCGGCAAAGGACAGCCTTCAGGTCCAAATGGCTTGTTAGAGATCCTTTCAGGTGTCGTGACCGGTAGAGGGCAAATTCCCAGTGTTGTCGTGTACCCAAGAGAGTCCTAGGATCATGTCGTAATTCGGATGTTCTCTACCTATGTAGAACTTTGCTTGTGTCGAGGCATCGCCCAATTTTACTTCAAGATCAATGTATCCATATGCATCTCTCGAGTTCTCCTTACGGAGTCTTAATCACGATTGGGTTGAGTGGCCTCTGTTTTGAAATCTTTCTTGCTTTTAAGGTTTGGAGAGTGATGATGTTGAATTCGGAGGCCGTATCGATCAATGTGTTATCGAACTCGATGTCCTTCAAACGGGCAATGGTTAAGAGTCCCCACTTCCCTTGCTTGCATCTTCCAAGAAGGATCGAGGTTTCGAGACCGCTTCCTCTTCCAGATACAAGCGTTTGCACGAGACAATACGGTTGAGGGCTGCAAATATGTCCTGACGCTGTGCTTTTGAGAAGTACAAGATCTCGAATAAATGTTTCATCATAGATTGTACAGTCTTGCGAACGGAATCCCCAAAAATCATGCAGTTCCTGATAGGAAGAGGGTCTCTACGAACACAATCGTTTCCAAGCCGGAGTTCTCATGTCTCTCATCTTTTCTCTCCAAGATTTGTTTCGGCTGTTATAGTCTTTGGTTGGATGGTGAAACGAACCTATGGTAGCGACAATACTTAGGATCCGCCATATCTTTATCAGTTGGTGGACGTCTGATAGGAGGCAGCTTGATGGCGTCGTCTTGAATCCACGCCTCCAAGAGTTCCACTATTTCATTCATGGGGAGCGGGAAACCTGTATCTTCGGTATCTTGTGCATGAGTCTTTCCCGCTCCCTTTTGAGAAAAAAGTCATGTCTTATTTGGAGCCGCACGCTTGGGTTGTTGTTCTGTTGCTTTGAAGCTTTCCTTTTCCTCCTTCGCCTACCACGCTCACTGAAGGACCACTGTTGTATTGTTTGTTTGTGAGGCGTCTGCTTCCTCGACTCTCACGTGGATCTTCATTTTGAACAACCCTGGTCCTCTCTAACAACGCTGGGGCGGTTGTGGCTGAACGTTTGGCAGCTTCATGGAGTTTGGAGAATGTCTGAAAGCCCGGATTCTCTAGTAAAGCACAGTATATGGGTATCATCTCGTTGATGCATAGCTCCACCAATCGACGTTGATGATGTTCGGATCATGACAATCTAGTGCTTGAGTTCGAACCTCTTAACGAAGTCGTTCGGATGCTCGTTGTTCATTGAGAGACTCTCCCTAGATCTGAAAAGGTGATCTGCTCGGACACGAAGAAATATTTCCTGTAGAAATCACCGACCATCTCCTCCAATTGGATATGCTGTCAGGTGTGATGTTGTTGTACTAGGTGTACGCCCTTCCCATAAGTGATTTCGAGAACTCTTTCAAGCGGAGAACATGATTGTACTCATGCTCTCCCAAGGATTCCAAAAATCGAGAAACGTGCTCACGAGCGTTACCAGTACCATCGTAGAGGGAGAACTGAGGAGAGGTGTATCCTCTTGGAAGAGGGATTCGCTGCATATCTTGAGGGTACGGCGGTTGATGTTGGTGTGCGTCCATCAGATTTCCATTGCCTCGGTTTTGGAGAAGTCGTTCCCGGAGTCCTCACGTGTGATGAAGTTGGATGGCTGGTCCCTCTCTCTTGGGCGTTCGGGAGTAACACGAGCTTCTTCACTCATGTGGGTCCGAGTGTAAACGCTTGCTCGGGTGTATTGAAGGCATCTCTTGTCGGCTATAAGGGTTAACATAGTGAATCTTGTGGCAATCGTTCGATTAAAGTTTTAAGGAAAGTGAGTACCTCTTTAGAGTTGCGGCCATATCCGTTTGAGTCTTAGCAAGAATTTCTGCTTCTCCATCAAGTCTGCAATGGTAATAGACGGTGGTCCTCCTCTTGAGCCTCCCGGCTCCTCGTCCCGATGAAGGAGTGAAATTTGTTGCTCGGTGACCACCGGAGGCGTTACACTTGAGGATATGCCGGAATTTGCGGCGCTCTGGCTCTAGTGATGGGGGGCGTTACACCCATTGTAATGTCTCCTGCTCCGCTAGCATTGGTGATAGGAGTAACGGTTCCACGAGATGTATTGACCATTGTAGCTCCACTGACGGGTACATCGACACCGGGAGTGTTATCCGTACTAGCTCCATCAGGATTGATTGCTGATCCAGACCTGAGTTCTACCATCTTGAAATGAAATGCTGATTGAATTGATTCTAAGATCTACTCTTTTTTTAAAATTGATGAAATTGAATCGGATTTCGAAGAAATTGACTTTACAACCGAGATATTAACCTCCCGCTGCGGTCGCCAATTGTTTATGGGTGAAAACTATTCCTGTCGGATTTGGTAATTTGGGGTGTGTGGATGAGGAATGAATCTAAACCCTAAACAAATGCATTGCGCGGTGAGTGCTTGTGATTCGAGAAATTAATATGTACAACTCGCCTAAACCAAGAAATGGTTTGTTCCCGACTTGCTTCGGTCACAAAGTGAATGAGATGGGGTTGATCTTAGGAGGAAGCGAAGAAGGTGTTGAGATTGTGAAGGTGTAGGCTTGTTTATGACTTGTAACAGAAAGGTGAGCAGGCTTACGATTGATGCAAGCAGGCTTTGAATGTTTGAATACGTTTTGTATTAACACTTGGTTTCTGTCTTGTCTTGACTTGTTCTGTTCTTGGAAATAGGGAGGAGATCCTATTTATACAAGTCATTTGAGCCTTATTCACGTATCTCGTGGGAAGTGGAGGAAGTGGAGTGATGGAGTAGTGGAGTTGTGTGTTGGTGTTACACGACCAGTCTTTCCCACTTCTCCGTCATCTCTAACCGTCCATGACTTCGACACGTTCTTGTGATAGCGCATTGCACGCTGCGCACATTTGTAAACCGCCGACCAATACCCCAAGTATGTATCCCCAGTTTGTGACATGATTGATGTCTCGAGTGTGTGGGTCGGGGACCCACGAGAAAGTAGTATGTAATGCTAGACTAAATAACTAAATTATTTAGGAAGTAGATACTTGTGAAGTATCGCGTGTATTCTCTGCAGTCGCATCGAGTATATTCATCATGTATGAAGCATTCTTGTTTTTAAGGCTTACCGGAGTAAGTCACGAATTTAAGCGTCTTAAAATAGCACCATGTCCACCATCTTCGAGTGATCGTTTGGAGGCTATACTGAGTAAGCCCCGACTTGACCGATCACTCCATGTGGAAGAGTGGTGGACGGTGATTGTGGTGACGCCTTCTTTGGTCTCTTAACTCCTAACCGGGGCTGCTTGACCAAGCTGGTAGAGTTGGATGGACGAGATGATCTCGTGACACTCATCTGCGACCGTTGATGAAGTTTTAGGGCTTTTGAAGAGGTGCGCAGCATCACTCTTGACTTGGTCGAAACCAAGCATGGGAGATGTTTTGGAAAGGACCGAATCGGGACATGCGTGTAGACGGCATGCCGGTGTACACATCCGTACCTCACATCTCACAAAGGTGCGATCTAGGCCACTCAATTTGTCCTAAAAGAGGAGCGGTTGAGATCGATTTGCAAATGTAAATTGTGCCGCAAAAGCCGCGCATCATGCCAATTTTGGGCGCGCGTTCCCAAGACGACCAAGCTTGGTCGGTCTTGGCCGATTGATTCTTGCGTGTAGGTGGTAGGATGGTGTTCACGCATGTACTTCATTGCCTCATAGAAACGTGATCTAAGCCACTCAATTTGTCCTGGAGAAGTTGAGTGGTCGAGATCGGGCCAGTGATTTGGGAAGCGCGACCACACTAGTTTGGGCGCGCGTTTGGAGAAACCAGGCATGGTATGCCTTGGTCGGACGTGAGGAGATAGATAGTTCCACGGTGATCATGCCGATGCTCACCGGACCTCGCTCAATTGTCTCCTAAGCCCCCTCATTCGATCAGGAGAAAACGGACACTCGTGATCGATACAAACCCTAATTAGGGTTTTGTCCGGTCGTGCTTCATGCATTGTTTTGCACGCACGAATTGGGACAACCAAACATGGTTGGTCCTGACCGATTGTTCATGTGTGTAGGTGGTCCCACGGTGTTTGTGTTAACATGTTCCGGTCCCTTTGAATCCACATCTACACCCTCCATCTTTTCCTGCGAAGATGGATGGTTGAGACTGATTTGCGACACATGTAATGTGCAGTAACCCTAGTTTAGGGTTTCACGTCCATGTTGTTTTTGGCTGGACAAACTGTTAAGCGTTGCTTCCCTCTTGGGGAGGCCGACCATGCGGGCCCGCATTGAGTCGGGTGAATACTCCAATACCTGCTTAAGGGTTATGGATTCGATCTGGGCCCTCCAATCATGCTGGTGAAGTTGGATGGTCATGATCGTTTCTGAGACTGATATGGTCAGTTCAGGTTCAAACATGCTTAATCGGGATAGTATAACACACCGAGAGTTGTAGCCTGTATGGGTATTTCGTACATGTTTTATTATTAATGCATGGAGATTCGCGTTGCTCTGCTGAGAACAACACTTGGTCGTCATGCCGCACTCAGTAATGAGTAATTTGAAATACGAGGCTGGTCATGCATTAATTAATAATGTTGTAAATTCATTGTGGTATATGGGATTGTTGCTACATGCTCCAACCTCGGATGAATTTTGTGTATTTAATTCAGAATCTTTGGGATTGTTGCCACATGCTCTATTCTAGGTGAATTAGTAAAGTGAAGAAGTATTCATCACTTATTAATGGCTTTATCTTTTGCAAGATGTTAGCGCATAATTTTGGCTTTTACAATTTCAGCCCTTAAATGAAAATCCACCATCAACAATGAGTTCTTTCGAGAATCCTTTGATCTAGGAGGATGAGGCTTATATATGCTTTCTTTACCAGATGATCTCATATTGTACTTTAGACCAGAGGAAGTCTTTTTAGAGTTCAAATAAGAAAGCTCTTGACAATTCTTAACAACATGACCTTTGTTTCCACAATGAAAGCATCGATTACAATGTCCCTGAACAAATGAAGAACTCTGGTGATTTCCTACAAAATTCTTTTTACAAGAGGAAAACCCCTTTTTAGTGTTCTTATTGTCGACATTCTTATTTTCTTTCAAAGAACAGATTGAACCGGATTTTTTGTACCTTCTTGGACGGAATGCGTCCATCTGGTGTTCGGACATTAAAGAACACATATCATTCTTCAGTCTTTTGACATGTTCGGAACTTGTCTTTATCTCGTAATCACATGAGATTTTTAAGGCGTTGTAATCACCGGTTGCGCTTTTCTTAATCGCTCGATTTTCTTTTCTTAATCAATACTTTTCCTTAGTTTTACTTCTAAGGATTGGATTTTCGAGGAAAAAATGATCTTGAAGGAGTCTAGATCAGTTTTACATGATGAAGATCACATTTAAGTTGATCATTTTTAGCTTTCATATGATATAAGTCTTCAAGAAGTTTTCCTTCTCTTTTTAGTGCAAGTGTAAGCTCAAACACAAGAGAGAAATACTTTTCTTAGCTCATCTAGCTGAGATGTTACATAATCAACATCCTCTTTATCAAGTAATTCAGAATCAGAATCATTGATTGCGAGCAAAGGGCTTAACTTAACCTCTTCATGAGAACACTGGGACATATTTTCAGAAGAGTAGGTAGAGCTTGTAGAAGACATCCCTTCCAAGCATTTTTGGAAGTTAAACCCAGGACGAGTTTTACTCAAATCTTGAGATACGTTAACCAAGTATATCTTAGGTTT
Source organism: Papaver armeniacum (assembly GCA_023531295.1). NCBI lineage: Eukaryota > Viridiplantae > Streptophyta > Magnoliopsida > Ranunculales > Papaveraceae > Papaver > Papaver armeniacum. Next base: position 387,070 of record JAJJWW010002063.1, on the reverse strand, counting down.
CACCTTCCATTTTTGTAGACTCATTTCTTTTAGGTTGGATCGCACCAAACACAGATTATTAGATCTTTTCGTGTTTTCCTCCTCTGATACCAATTGAAAAGGAGAGGGTACCCAAATATACCTCAAGCTAAAACTATTTCTACCTATAAGTCCTTTCTCCGAAAGTGATTGTCTATGGACTGAGTTGAGACAATAAAACTAACCGGTTCGCATTTCGTGTGATCGTCTATGGATACAAGATCGAGACAATACAACAACAAAGTATGTTTACTTGATAAGAGGTTCGGACTTAACCAAACACAATAGGATTACTATCAAGTAAAATAGGAATTAACGTTTGTGTAATTTACTTTAAATTATAATAACAAACAACTATAATTACGGAAAATAAAAGTAAATGACACAGCAAGATTTTGTTAACGAGGAAACCGCAAATGCAGAAAAACCCTGGGACCTTGTTCAGAATTGAATACTCTCAGGATTAATCCGCTATACAAAATTAAACCAACTTCGTTTAGTTGAGACCAAGCAACTAAACCTATAGTTCACCTAGTTCCGTCTGTATTCCCACGCCTTCAACTTATGAATAAGTCACGTACTTGGAACAATTCCTTTGGTTCGTATTCCAAACAGTAAAGGAACAACAAATCTGTTTGGTAGCAACTCTTTTCAACCAAGTGATGTGAGTTCGACAAAGGCTCTTCTATTTATCTCAATAAACTCCTTCGTCAGGTTCTTAGATCTATCTTATGATCAACTACCAAAGGTAATTGTTAAGATTTTGCAATCAATACTTTTAATCACAAATAATTGTATTGATATCGATCTACACAACTAATCAATCTAATCTATCACTATCACAAGGCTAAACCGATTATAGTTGGATACTCTATACCAAAACAAGTATTGTGCACACCAAAGATTATGAACCCCAAATCAGAAATCTTCAATATCTTCTTTGTCTTCAAATATTCTTAGATATTCAATAAACGCCTGCACACAACAACTTGAATCTCTTGTGAATCACAAGAACGTCTTTAATGGATTATCACAAGACGTCTTTAGATCTACAAACAGTCTAAAGATCCCTGTCGAAATTTCTATCTAGTTTGAGTGAATCTTATATCAGAAGAGAAGATTCTCACGCATAAACAAACTAGGTGCAATCAAACTTCAACCACCGTTAGTCAATCAAATCAATCGAAAACACAAGATAAACCGCAATTATCTAGTTTCCCACCAACGGTACTAATAGAGCTTCTCAATCCCAAAGAAGACTTTAAACCGAGCGGTAGTAAGAGATTTCGCCTAATTAGGTTACTCTCATCTCCAAATAGGCGGCTTCACCAAAGAATCACACAATCGAGGAAGTTTGTTGTCACGAAGGATTAGTTTGCTAGAAATGCAAACTTCAAGTATTTATAGACAAGGAAGTTTGGACACCAAGGAATTTCCAAAACCGAAAATATTCTCAAGATATGCAATATATTCCAAATTCAGTTTCCATAATTCTTGGAAATGCTCATCCAAAAATAAAATCTTCAACTAGTAAATGCACATTATTAATTCTCATTTTCCTAAAATAAAATTAAAAACCTTAAATGAAAGATTCTTAACTTATTTATGTTTCGATCCTGGGGATTCTCTTCCTTTAGCTATTAAGGAATAAATTTGAACAATTAAAGATAAGCGTTACTGCACATGTTCAAAGTATGTCGACATCCTTACTCTGTAAGTCCTCTTTCATACTTACAATGTTGAAACCGATTTGCCACACTTCCAAACAAGTTTAGAATTGGTTCATCTGACTTTCAAGAACTATGTGATTGATCAAGAATACTCAATCACCAATCATGGGTTTAACGGTTCTACCAAAACAAGTTTCGTTTCTACCTCCATATGAGTACTGTGCATAGTCATACTAGCTTTCCAAAATTCGGTTGACTAGGTACTAGGATCGGTTCCCCACATATATATGGTATCTAACTTGAATGTGTTGCACATGTCCATAGGATCGGTTCTCCTTTGCTTAAAAACGTGGTGCACATGTCCATATGATCGGTTCCCCTTTCTGCTAAAATATGTTGTACCTCATACAAGTATCGATTCCCCTTTGTGATGTGTTGCACATCTTACTAGGATCGATTCCCCTTTACCCAGAGTCGGTCTTACAAAAAATCACAAACTTGATCATACCATCTCAGGTGATTACTTATGATCGGTTTCACTAATAAAAGTCATACCAATACAAAAGTCGGGCCTTTGTGAATAGTTTTACCAAGAACACAAACAAGTCATGAGCGGTTATACTAATCACACATATTGGTTGTTCACAAGATATGCAATGAATAGAAGTACCAATAACGCCCGGCGATTTCCTTTTCGATTCACAAAACAAGTTCATGAATTTACTTCCTTAAAACACATGTAAAACATTGTTTCATAGGATGAAATCCTCACCTCATACTCATACATAATCACAATAGCATTTAAACGATTATGTCGATGTCTCATCTACAAAGTTTAATGGTTAAGCAATAAACCTCGTATTGTATTCCTTAATACTATGTCTATCAAGAGTGTTCATGCTTCGCAGTTTTGTTTTCAATATGCACGACTTGAAAGATACGTTACGGAATGAAACAGTTCAAGTCAAATATCACTAACCTCAAGTGGAAGGATGATGTTGTCGTTCTTACTTCTTCACTTCTTCAAGTCTTCGCAATACTTGTAATGTCTCATATCCTAATACTTTCAAGCTAACCTATACGAAGTTGACTCTAGTACGTAATCAAGCGACTCTTTAAATGAGTTTTGATTCACTAAATATGACAACCAAAGTTGACATACCAACGCTTGGTGGGTTCAACCAAGCTATGCTCTAACAAAGTTTAAGTGTGAAATACGCTCTTTTACCCATGTGACAAAATCACCATCTACATATAATAATAAAGATAGCTTTATTACATTGTTTGCCCTCGACTTCCTCATAAGCTATAATATTTTTTCCTTTCTCTCATTATCCCTTTTTCAAATATATTCAAGAATATCCCAGTGAAAGTATCATAAGCAATACCACGATTGGAAATGATATATCCCGTAACATTGCCAACACGTGAGTCTGTGATTGTATCTTCATTAGTTTTTTATTTATAGAAGACACTTTAGATTAACGCAAAAGGAATAACTTTGCTTTCCAAAACTTTATTTGTGACTTAAAGATCTTGTAACTTTTTGTGGGGGAGACACATATATAGATACATCATGAGGACTATGTCTGGTAACTTTTCAAAAAGGGATGCGATTGTAGATACAACATCATGACTATGTATGATAACTTTTTAAGGGGAAAATGGGATTAATTATAGCTACACCACCAAGAATACATGTCAGGTAACTTTTTGAGGGGTAAATGGTTGTAGCTATCCAACTCCAATTTTTATGTTAATGTGCGGAACTATAAGATCAAGTACAAAGAACTTCATGTAGTTTTTATCAATCTTATTCCTCAAAAAACAGATCTTGAATGACCGTATAGAAAAAGACATAGACTTTTAGAATTGACAAGAACTATGATAATCAAGATGAGATTTCGGATAACAAATATATATCAGGAAAAATGTGAAAAGGATAGGGTACCAAGTACACCACCAATTTTTTCATTCGGCAACATGTAGGGACAAAACCTAATAAAATTTCAAGTAGATCTAAATTAAAGATCCTTGGACAATTTGTATGTTGAGTTTTTCTCTTTCTCTTCCACAATCAATATGTCTAGACTAAGAAGTCTGTGAACCTGATTGTGCATAATAATTCTTGGACAATATCACAAATCAATATCCAAGATCATTCTAGTCGTATCAAAATCAAGAGGACCCGAATTCTGCCAAGTATAAAACTTGTTATCTATCTTTCAAGATAAGAATTTAACAAAAACAAGTTTCATTATTGATCACAACTAATAAGGACTTAAACTACCTAAATTGAATACGTACTACTTGTGTTATTCCTATTATAAATATAAAACCATATAACATGGAAAAGGAAAAACATTAGGCACCAGAGGTTTTGTTAATTAGGAAAACTGCACCTGCAAAACTTAAGGACTACGTCCAACTTTGAACACAAAATTGTATTCAGCCACTACAGACACTATCCTACTATCAGACTTCGGAATGGATGAAGTTGATATGAATTAACCCTCCAAGAAATTCAGCTGCAGTCGTGCGCGTTACGTATCTTGAACCTCGCAAGGTTCTACGCAATTAGTTGCGTTAACTGACGTTCTTTACAGCCTAAGAGTTACTTCAACCTAAGTGAAGACTTTTGATACCAATATGCCTCTAACAAATAAACCTGTTTGATTTCCCTTTAAATTTTTTAGATCAAGGCTTGGAAATCTGTTTGCAATAGACAAAGCTAGCAAACCTCACGGATCCGGAACACTTACACCTAGATAGCTGATAAGCCTGGATTACTAACTACCTCTCAATAAAAATCTAAACAGATCAATAAATAAGAGTTTTAGATATCCTATATTGAGGAATCACAAAGTCTGATACGAAGAGAACTTTATGATTTTTATCTATCTTGTTCATGATCTGAGATTACGAAAACCTCAAAGATCAATAAGAACAAGATCCGGATACACGAACTATCAGGTAAAAGATAGTTTGATCGGGCATGACTCCCAAATTGAAGTCTTCAAAGTCGTAACCTAATGTTCACCTGAGGAAACATAGGTTATAAAGGAAGACCCTAGCTTAGCAACTAGGACACAAGAGTGCCAGGGAATGAGAAATCCTACTGTAAGAGTCCATGTATTTATAGATTTTCAAGGCTCTAGGTAGCTTTGAATTCAAGCTAGAGTTGCTTGGAATTCATGCAAACATTTTTTTAATTTAGATGAGATTCTTATTGGGAATTCATGTAAGCATGTGATAAGTATGCCTTAAAATTACACAGAAGAATACGCATTATGGTTCAAGGTTCTGGATTTGTGCACAATGATGGTTCATAGAAGCTAAGTAGTCATTGAACTTACAAGAACATAATGGTGTTCAATAACACTCAAGACTTAATCCATGATCCACATACACAAATTGATTTGGTAAATAAAGTTTTTTTTTAGAAGTGTTTATGAGAATCAAGCAGTCGAATATAAATATATAGAATAGTTCGTGTACTTCTAGTTTGCAAACCGGGTTTACAAACCTTTGACAGTTCACGAAGTCATGCCACAAGGGCTTATAAACCAGGTTTGCGAAACCTTGGAAGTTTGCAAAGTCAGATGGCAGAGGTTTCAAAATCAGGGTTGAGAACCTACCTAATTCCCAAACTCATATTTAAAGGGTTTGCAAACCGGGTTTGCGAACCTCAATAGTCTGCAGAATTCATACTGACTTTTATAAAACTTACAAGTATGTTTACCTATTCCCAAACAGTTCTTTTTCTTACATAATTAATTTGAAGCATTCCCAATAGCCATATCTACATACAATAATGGGTGGAGGTGCATATGGCCATTGAAAGATCGATTTTGTGCAATGTTGAATTGCATAAGATACATCATCATTCAGGCGGCTAGTAGCTTGTTTATTCTTTCTCTTAAGAGTGTGATTTTAATCTTCTTTGCTCTATTTATAATAGTCATCATCATCATAAAAATAAAGAGAGTATCAATTTCCAAATCCAACCTATTTTAGACAGAGAAATTTGAAACAAAGGCCAAGGAAGAATCAAAACCTGCTAACCAAACATTCATTAGTTTCAGCTTCTTGAGTTAGTGAAGCTAAGTTGTTGGTACTAATATACTTTTCTTTTCCATGGATTCAAAAAGATTCTTGTGTTTGTTTGATTATATTATTGGCATAAGAAATTTACACAAAAGAAAAGAGAGAAAAGAAAATGTGTGGTTTGCACAAAATGACATTCAATGCCATGAGAATGAGTTTGAAATTTGAATCTCTTCAAATTTCAGAAGAATGTGAAAGTAATATTGCAATCCTTAATTTCTCCTTGTTCTTGGTGTTGTCCTTTGTTCTTGGGGATAATAAACCCAAAAATATGATTATAGGTTCAATAATATTTGATTATCATCCCGGCATTCCCTACCATCAAGAATCTAAGGTTGTCCTTGTTGGGTAAAAATTAGCTTATTAAGATCTTAAAAACATTTTCACTTGAAAAAACCATTTATTTTTTTCCTTCTTTTGCTCTATAATACTCAAGAACAAAATACACTTTCAAATGTGTACCTCATTCAGTTCTGAAAATTTTATAATGTCCGAGCAAAGAATTCTATTTTGAATGGTTGAGGAAGGGAGACAAGAATATTGAAAAGAGAAGTGCATTGCTTTGAACACCACAAAAAAAAAAAAACTTAATTGATTGGGATATGAGTGCATAAAAATCCACATCCACGTCTGAACTCAACACTCTTATACTAGCAATTACAAACCAAGACTTGACAGTACTAAAATGGAAAGAATAACTTGAAATACCACTAGATAGAAAATAATTCAATCTTCAGCATCAACAACATCATCATTAATGAGTGTATATGAAAACAAAGAATGTGAATAACAAACAAAGATACCGAATCAGTGTTACCAGAAACTCATGGCAAAAAACTTAACAACACAACAAGATTAATGAACAACTCTTGAAAAACAAAGAATGTGAATAACAAAAAAATAATATTTCAAATCAGTGTTACCAGAAATTCAGCACATTCCAATGTGCCGTTTCAGGTACAAATGTATCCGATGTGCTAAGGGTACGAGTAATATATACCTGGTAAGTACTGACAAGATGGACATCAATGCAGATATTAGCAAAGTCGATGATCCAAAATGGTTCATAAAAACCAAAGGCTGTGAGGAAGTTACCGGGTGCATCATTCCCAAGAGCTGCATAACCATCTACACCGCAAAGTACATAGAACAAGGTTGTAGTAGCAACTCCAATGGTAGACGCCTTTTTCATTACTTTATTTTCTGGTGGGCTTGATTTCAGTATATCTTGTTATTTCATTAGATATTAGGTATTATTACTATTGCGAAAGAGTTATACATTGCTAGGCCCTTTCTATTTAGGTCCCAAGTTGCTGCCCATAATTAACAAATTGCATTGTACTATTGTCTTTTGAGAGCAACAAAGAAAGAACATAAACTATCACATCACAAGTTTGACTCTTTGTCAACTGCTAGACCCACACTAATTGTAAAGATAAGAGACTGGACACTATAGGACCATATAGTCAGAGATGGAGGATTCTTTACGGACCATGCATCATCTAAAAAGTAAAAAAGGTGCAAGAGCCACAAGCAAATTGTTCGACATATGACAAAATAATATTATGTGGAGGTGCATATGGCCATTGAAAGATCGATTTTGTGCAATGCTGACTTGCAGAAGATACATCGTCATTCTGACGGATAGTAGCTTGATGATTAGTTCTCTTAAAAGTGTGACTTTGATCTTCTTTGCTCTGTTTATGATAGTCACCATCATCATAAAAACAAAGAGAGTATTAATTTCCAAATTAAGTAATTTTTCTCTCATGGTTTGTTCCGGCGATTTTTCCCGGCGACTAAAACCGGCTTCAATCTCCAGGATCACCATGTTAGCTGTAGGATTTTTCTGGGTTTTTGATTCCAAGCAGTTTTTTCCTTTTGTTTCCTTCGTTTTCGTGCTTTTCTTCCACTGTTTTCCTTGCGATTTTTGCTTGGTTTCTAGGGTTCTATTTTTCGTTTCTTTTAGGGTTTTCCTTCAGCTGACAATATGGCTATTCTCACTAGGGCGTCTTCCCATAGTCGATTGACAGAATCACCTCCTACCCAGTTGTCATTAGGGGCTTCCGCATCTACAGTCACAGCTTCATCTGATGAGAATTTTTGCCATTGCCCGTTCAAGACACTCCACAGCTGTCGTGATGGTGTTAATGGCAGAGGATATGCCAAGGGTTCTTTCATGAAACATCTCCATGACAGGCATTTATCATCCACAGAAAAGGCATATTTTTGCAGGGAATTAATCGCCAACGATTTGAATGTTTATCTTGCTTGGGAGAAGCTTCTTTGCAGTCTTCGTATGTGGTTGTGCTGTAGATGCATGCATCTACATGCTTGTAAGATGCCCTGTAGAGGTAGAGAAGGCACTGTTCATGGTGAAGTCATTGCCGGACCTCTCAACGGAGATGGAGCTGATTTTCTTCTCCTTGGTTTAACCAAACCAGTTGGAGCTGCTACTGAATGCCTAACTCCATCCATTGCTGCGGTCTGTGGTGCTTCTATGCTGGAGGGTGATGCTATGGCTGAAGCTCTCTCCATGAATGATGACAATACTGGTGATATTCTTTCCATGGACTTACTAAACGCCATTTTCCAACGGCAGTTCACCACTGGTAAATGCATTCCACACCAATGCAGGCTTGGCTTCTCCAGGGAACTGAAGTTTTGTCTCGACAGGGTTATCGCTAGCCCATGTAATCTTTCCATGTGGCTACAGCTTCTACTTCTTCCTATTTGTACATTAACTCTGTTTAGACCAAAGAGTTATGCTGAGGCAAAGTCAGGCAGTAGAAAGAAGCTGCAAGTCGCACCAATCAATCAGGCTATTTCGGTGCGGAAAGAGCCTAATGGCTGCTAGATTCTGGCGTCGAAACTTTTGCAGCAACCTGTTCGTTTGGGGAATGGGAAGATTGACTCGAAGAAACAAGGCGATGCCAATATATTGACTTGCCGAAGAAGATTAGTTGTGGCCATTACTCGGCTGCAATACGAGTGCTTTCTTCATCAGGGGTAGCTCCGCGCAACGAGAGTACTTATCTTGATTTGCAAGATAAGCATCCATCAGCTCCTCCCCACGTTGTTCCTTCGGATGATGTGACAGTCAACCCAATTACGGTGGATTCACGGGCTGTTTTGGGAGCTATAAAGAGCTTCCCAAAGGGTACTTTGTGTGCGAGATGGTTTACGCGCGCAACATTTGGTTGATGTTATGAGTGCTGCTGCAGCTGCAGTGGCGAATAATTTACTCGCTTCGATTACTGGGGTAGTCAATCTTTGGTTGGCCGGTAAATATCCCAATAGCTTAGGCGAGTTCATTGTCAGCGCACCTTTGACTCCATTACTTAAACCAGGGGGTGGTATTAGGCCAATTGCGGTTGGCACGGTTTGGCGAAGACTGGTTTCCATGGTTGCTGTTTTTTCAGTCGGAAAAGACATGACTTCTTATTTATGAGACTATCAATTTGGAGTTGGTGTGCCTGTCGGTGGGGAGAGTATTTTACATGCTGTAAATTACTTACTGGAGTTGAAAGGTCACTCGGATAAAATGTCAATGCTGCTTATTGACTTTTCCAATGCTTTCAACATGGTGAGCATATCTCATCTCATCAAAGAGGTTCGTCTTCACTGTCTAGGTATTTCTCGCTGGGTAGAGTTTTGTTATTTGCAGTCCGCTAAACTCTATTATGACTAATATATCTTGTCATCTGCACTTGGGGTTCAGCAGGGGGAACCCCTTGGTCCCCTGTTGTTTGCATTGACTCTTCATCCTCTTGTGAAGACCATTGCTTCTCGCTGCACACTTGATTTACACACTTGGTACCTTGATGATGGTACCATTATTGGAGAAACTCTGGAGGTATCCAAGGCCTTGAGTATAATAGAAGCTGAAGGACCTAGTAGGGGGTTACATCTTAATGTTCGAAAAACCGAAGCCTTTTGGCCATTTATTGATCCCAGAAGTACATTTGATGGTGTTTTCCCCTCTGACATTGGTAGGCCCTCTAATGGAGTTAAGCTTTTGGCGGACCTGTGAGCTTGGATTCGAACTTCATTAGTGATATGATGTTGACCAGGGTGAATAAGACTGTTCAACTGATGGATGCAATCAAAAAACTCAAGGACCCTCAGAGTGAGATGCTATTACTTCGTAATTGTACTGGTGTGTCTCGTTTATATTTTGCAATGCGTACTACCAATCCAACAGCCTTGCAATCAGCCACTGATCTTTTTGACGACCATCTACTTAAGTATTTGAGACTCTTAATCACTGGAGACGGTGCAGGGTTTGGTCCTTTACAGCAGAGATTGGCTACTTTTCCTATCAAATAAGGTGGCCTTGGCATCTACACCATGGCGGACACCCGTACCTACTGTTTCCTTGCCTCTCGAATCGGGACGCTCAAATCTGAAAGGCAATTCAGGTAGTTTATTCTCAACAAACAAAGGCTCTGCTTATCAGTTGGCTCTTCGAACTTTATCCGGTATGTGGATTACCTCCTTCTTCTTCGTGTCGATGATATCGCCCCCCTTCCATGCACTCCCCCGGCAGTCACTTATTTTGATGCGAGACAAGAAGCAAATCCCGCACCAATTCTCTATGTCAGAAGAGATTCTATTTTGTGGCAGTGTAACCGTATCAAGCACGCTCGGGATTATTTATTAGTTGTACCAATCAGTGGGCTTAATCAGTGTATCGGGCCTAGACAGTTCTGATCCGTGCTTTGTTATCGCCTTGGTATCCCACTGTTTGTTGAGAATGGCTTATGTACTAGTTGTAACAAATCTATGGACATCTTTGGGGACCATGCGCTTCATTGTGCTAAAGATATTGGAAATAAGTTTCGACATGATCTTGTCCGTGATATTGTTGTTGATATTTGTTACAAAGCTAATGTGCCTGCTCGCAAGGAAGTCTCTCTTGGTATTCTCTCAGATGAGGATAAAGACTTGAGGCCTGCCGATATTCTTGTTCTCAACTTGGGAAAACGGTAAAGATGTTTGTATGGATGTCACTTTGGTGTCTCGCCCTTCTTTTACCGTGATGGTATATGTTCTTTTGTCCCAGGGAAAGCTATTTCTAAGGCGGTTTCAAGAAAGCGTGCTAAATATTTAGACAAGTGCACTTCACTTGGTTATGGTCTGGCAGTCCTGGATTTCTCTACTTTGGGGGAACTTGGTGAAGATACTTTATGTTTCTTTAAGCGTCTTAAGAACTGTCTTGTTAATAATGACGCTAGTAGCGGTTTTGGTAGCTTTATTTTCCATAGATTAGGCATTTCTATTCAAAGAGGGGTTGGTGCCCAGCTTGTCGCTAGGTTGCCAGCCACTAGCTTTGTGTGATTTTTGTTAGTTAGTTTCATTATTTTCATTATATCTATATTTGATTTCCTATCAAACCATATAAATAAGATCGTTGGTTTCCAAATACAACCCATTTTAGACATAGAAATATGAAAAAAGTCAAGGGAAGAATCAAAACCTGCTTACCAAACATTCAGTAGTATCAGCTTCTTGACTGAGTGGAGCTAAGTTGTTGGTACTAGTATCCTTCTTCTTTTCCATGGATTCAAAAAGATTCTTGTGTTTGTTTGATTATATTATTGGCATAAGAAACTTACACAAAAGAAAATAGAAAGGAAAATGTATGTTTTGCACAAAATGCCGTTCAATACCATGAGAAAGAGTTTGAAATTTGAATCTCTTCAAATTTCAGAAGAATGTAAAAGTAATACTAGAATCCTTTCTCCTTGTTCTTGGTGTTTTCTTTTGTTCTCGGGGATAATAAATAATCCAAGAAATATGATTATATGTTCAATAATATTTGATTATCATCGCTGCATTCCCTACTATCAAGAATCTAAGGTTGTTTTTGTTGGGTAAAAATTAGCTTATTAAGATCATAGAAACATTTTTACTTGAAAAGACCATTTGCGTCAACCTTTATTTGCATTTATGGAGAAAACGTGCAGCGACAAATGGCCAGAAAATGAATTCATAATGACTGACCACATGATTAATCTTCTGTGCTGCGGTCAATATCCCTTCAAATGGTTTTGGATAGTATGGAGGACTTTATACGTTATAATGAAAGCTTTGCTAGCGATGATATTTCCATTCTTCAACGAATTTGTTGGCTTCATCGGTTCAATGTCATTCTACCCATTGACTGTTTACTTCCCTATCGGAATGCAGTGATGATAATCAAATATTATTGAACCTATAATCATATTTCTTGGATTATTTATTATCCCAAAGAACAAAGGACAACACCAAGAACAAGGAGAAAGGATTGCAGTATTACTTGCAGTTGTAGGAAATCCTACACTACACCCCTCACAAGAATCCACACAATCAAGCCATTTTAAGATGTACAATTATAACTTTTATTGATTAACTTCTTGAATGTTTACAAGATAAAATGGAAAAGAGCTAAAGAAATTACAATCACTATAAACTTTCTCTCTCTTAATGACTTTCCCAACACTCGAAAAAGACCCCCCTTCCAATTGGCCTGTTCGGCTCTTTATATATGGTATTACATAATGGATGACAGCTAAGCTGTCCTTTATTTTCGGGAATGACTTGCGAAGTGTCGCAAGTGTACAAATGCATAATCTTGCGACACTCCTAGTTCTCGCTAGGTCTTCACACCTTTCTCGTGTTCTGGCTGTCGTCATCCATTGCGTCACTTATCTTACTCGTCTGCGACGCCTTCGCTATGTAACATTTATGGATTTCGCAGAGGTGTTGGTGTTGCGATATTCTGATCCTACATCTTGCCTCTTCTCATGTCTTCTCTGAGAAGAAGAGAATGTCATGAGAATTATTATTTTCAAATTGCCGCAACTGTTCATTTCTTTCCATAAATCTACCGCCTGGATTCCTTGAATTAGGCGTAACTGCCTACACGTGTCAAAATCTCCCCTTTTTACCGGTACATTTAATGCTAACCGGTCACTTTTTTTCTTGTCTATTTAAGGAGAAATTCTCCATGAGGATGTTTCCTTTCTTTTATTTCATCTTCTTCATCGTCTGCAACTTTTTACTGCTATTTTTATTTCTGCAATTCTTCATCGTCTTCCTGCTATTGTCTCTCTGCTACTGTTCTCATCATCTTTCTGCTACTGTTTCTATGGAGCCATCAAGGTTTGTTAATTTTACCAAAATTGATCCTTTTGTGGTTGACCTCTTCTATCGAAATTGTTTTATCCTAACATTATTCCTTCTCTAATGATTCCCGTGCTGTTTTTGTTTCAGTAAGAATAAATCTAACACCAAGTCCACAGTTCTAAACCCTAATGTTCCCGTGGGCTCGCAACCGAAAGTCGTTGTTACTAAAAGGAAGCATGCGAATAGCAAGGTATTAAGAAACACTTATTCTTCTAATAACAATATTGTTGCCTCTGTTTCTTATTTGACTTGTGATTCGCAGGATGACAAAAATATTGATAGATCCCCCAAGAAACCTCGCCGTTCTAAAAATGTTGAATCTTCTGTTTCCTTTCCTGTATTCAAGCTCATAACTCCTCCTGCGATATCTTCGCAAGATAAACCAACACCTTCAATGATATCTTCGCAGGATAAACCAACTCCTCATGCGATATCTTCGCAAGATAATTCTACTTTGGTTATCTTTGAAAATGTCGATGCCGATTTTCCTCCTATACCTAAGTTTTCCATAAATGAAGTCCCTCAAGATGAACCCTTCTCTTCTTCCATTATCAATGCTTCTGCCTCACCCCCAATCATTGACCTTCAGCGGGTTTCCTCTTCTCATGACATTCCTATGACCAAAGATGATTCAACTCTCCCCTCTTCTGTAATCATTACCTCTTCTTCTGAGTCTATTCCTCTTACTAAAGAGAACCTGGAAGGAATGGATGTAGCTTTCAAAGTTTTAACAGATATCATGAATGACGCCAAGAAGACTTCCATTGATCCCATCAAGTCTAGTGTTTGCGAGTCTTTGAGTAAATACTTTAGTTCTGACAGGATGTCGCAAATGTCTTTAGAACAAGAAATTAAAGTGCTGAAGAATAATCTTCAAGATATGACTGCGAAGTGTGACACTCTCCATCTTGAGAATCGGAAACTTCAAAACGTTTCATTGGATCGCGATAATCTTCGCAAGAAGAACGAAGAATTAAAAGGTATTACTTCCTTCCCCCCCCCCCCTTTTTTTTTTAAAAAAAAGACCTTGTTCGCCTTTCAATCTTTAAACCAGAAGCGAAAAATGGAGATATATCAGTTGGAATCTGTTGCCGAAGAAACTCGAATGGATAGAGATGTTTGGATGGAGCAATATAACCAATTAGATAATCTTCATACATACTCTGTTGATCAAATAGATAACCTTGCCAAAGAGAATGCTCACTTAGTTCAGAAGCAAGAGTCATTAAGTAATGAATTGTCTCATCTCTCTTATTCTTCGGCTAAATCTAATTTGGAGTTGGAAACCTTATCAGATGAGAATGGAACTCTATCTCAAGAGAAGCAAGTTTTGTTAAACAAGGTGGCGATTTCTTCGCAAAGAGCTTGATGTCTGTCAAAAAATATGTAATGAACAAGAACAATCTCTTGTTCGAGAAGTAAACTCGAAGAAGTCATTCTTGAGAGGGATAAGCTTATTCAGGTAGAATAACTTTAAGTGTGAAAACAAGCCAACTCAAGGATCAATATTCCAAGTTAAAAGAATCCTACTCCTCCCTTGCTAAGGAGAATACCTTACTTATTTCCAACGAAAAGAGTTTGCATTCTCGATTAAAAGGTCTGGTTGGAGATAATTTTGATAGTGCCATGGATCATTTGGAGAGTAGTTGCTTGGCTTTGACCCAACATCTTATCTCGCAAAAGGAAGGTAGTCATAAAATTTGACTGCCTCGTCCGTTTTTTCTTTGTCTAATTTTCTTATGATATCCTTTTTTTGCGAATTCTTTATTTGTATAACTCTGTTGTTCTTCATTTTTGCATAATCTGAGAAAGATCTTCGTTCCTCCCTTTCTACTTTGGAGGATAGCTATGCCAAGATTCGCAAAGAAAATGCGATTCTTGTCGCTATTCTCGCTCGTTCTCGCGATCGGGCCGAAAGAAGATTTGATTACCTCAGTTACTCCAAAGACATCCAGAGTAGGAATCATCAGAGGGCACTTCTTCGCCAGTTTCATCTCAAAGCTGAAGTTCTTTTGAATGATGTCTTATTGTCCAAATCTCTTGACCCTGTATCTATCGAACCTCTGGAAGTTGAGGTTGATGAAATCCCTAATTCTCCTGATAGTGACTATGAATACGAAAGCGGCGAAGATATCGCTAATGAAAAGGTGATCCCATCAAACAATGAAGCTGTCAATAATAATCCAGGTGAAGGGGGTTCTGGCGGGAATGCAACAACTGGCGAAAGTGTGGAAGCTGGTGAAGATGATAAAATTGAAGATGAAAGAACTAATGTTGAGAAATGAACTTCTTTTGTAATTTCATTTCCTTTAGTTTCTTGACCTTCATATCTTCTTGCATATGATGTTTTTTATTTCCTTATGAAGTGCACTTTTTTTGTAAGAAATATTATTATTATTTTTTTTTATTGATCAATTCTCATATTGTCTCTTACTTTCTTCTTTGCGATGAATGACCTGCATAAATAATAGTTAATTTTATAAATATTTTGTCATATGGTCTTATTTTGCCTTCCTAGTTAAAGGTCTTACTGTGCCATCTCTTGTTATTGCGAAAAAATCGCAGGACGCCTTTACACTTTCATGTAAAGACCCATTGATTTTGTCTTATCATTTCTTAGTATTATTGCCTCTGCAGGATAATTTTATTGCGACAATATGACAGGCCTAAATTTTCTTGCGAGAATAAATCCCCATGACATTGCCATCTTGCGACGAAATCGCAGGACGTCCTTACACTTTCATGTACTGACCCATTGATCTTGTCTTATCGTTGTTTTTTGTATTATTGCCTCTTCAGGATCATCGCACAAATATGACAAGCCTAAATTTTCTTGCGAAAATAAAGCCTCATGACATTTGCGTCTTAAGACACGTATCAGCTCCCTAATGGAGGGTGCCGCCCTTATCATCTCCCTGGTTGCCCCTTCAAGGAGGCGTACATCGGCCATACAAGACTAGCTCCTCCCATACGGTCTTAACAACAACCAGTTGTTTTCGCAGCCTCTTATCCCTTATACTTATAGGGCTTATGGTTACGAGACTGCACCCTAAGTGGAGTTTTCTTGGGTAGAGTGCAACATATGCCAAGACTTGCCAAGAATGGCCGAGACACTTCAAATGCCCTGTGCACTCTTGGCTCAACCGTGTACCTCGGCGCCTTGATCATACGCTGACTCCTTAGAAGAGACCCTCGGTCGTCAAACCAGGGTATAACCTTATATATATAGTTGGAAATCCAAGGTATATCTCCTGGATGGGCTTTATTGACCCCAAATCTCCATGACCCAGGTTCCAGGGGCGGTGTAACCTTTTCCCTGAGCCATGTTAACAGATACCCCCTTTTATGACGTACTTTAGGTCTTACATTTGCCTCTTACGAAATTTTGATTCGCAAACTAGGGTGTACGCCATAGCAGGTTCGTCCCATTCTGATATGTCATTGTTTTTTGGTTATCTCTTGTTATTTTCTTTGCGAGATCTTCGCATGTTCTTTCTTTGTTTCGTGCAATTTCGCAATGATTCTTTCGCAGCATTTTCATATAAGTTCATTTCGCTTCAACCATACATTACTTCGCAGTCTATTTTTTTCCCACAATCTTCTACGGGTAATATTTCTTCAAGTATAATCTATTCCACGGTCTATCCAATCTGTGGCCCACATCTTTGCCTTCAGGATCCATTAATCTATATGCCCTTTTCCGACTATCTCCTTGATGATATAAGGTCCATCCCATTTTTTGCCAGACTTGCCACCACTTTCTCACCGATATCTGGTGTTTCTCTCAACACCAAATCGCCTGGTTGAAATTCGCGTGTCTTGACACGTTTGTTATATTCTCTGGCTAATCTTCGCTGATAATTCTCCATATGCTGTAGTGCTCTTTCTTTTTTTTCTTCTAATTCATCTAACTTGATAAAAATATTACCCGCACTAAGATTTTTCTCCCAAGCTTCTTTCTTTGTTGTTGGAATAATGACTTCTGTCGGAAGTACAGCTTCAACTCCATATGTTAAACAAAAGGGTGACTGTAACACCCCGTGTTTTTAGCATGGCGCATGCTAAAAGATACGACATTTGCTTGTGATGAAGCTTCATCCAAAGCTTCCGCAGCGTGAAAAAGGTGGATTGGGTTAGGGCCAATACCGCGCCAAAATGGCGTATTATGTTTGGCATTTGGCCAAGGGACAATGTTGCATCATCATGATGCATTAGGCCAGTTGGGTAGGTGGCCTTGAGCTTACAGCGTAATCATTGCGCATTATGAGAGTTATTGGCCAACAACCAATATCGCACAATCATTGTGCATCGACTGCAGGGTGGTCGAGAGAACATTGCATAATCATTGTGTCAGCAGACGGAACGAGTGGTGCACAATCATTGTGCAAATGTAACTTAAACTTCGGCAATCATTGCCGGTCATTCAGAAATTCACGGAACGGCCATGAATAGTGAAGCATGTCAATATGCTCCCCTTTTCATACTTGTAGAAATTCCATTAAGACATATATAGGAGGGTAGTTGGTTGAAGGTGCGTATGCGGACTATGTACCAAGTAAGCTTCATACTTATGGAAGAGCATAAATGATGCCTAAGGCTCATTTATAGTTGCGTAGCCTTTCGAAGAGGGTATTTGATGCGTTGGCATCACTATGCCACTTGGCGCATGACCCGATGATGCATAATCATTATGCATCTTGGCGGAATGGCCTATACGGACCAAATTCACATCGCTTTTGCTAGGCCACTGACCTTGCAAACGATTTGGTTTAATTTTCTGTCCTTCGCGGATGAACTACGGTCTGTGCTTGATCCCTTTGGAGTAGGAAGGGTACGTAGGCAGCCGCAATGAGTTGCAAAGATTGTCGGTCCAAAGACGTTGGCCCTCATATCATCTAAGCTTGGTAGCTCGACGCAAGAGATGATTGTGGCCGACTTGATGAGGCTTAGTTGCATGCCGTAAGTGGATGCTCATACTTCCTATCAAGTTATAAAGAGATGGTAAGCGAGGTAACGTGGGAAATGGCAAGGGCTTGGTGTGGCCTACGCTAAAGTCTAAGGCTTATGCCTGGACAAGACACGGCAATGTGATGGTTGCTTTCGGCTAGCTAGGAAATTCATTTATGAATTCCCTACGTAAAGGTAAAGCCGAGACGCATGAAAAATGCATTGGCATTGGCCTTATGGCCTTAAACCCTTTTGGGACAAGGGTAAGTTGGAACAAGTGTGGAAGCTAAGTTAGCGGCGTCATGCTCCACGAGCATGCTTGCAAGGGCAATTGGACGTGCATTTGCCTAGCTTAGCCGACATTCCCGTAGCTTCTTGCTTGGTTGTATTGTAAGCCCATACTGCATTATGCACTTGTTCACACCATGCCCTATTATGTCCTTCTAACTTCTTCTTCAGTATATCTGCGATTGTTTTATTTGTTGCTTCTGCCTGTCCATTGGCCTGCGGGTATAAAGGAGTTGATTTCCCACACTTTATCTGAAATGCATTAAGCAACAATTCTATATTTTGTCCCTCAAACTGCTTCCCATTGTCAGATACCAACTGTGCGGGGATTCCAAATCTGCATATGATGTTTTCGAATATGAAGGTAAAAATATCTTTATCGCGAATGTGTTGTACCACTTTTACTTCTGCCCATTTTGTGAAATAATCTGTAGCGACAATCAAATACCTTCTTTGCCCCGTGCACTGTAAAAATGGTCCCACAATGTCTAAACCCCACTTTCCAAAAGGCCATACACTTGTTGAAATGGTGCTCCTGGTGCATGTATTTTCTTTCCGTGCCTTTGACAATCTTTGCAACGCCTTGATATTTGTTTCGCATCTTCATGCATATATGGCCAATAATAGCCTTGCATTTTCGCCTTATGTGCCAAAGATCTTCCACCACTGTGATTGCCAAGCATCCCCACCGTGTAACATCTTTAACACTTGCTTCTCCTTCCTTTCGTGTTAAACATCTAAGCGAGGGTTCATTAAAGGATCTTGATGCAGTACCCATCTCTTAATTCATAATTTGTTGCACGGCTTTTTAATTTGTGCGCCTCCAATCTATTTCTTGGTGTTTCTCCTTGCATCGATATGCATGAAGTTCTGCTCTCCAATCTTCACTATAGGGCCTTTGTGCTCCATCTTCTATGAGCATCACTTATGTCTCTTGCTCTTTATTGATTGATGGTGATAGAAGTGTCTGTATTTTTATGCATCTCGCAGCTGGATCTGTCATCATACTTGATATAAAAGCGAAAGCATCTGTGAGTCTATTGTCTCTTCTTGATATATGTCTCCATTTTATTTTTGGTATTTTCGTCGACAATTCTTCAACAAGTTTCCTATATTTTTTCAAAGATGGTTCATTTGTAGTATATTCTTCTTTTATCTGGCGAATAGATAATTGAGAATCACTGGTGATTCTCACATTCTCCAACTTCATTTCTATTGCGAACTGCAGAGCATGTATTATAGCTTCATATTCTGTTTCATTGTTGGTAGATGCAAATTCCAATCGAAAGAAAAAGCCATTTTATCGCCTTCGTCGAAATCGAACGATCCCAACTCCGTTGCCTTCCCCATTTGATGATCCATCTACCAATATTTCCCACCTGTTTGGCTCGAGTTAATAAATCCCTTGGATTTCCATGTTCTTCTTCTATATCCATCATTTCTTCCACTTGCTTTATCCTCTTCCAAAGGAAATTATGCTAAAAAATCTGCGACAACTTGTGATTTTGGTGAAGATAGTATTTCATATTTGATTTTGCAATTACTTACTTGAGCATTCCATCTCTCAACCCTTCCTGACCTTTTTGAATATCGACTCAATCGGTACTTTTGTCATTACCTTAACTGTGTGTGCTTGGAAGTATATGCGAAGTTTAAATGTTGCATAAACTAATGCCAAAATTAGTTTTTCAATTTTTGAATAATTCCTCTCCGCGGCATTGAATGTTTTGCTGATGTAATAGATTGGCTTTTCCACTCCTGCGTCTATTCGCAATAATACTGCGCATAGTGCATGCGAGGTTGTCGCAAGGTCGATTAATAATTCCTCCCCTAGCTCTGCTTTTTGTAAAATTGATATATCCATTAGATGTTCTTTTATTCCTTGTAAAGCCTTTTCACATTCATCTGTCCATCTAAATTTCCCTCCCTTTTTAAGTATGTTGAAAAAATGTTTACACTTATCAGATGATCGCGAGATGAATCTTCCTAGCGAAGCTAATAGTCGATTTAACTTTTGCAAATCTTTCACCGTTGCTGGCGTTGGCATATCGTGAATTGCTTGTACTTTCTCTGGGTCGACTTGTATTCCTTCTTTTGACACAATGTAACCTAAAATTTTTGCTGATGCAACCCCAAAGGTACATTTTTCTGGATTTACTTTGATGTTGAAATGCCTCATTTGTTCAAAAATTTCCCTCAAGTCCCGTACATGGTCTTTTGCTTCTTTACTTTTTATTAACATGTCATCCACATATACCTCTAGTGTTTTATGTATCCATTTCGCGAACACCTTTTCTACCATCCTTTGGTATGTTGCTCCAGCATTTCGCAGACCAAATGGCATTTTTGTATAACAGTATAATCCTATTGGAGCGAAAAAAGGCAGTATGCTCTTGGTCTTCTTCAAATGAGGGAATTTGATTGTAGCCTTTGTATCCATCAAGAGAGGATATCCTTTCATTTCTGCCCGCTCGACTCAACCATTTGCGGAATATCCGGCAAAGGAAAGCTATCTTTCGGACAAGCTTTGTTTAGATCGGTAAAATCTATGCAAATTCTTATCCCTTTCTTCTTCTTTGGGACTACGACCATATTTGCTATCCATTCGGGATATTTTGCTTGTCTAATGATTCTTGCGTCAAGCATCTTCTGCAATTCTTCTTCTATTTGAGGGTGATATGCTGTTGCAATTTTTCTAATTCTTTGTTTGAATGGTCTTGCATTTTTATCGATCTCCAATTTATGGCACGCTACAGATGGATCTATTCCAGGCATCTCATCCATATCCCATGCAAAAATGTCTTTGTAATCTCGCAACAAATCAACGGTCCTTCTTTCCTCAT
Source organism: Papaver armeniacum (assembly GCA_023531295.1). Taxonomy (NCBI): domain Eukaryota; kingdom Viridiplantae; phylum Streptophyta; class Magnoliopsida; order Ranunculales; family Papaveraceae; genus Papaver; species Papaver armeniacum. The sequence goes on along the minus strand of JAJJWW010002063.1, from coordinate 366,027 downwards.
CTGCCTCCATTTTAGTCCCAATTTTTAACATCTTGGGTTCTTCTTCGATTCGACGTTCACTTCCTTTGTCGGCTCTGCCGCGGTGTAGCTAGCCTTCGGTTCTCCCATAGGCATTGGTCCTTTTATTTCCTTCGCAAGCTCATTCTCTTCTTCCGATATTTCGCCAGGTATTCCTTTTCCTTCTTCTGCTCTTATCATGTAAGTTCTAAATTCTTCTTCCTTTTTTGCTGCTTTTGCCATCTTTTTGCGATTTTTTCGCCTCTTCACCTGTTCTTCATAATGTTTTACCTCGATTTGATGATATATCCTTCCTTTATTGGTATCTCCCCTGATTTCGCCAATCCCACTCGGCATAGGAAATTTGATACATTGATGAAATGTCGAGGCTACAGCTTTTATTGCATGTACCCATGGTCTTCCCAACAACATGTTGTATGGCGATTTCATATCCACTACACATAACGTCACTTGTGTTTCAATTTCTCCCAACAGAATTCGCATTTTTATTTCCCCTTTAGGTTTTGTTATAGATTTGACAAAACCATGGATATAATATGTTGAGGAAATCATTTCTTCATTTTTGTACCCCAATTCTTTATAAGCATGATAAAACATTATATTCACTAAACTCCCTGTGTCCACCAAAGTTCTATTTATTGCCCATTCTTCCACTGTTTTTGTTGGTTCCCCTTCTTCCTTGCTTGCGCTTATCGTAATCACTAGTGGAGATGTATGATTTAAATTCTCTCTTGATATCTCTGTCGCTGTAAACGTAATCTTCTGTTTTTCCCATTCTTTCAAGGGTGACGCCTTCTCTGTTGTTACAATTTTCTTTCCTTCAAAATCTCGTTTGTGTATTCTCCCTCTGATACTTTCATGAAATTTATTAACCATCGTTTTTGTAATCATATTACATTCCAATTCTCCATTACTCTCCTTGATTCTGGCTTTCTCCATTTTAACCAATTTATCCATCATACTCCTGATTTGAACAATTTTAATGACAATATCCAATCTCTAATCTTCAGTTTGTCCCTGTTTCTATCGCCAATATGTAGTTGCAGGAAATCCTACACTACACCCCTTACAAGAATCCACACAATCAAGCCATTTTAAGATGCACTATTATAACTTTTATTGATTAACTTCTTGAATGTTTACAAGATAAAATGGAAAAGAGCTAAAGAAATTACAATCACTATAAACTTTCTCTCTCTTAATGACTTGCCCAACACTCGAAAAAGATCCCCCTTCCAATTGGCTTGTTCGGATCTTTATATAGGATATTAAATAATGGATGACAGCTAAGCTGTCCTTTATTTTCGGGAATGACTTGCGAAGTGTCGCAAGTGTACAAATGCATAATCTTGCGACACTCCTAGTTCTCGCTAGGTCTTCACACCTTTCTCGTGTTACGTTTGTCGTCATCCATTGCGTCACTTATCTTACTCGTCTGCGACGCCTTCGCTATGTAACATTTATGGATTTCGCAAAGGTGTTGGTGTTGCGATATTCTGATCCTACATTACTTTCACATTCTTCTAAAAGTTGAAGAGATTCAAATTTCAAACTCTTTCTCATGGCATTGGATGGCATTTTCTTCAAAACACACATTTTTGTTTCTCTACTTTCTTTTGTGTAGGTTTCTTATGCCAATAATATAATCAAACAAACACAAGAATCTTTTTGAATCCATGGAAAAGAAGAAGGATATTAGTACCAACAACTTAGCTCCACTCAGTCAAGAAGCTAAAACTAAGGAATGTTTGGTAAGCATGTTTTGATTCTTCCCTGGCCTTTGTTTCCAATTTCTCTTTCCAAAATGGGTTGTATTTGGAAAATAATACTCTCTTTGTTTTTATGATGATGATGACTATCATAAACAAAGCAAAGAAGATCAAAATCACACTCTTAAGAGAAAGAATCAACAAGATACTAGCCTTCTGAATGACGATGTATCTTTTGCAAGTCAGCATTGCACAAAATCGATCTTTCAATGGCCATATGCACCTCCACCGATTATCTTCTCCAAGTCAGCATTCTCACATACCACTTTGTTGAAGAAGTTTTCCAAATGTCTTTATTTTTCCTACTGTCTTCAATATTCGAGGATTATTCAACAATGTCTGATTCTCAACTACCGTACTCTAATCCTAATCCGAGACTTGACTTTAGTAGACTAGAAATCAATATATATTATTGTGCATCTAATATTGACAACAAGCTTGAGATATCAAAACTTGTGAGTTCGACCGAGCGATGCTCTAACGATCTCCCCCTTTCTCAATTTTAGCGATAAACTGATGGGCTGTCGTAGGCACAATAAATTAATAAAGATATTTCCCACTAATTAACTAGTAATATAGCGGTAGTAAGAGATTGTTCCCACAGAGAGATGTGTAATTGATAGGTTATTTGTATTAGCAAAATAAAGTAAATCACAAAGGGGGGTTTTGGTTGTGAGATAAATAAAAAGACAATAAGATGAAAGAGATGATTAAGAAATCCTTCGCCGTTACCAAGCGATAACTGGATTAATATACTTATCTATTGTTCGTAAGAACCATTCATCACCAACCGTAGAATAACAGCTAGCTCAGTGTTATCCCCAAAACTCCTTTTACCACGGATACGGAAGCTCTCCAATATCAGATTCTATTCAACTGAACCACCAAGTAGTAGCTCACTCAAAGTGTAATAGGTTAATCCCAGTAGTTAAACTCTTAGCTCAAGGTTTACTTGCTGGTGTTGTTTTCACACAGAATCCCTATGTAAGGTCTCGTGATTTCTACTTGTGTAGAGAGTTATTCGATGAATACTTATCTCCTAACTTCCACTGGCAAAAGAACGATCAATAGATCAATCTAGCGTGCACTCCAAATCAATATAAGAATCACTCATAAACCCTAGACATGGTAAAAACAAACGAAGATGATAAAAACTCTCAATAGATTTGTATTATTAATAAAGCTTCATGCTTAGAACATTGAATTCATCCTTAATCAACAAAGGATTTAGCTTCTCATGATTACACAATTACCCGGTTTCCACCTAAAGGGATAAACCCTAAAATATTAATGAAGAAAGAAAGTATAATATGAGATGATATGATATGTGAAAGGCCTAATACCTATTTTTATAGGTTTACATTGCTTGGCCATCAAGTATCTAGTTCGGTTCAAGAACCCGACCCGAAAATACGACATAAACGACCCCAAACGTGCCCTTAGGCTTTACAAGGTATTAATACAAGTTTTCCACTTGCTAAGTTCGCGAACCCAGTCCTAGAACTTCAAAAATTTTCGGAATCAAAGTATGAAATCCGTCCACGAACTTTACTGTCTTCGGTATTCAATAAAAGCTTGTTTTGGCCACAACTTCTTCATCCGAACTCGGAATGACCTTATTATTTTTTTATTCTTTTTATATTTCAATTCTCTTCAAGATGGTGATGAGAAATATTTAATTTGAATGAGTTAAGATCGGTCTTTGTCCCTTCTCTTGATTTTGAGCGTTTTGCTCCTTTTCGTCGCTTTTCTTCCACTTATCTTGGACTTGGGCACTTGGATACTTGGAATACTTCTCTTCCTAGCTCTTTTCAGCACTTTGTAGCTCCTTTTTTGATGATTCACCTATTGGAAGCAAATAAGAGAAAACAATAGTAATAATACGAATACATGCAAGAATAATAGCTTAAACAATGGAATGGATACTAAAATCATATGAATTATGCACTTATCAAATTCCCCCACACTTAGCTTTTGCTAGTCCTCGATAAAACTAAATAAAACTAATCCTAAATACAACAACTCCATGTCGTTGAGAAAACGGTTACACTTAGCATGTATAACAAGCCTTTAAACCCATAGGTGTCCCTAGTGGACGAGTTATAGTCTCGTGAGGGTTTACAAGAGGTATACCCACAAAACCTACTCCAATCTCTCGCCTTGGAAGAACCGCTAAGGATAGACACAAAGTAGTAGCTAATAATTAGCTTGCATAAGTTCTTTAGCTACAAACATCCCACATACATTCCAATCATCACACACAAGTAATTACTTACGTATGTCATTCAACCTGATTGCAAAACTTTACTAAGATAGTCATTGTACTTGTTGCAACGTTTGTCACAACACTCGCATACTGAAATCACATGGATAGATAAGAGAATAGAAATAGAAAAGTGAAGTGTGCAAATGTCGACTAAAGTGAAAGATGTATACCCATAATACTTGTATGAATGTTGTCAAAGGATTCTTATTTATAGCACAATAGTTGAGAGAAGCACCCATTTAACTCGACCACATGATTAGATACTCTAAGCGCATGTTCCTTTTCAGCAAGTACATGATAGTTGCCTTGGATCCTGCGTTCCACACTTGTTTAGGCGACGGAGACAGGGACAACGTTTCACACATACTGCTATCAAAGTGTCAAGAACCTCATCAATAGTCTTTTTGACTTGCTATATAATGATGATATGGTTTTTGTTTTCATCGACTATGATTATCCGCGATTCCGGACCTATCATTTATTAGTGTCGATAAATGAAGAGGAGCCTTATATATAATTTTCTTTTTCTATTTTTTTTCCAGCTCACTCTTTACTCTTTACGAGTGTAAGACAATTGTCTTATGGGGCTTTAAATACTCAACCAATGATTACCTTGCTACAACATCTACGGCAGTATCAGGATCCCACCAAATCACTTTAGAGAAACATAAAACTGCAAAAATAAAAAAAAAGTGATTCAGTAATGATTAATTGCGAGGATGAATCTTTCAAACGACTACCATAGATTAGTTTCGCATTCAATTATGAACGTATATATAGGATTGTAGAATGACAAAGTGGAACTCAATCTATAGCTGTAAGAACTGTTTCAACCTTAAAAGGTTTAGAGTGTCATCCTAAATAGCTCATAATTAACTCCAAAATATGAAGTCTCAAGAATGCAAGAAATCAAAGAGTATTATTTTTTTTTTTTTTATATGCAAACCAAACATGTTTAACTACTCCCCCACACTTAAACTCAACATTGTCCTCAATGTTCAAAACCGAAAAATTCTGATTTCTGACATAACATCCCTGAAAAACTCAAAAACTGTACCAATGGGTAGGGAATTAGGGAAAACATCCTAAACGAAAGTTGTTCGCCTACGTCTTTTCTATAACATGTCAAAAGGGAACATTGTTTCGATAAACGGTCTGACTTTTATGGCCTCCAGACTGACTGTCATGTAATCTGAAAAAGTTCTGGAAAAATACCGAAACTCAAATGTCCAGGCCTATCGCTCAAACTTAACAGACTCCGAATTCAGATTTTCTTTTTGGAAAAGAAAGGTGAGTCTGTCCACTTTAAAATTTGGGGTCAACCACTCAAATCGTACTCCGTATGAAGTCTCAAGAGCTATTTTCGTGACAAGTGTGCAGTCAGAATTTTCTGACGGAATTCGTCAAAACTTTCATTATAGATATAGGACTTTGTAAAATCTAAGATGGGAATACAAAATATAATATGCAAAACTAATAAAACTAAAAACAAAAGGGATAGAGATACAAAACCGATGGGTTTCCTCCCACGCGACGCTTGGTTTAACGTCGTCAAAGACCGACGTTATTGTTATCGTCCGTACACCAATAATCTGAAAATTTGGTATCCTTCCAAATAACAATCTGCAATTCAAATAACAGCTTCACAAAAACATTAGCACAAAACATAAATATTGAAGCTATCACTTTATTGAAGTTTCCCACACACTTAGTCCTTTCTACACTCGAAAGTGGATAGAGAACATAGAATTTGGGAATTTCAAAAGGTTCCTCAGCTGGGTGAACCTGCATAATACTCGAATCAAACACATCAAGTGGTGGATACTTAGAGGCAAAATAATCCGTTAAAACTTTAGAAGCACACAACTCCAATCCTAAGTGAGGTATTTTCCTAAAAGTTGGGTTAACAACTCTTTGAGAAACTACTTCAATTAGATGGAAAGGATCAATAGATATAGAATTATGCAAAGGATTAGACAAACCTTGGTTTGGATCCTCATTCGTAATTAACAGTGAATTATTTACCTCAAGTATATCGTGGTCCTCTATTGAACTATTATTATCTAGCTCAATTGGGTCTTCCACGAAATCAATCAATTTGGTTTCTTTCTCAATCTCAAAGATCCGGAGTTGGAATAATTGTATCATTGTTACAAGGACTTTCAAAAGGTTGCTCATCTTCAAAATATTTGGTATCGTCCTTAGGAGTTCCAGAATCAGTTTGGCTTTGAGACCAAACTTTCTCTTCATTCGAGTTGAGCAATTTGTTCGCATAATTTCTCCGAATTCCTTTGAATTTCTCGATATGACTCTTCCCTTTGTTGTTGAAATTCTTCCATCTTTTGAATGTTTTGGTTCAGCCCTTGTTGATGTTGCGTCATCACTTGGATTAGTTCGTCAAGACATTCTTCAAAACCTACACTTTCATTCACCAAAATATTTCTAGTCCCATTCTCCTCCTTTTGAATAGGTGAATGATCATAAAACGATCAGGAGTTTGGTTAGATATATTAAAGTAAGATTCAGTTGGAAAATTGTTCTCCGCGCTTGGTTGTTCATTAAGGGGTTCCGGCATGGAGAAATCGGCTTTTAACTGAAGAATAAACCAATCAAGCTTCTGCTCATCATTAGAAGGTAAATGATTAGAAGAAAAACTATCCTCCCATCCTTGTGATTGTCCACTTACATACCCGTCATAAGGTTGTTGATATGTATGTGAATATCCGTAAGGTTCCGTGGGATAATGATCATAGCCAAAATATTGGTTTTGATTATACCCATAGGATGGTTGGTAGTTGTCATATGAATGAGATTGAAAACCATATTGATTACCACTGTTGTATTTGTAATCTTGTGCTCCGTACATGTTATTTCCGTAAGGAAACATGACGACACACAAGAACAAAAGAGAAATAAAAGAAAAAATCTAAAAACAAAAACAAGCTAAACAAATAACAAATCAATTAGAAACTGCTCCCCGACAGCGGCGCCAAAATTTGATGGGCTGTCGTAGGCACAACAAATTAATAAAGATAATTCCCACTAATTAACTAGTAATATAGCGGTAGTAAGAAATCGTTCCCACATAGAGCTTTGTAATTGATAGGTTATTTGTATTAGCAAAATAAATTAAATCACAAAGGGGGGGTTTTGGTTGTGAGATAAATAAAAAGACAATAAGATGAAAGAGATGATTAAGAAATCCTTCGTTGTTAACAATCGATAACTGGATTAATATACTTATCTATTGTTCGTAAGAACCATTCATCACCAACTGTAGAATAACAGCTAGCTCAGTGTTATACCCAAAATTCCTTTTACCACGGATACGGAAGCTCTCCAATATCAGATTCTATTCAACTGAACCACCAAGTAGTAGCTCACTCAAGGTGTAATCCAATGAATGCTTTAAGCTTTGTGAAATAGGTTAATCCCAGTAGTTAAACTCTTAGCTCAAGGTTTACTTGTTGGTGTTGTTTTCACACACGATTCCTCCACAGAATCCCTCTGTAAGGTCTCGTGATTTCTACTTGTGTAGAGAGTTATTCGACGATTACTTATCTCCTAACTTCCACTAGCAATAGAACGATCAATATACTAATCTAGCGTGCACTCCAAATCAATCTAAGAATCACTCATAAACCCTAGATATGGTAAAAACAAACGAAGATGATAAAAACTCTCAATAGATTCGTATTATTAATAAAGCTTCACGCTTAGAACATTGAATTCATCCTTAATCAACAAAGGATTTAGCTTCTCATAATTACACAATTACCCAGTTTCCCCCTAAAGGGGTAAACCCTAAAATATTAATGAAGAACGAAAGTATAATATGAGATGATATGATATGTGAAAGGCCTAATACCTATTTTTATAGGTTTACATTGCTTGGCCATCAAGTATCTAGTTCATTTCAAGAACCCGACCCGAAAATACGACATCAATGACCCCAAACGTGCCCTTAGGCTTTCCAAGGTATACACGTTTTCCACTTGCTAAGTTCGCGAACCCAGTCCGCGAACTTCAGAAATTTTCGGAATCAAAGTATGAAATCCGTCCGCGAACTTTACTGTCTTCGGTATTCAATAAAAGCTTGTTTTGGCCACAACTTCTTCATCCGAACTCGGAATGACCTCATTATTTTTTTATTCTTTTTATATTTCAACTCTCTTCAAGATGGTGATGAGAAATATTTAATTTGAATGAGTTAAGATCGGTCTTTGGCCCTTCTCTTGATTTTGAGCGTTTTGCTCCTTTTCGTCGTTTTTCTTCCACTTCTCTTGGACTTGGGCACTTGGATACTTGGAATGCTTCTCTTCCTAGATATTTTCAGCAATTTTTAGCTCCTTTTTGTATGATTCACCTATTGGAAGCAAATAAGAGAAAACAATAGTAATAATACGAATACATGCAAGAATAATAGCTTAAACAAGTATGGAATGGATACTAAAATCATATGAATTATGCACTTATCATAAACTAACAATACATATGGATCCAATATAATAAACCTCTAAGCTCAAATATCCATTATGCTTCATTTATTGAATCGATCCTCAATATCTGCTTGAATTCGTTTTTTTTTTCTTCAATTTCATATATGGTTATGCATATGATCGTTTGAGCACCTTTGTTGTTGAAGATATGTAGCGGTAACAATGTATGAAAATAATTGTTAGAGATTTTCTTGAATAAAAAGTCAATCTACTCAATGGTTGTTACATTGGTGCGTAACATTTTTACCTACCTCAAAGTCCAAATTGATAGGTGTAGAATACACCGTATTTACTATCTAGAGTTTATGCTTTCTTTGCTATTTTTCTTGTAAATTGTGTATTTTATGTTTACTTTTGAGTTATTAGGTGCAATGGAGTCTTTGGGAGCAAAAGAAGGAGAAAACGTTCATTGGGAGCGATAACGGAAATATGAAGCTAACGGCGAAAGCTTGAAGTCAATCCGACTGTGTCTGAGAAAGTTACGAGCAAAATCTATGAATAAGCTTGTCGGATACCTGAAACCGACAGGCCATGTTTGAGCTAGTTAGCCCTTAATGGGAACAGTTGGGTGCCTAGAGTCATGTCTGGGTAACCCCTTATCTATTTCATCTGAGTGGGTTTAGCCACTCCCATTCCTACACCTAAACCTAAAATCGAGAGAGGTGTTTTCTCTCGTTCATCTCATACATCTGGCCGAGAAAGTAAAGCGGCCCGAGCTCTTTGTGATTACCGAGACCAAATCTGAGGGGTTAAAGGATGAATTGAGAAAAAGCAGTAATTGAATCTCAGATTAGAGTTTGGGGTTTTGTTGTAATTGAAGCTAATGGATGTATGGGTTCGAGTGAAGAAGAAGAGGCTGCTGTCTATCAGAGATGAGGGTATTGTTGTTCGAACCGAGAAGGAAGAAGATTGACAGTGGAATTGAGTTGGGTTTTGGTTGAATCTGCATTTGACCCTAGTTGGAGACGTGCCATGGATGTTACAAGGGTTTGAGATGATGAACTAGGCTGCAGGTTAGGATTCTTTGTTTTTGCTGTTGCTATTCTTGAGGGGGAGTTGAAGAATGATGACAAGAGTTGTTACGAAGTGATTTTGCGGCTGATACTCAGGGGGTCTGTAAGTTGAGGTTGCTGTGGAATTGAAGCTTGAAAGGCTAACAGGTGAAATAAATTCGTGATGATAGAAGCCTGAGTTGCTGCTGCATATGGAAGTGAATGTATTGTTGATGCTCAGGAGGATGCATTGGTGAAAGTGCAGTCATGGCTCTGAGATGGCATTGCAGGCGCGCAAGAAGCAACTCAGGCTAGTTAAGTTGTTGTGCAAAGGAGCTTCTGCTGGTGGAGGAATAGACTAAGGGTTTTGATGGATTCAGGAATGGAGAAGGGAGATTTGATTTATTGGTTAAGCTCATGTGATGTTGAGTTCAAACCTGGTGAGATCCTGCAGTTGGCTGAGATGTTGGCCTGAGCTAGGATGGTGCTAATTCTGAGACTAGAAGCTGTGAAGGGCGTAGGTGAATTGAAGCTCAAACTAGGTAGAACTGGTGATTGTCATGGGTCCATTGGTTGTATTGCAGAGTATTGGATGGAGCTAGTGGTGCCATGGACCTGATGGTGTTGATGACCTGATGGTGTTGCTATTGTGTTGAAATTGCTGGTGGATGAACTCAGGTACTAAGGACTGGAATGGTAGTGAGAAGAAGTTGCAGGTCATTGATTGGAACTGCACTTGCAGTGGTGGTACAATAAATGGTTACTGGGAAGAGATGGCCTGGGTCTGTGTATTGTGGTATTGCAGTGAGCTGCAGGCGATGAGATTGGCAAGATTGGAGTACTCAGCTGTGAAAGCTACAGAACAGGGATGGCAACTATTGGAAGGATGTAGTGATACTGAGGCTGTGTTGGTGAAGGCTTGAGCTGTTGCAGGTGCTGTTTCTTGTGGTGTTGAATCTGCAGATGCAGTGGTAATGGAGCTGGTGCTTGTAGACAGAGATGATGCTGCCTGAAGCTAGTTCTGGTGGTTGCAAATGAACGATTGGAGGTGAACTGAGCTGGAGATAATGGGTCTTAGTCTGTGAACTGGCCCGAGATGGTGGTAGGAAATTGCAGGTGGTATGATTGACAGATGCATCTGAACATGGAATGATTGATTGGAGCTACAGATGAGATGGTATTGCAGGGAGATGCAGATTGAGTATTCCAGGTGTAGTGAGAGTTGAATGTGGTGCTGCCAAAGGAGAGATGGATGGTATTGGGCTAAAATGATATGAACTGCAAACTGGTAGTGCTGTTGTGTGCTCTGAGATTTTTATGGACTGTACTTGGGGTTTGGCACTGTTACTAATGGTGTTGTTGCTTCGAGCCAAAATGGCAATGGGTTCTGATGGAGTTCGCAGGGTATTGTGTTGCCATGAAAATTGCAGCTGTGACTGAAATGGAGAATGCTCAAGTAGTGCAAGAATGATGCAGTGATTGTGGAAGTGCAGGAATAGGAGGCTTTGCCTCTGAGCTGAGCTGCAGTTGGACTGGAAAAGATGGGAAGGAATGCCAGGATTTTGTTTTGTTGGGTATAGCCATCTTGGTTTGAACATGAATGGTTTGAAGCACAATGATTGTGCTCTGAGCTCAGCCAATGCAACTGGCCCAGGCCAAGGTCACTCAGCTCAGCTGAGTCTGACTTGGGTCTAACTCATGATCTAACTTTCCCTGACTCGGGTTGACTCGGCCTGACCGAGTTGACCCGCCGATTCTATCGAGTTGACTCACTGATCCGGTGACCGGGCGGACTTTACCGGTCACCTGAGACGTTTTCCGGCGACCTTTCCGGCCGATTTCCGGACACAATACCAGATTTCCGGCGACCACTTTTGGGACATATTTTCTACATGGGTTTCTCCTCCTTATGGGGTTGATGGATTTTCATCTAATGGACTTTGAAGACTAGACCTAATTTTAGAAGTTGGAGAAAAGCTATAAAGGGAAGGTCTTCTACAACTTAAAGAAGATCTTATTCTTGGAATTTTGGAGAGCCACTTTTGTTTACGCTTCTAGGGTTTGCTTTTTTTCTTCTTCTTCATTATTTTATTATTGAATATTGATTATGATGAACTCCATAGCTATGAGTAGCTAAACATCTTATTAGTTACGGGATAAAAGTTGATTTCTCAACATGCTTTTGATTCAATGAATTAGTTTTGTCTCAGTAATTTATTGTTTGTGATTCACAATTAATAGTGTTATAAGATTTGAAAACTTGTTAGGTTGAGTCCTAATCAATCCGATTTGCGTTCATCTCTAGAGCTATATTAGGGTTTTCAATACAAAAAGTTGTTTATCCACGATTCTAAGTAGCATAATTGTGGGTAGTGCTTGTAGTGATATATCCTACTAGTCACAAGTGAATCATAACTTTTGTTAAAACGTTTAGTGCTTTTACACATTCGTTTGCATTGATTAGTCTTATTCCATAGAACTTATTGCTTTTAGGGAGTTAAATCTAATTGTGCTTTTACACTTTAGGTTGCTTTCTAGGAAGAATTCACATATGCATCTTTTAATGTGGGTGTGATGAAAACAGGGAATCAACGGGTTATACTTGCGATCAAGGTATCCTAGGAATTTTAGTAAATACGAGATTAAAATACCAATTCTAATCATTGATGAAAATACATGGTTGTGAATGATACTATCCCGTGACCAATATCTTCTCCTTATTGATAATTCGAATTACTTACTTTGCTTTCAATTACTTTTATTTGCTTAAATACAACAAACATTCCCCGTGGTTACTTAGAAACTAAAATTTTATAACAACGAAAGCCTCTCTGTGGATACGAACTCTTTCTTATCGCATACTATATTTATATCTAGTTGATTGAGAAAGTGAAATTATATTTGACGGATTGACAACCGACCAAATTTTGGCGCCGCTGCCGGGGAGGCATACGGCTTGTTATTGAGTTTTTAGTTTCTTTTTACAATTTCTGCTTTTATCTTTGTTTTTCGGTTCTTGTCTTGTTTCTCACTTGTTTGCGAGAATTGTTTGCAGGTACCTAATCTCTGGCTTCTAAGGATTGGAATTATCCAAGGTGCGGGATAGCTACTCGAAAAGGCACAATACTCCAACCAAGGCGGAACACAACGGACGAGCACGAGTTGGAAGTAGGAGAAGAGATTTTCCAACAACAAGAAGAAGAAGCAATGGGTGATGCAAATCGTTCACTCAAGGACTTGGCTTCTCATAGGCTTGATACACAACAGGGGTGTATTCAAACGAACTCTACTTTTGAGATAAAGCCGGGGTTGTAGAATATTACCAAAATTCCATGGCATGGTGAATGAAGACCCAAACAAACATCTTTTGGACTTCCACACCATTGTCACGGCTATGCTTCCAGCGAATGTTGAGGCGGATGGTGCAATGTTGAAGGTTTTCCGTTTCTCTTTAATGGATAGTGCTAAGGATTGTACTATTTACCTCCCGGAAGTGTCACAACATGGAATGGGTTGAAGAAACTCTTTTTGGAGAGATATTTTCCTGCATCCAAGGCTACTCAAATTCGCAAAGAAATTTGTGGGATGAAGCAAAATGTGGGAGAATCCTTATATGAATGTTGGGAACGATACAAGAGATTGGTGGCAAGCTGCCCTCACCACCAATTCAGTGGCGCTATGATAATCCAATACTTCTATGAAGGACTCCAATCAAGTGATAGGAATCTTATTGACGCTGCGGGTGGTGGTGCACTAGTTAACAAGACGGTGGAACAAGCTAGAGAATTGATTGAAAACATGGCAGCGAACTCACAACAATTCTTAAGTCGTGGTTCGGAAGTGATTCTAAGAAGGGTGAGTGAAGTGAGCGAGGTGGAGGAACTTCGTCAACAAATGGGTAACATGACAAAGAATGTTGCAACAAGTTGCATCCGCGGTTATACCAAGTTCTCCTCAATCTTATGAAGACGAGCAAGCTAATGCGATCTTTCCAAATCAACCAAGGCGGTATGATCCCTACTCAAACACTTACAATCCGGGATGGAGAGATCACCCCAATTTTAGCTATGCCAACAAGCAAGGTGCCATTCAACAACCTACTTTCAACCGTCCGAGTGGATTTCAACCGCAACAACAACAATTCCAGCCGAGACAACAATTTCAGCAACCACGAGCACAACAATCAATGCAAAATCAAGGTTCCGATATTGATTCAAAGCTTCAAACAATGATGCAAGGTATTTCTACCATGTTCAAAGAGAGTCAACAAGAAACTAAGAGTGCTATCAAGGAGTTGCAAACACAAATGGGCTCCATGGCTATTGAGTTGAACCAATTGAAGGCACAAAATAGTGGGAAACTCCCTTCTCAACCTATCAACCCAAAAGAGGGTGTCAATGCTATTACGTTGAGAAGTGGTACACAACTTGTGCAACCCGAAATTACTGATTCGGGCAAGGTGGACACACCAAAGGAACCTGTTTTGGAGGAGAATAATGAGGATTCTCCCCAAACTTCTGAGGTACCTATTCCTAACTCTAAAACTCCGGTTTCTACTTATGTTCCTTTTCTACCTTTTCCTCGCAGGTTTGCAAGTTATAAGAAGGCGGAACTAGAAAAGGAGATTTTAGACGTTCTTAAAAAGATCCATGTGAACATACCACTCATTGATGCTATCAAGCAAGTTCCAAAGTATGCAAAGGTGTTGAAGGACTTGTGTACCGACAAACAAAGGCTCAAAGGTAATGAAGTGCTTAGTGTGGGGGAGAATGCCTCGGCAATCTTACAACACAAACTCCCACTTAAGTGCAAGGACCCGGGTAGTTTTGACATTCCCGTCACAATTGGTAACACTACATTTAACAAAGCTATGTTGGATTTAGGTGCATCCGTTAATGTTATGCCTGCGTCAATGTATAATTCACTTGATCTTGGTCCTCTTAAAAAGGCTGAAATTGTATTGCAATTAGCCGATCGTTCTAATGTCTACCCAATGGGTATTGTTGAGGATGTTCTTGTGCAGGTTAATCAACTTGTATTTCCAGCAGACTTTTGTGTGTTAGAGATGGATGAAGGTTCACCGGACTCGTCTCTTCCATTGCTACTTGGGCGTCCCTTCATGAAAACGGCGAAAACCATAATTAATGTGGACAAAGGAACGCTAACCATGGAGTTTGATGGAGAAATAATACGTTTCAACATTTTCGAGACGATGAGATATCCTAGCGATGTCCACTCTTTTTTATCCATTGATGTTATGGATACATTGGCACAACAAATGTTCGAATTAAACGGTGATGATGCTTTGGAAACCGTGTTAACTACATCCATGGATAATGGTGTAGAGTGTGGTAATGAAGTCAAGGAAGCCCTTGGTGATCTTAATTCACTACAAGGATGCTCGGAAATTCATAATATCTCTTTTATTTCTTTACCATGCAGTGATGAAAAGCTTGTACCTTCAATTGTTAAATCTCCAAAGTTAGAATTGAAACCTCTTCCCGACCACCTTAAGTACTTGTTGGGTGATAATGAAGAGTTACCTGTGATTGTTTCTAATAAGCTTAATGATTTACAGGAGCAAAAACTTCTAAGGGTGCTAAGGAAGTACAAGACGGCCATAGGATGGACAATCGCCGATATCAAGGGTATAAGCCCTGCCGTTTGTATGCACAAAATTCGTTTGGAGGATGATGCAAAGCCTAAGAGGGAAACGCAACGTCATTTGAATCCTCCCATGATGGAAGTTGTGAAAAAGGAGATACTCAAGCTTTTGGAAGTGGGTGTTATCTACCCCATATCCGATAGCAAGTGGGTGAGTCTGGTACAAGTAGTACCAAAGAAATCAGGTGTGACAGTGGTGGAGAATGATAAGAATGAACTTGTCCCAACTCGTGTGCAAACCGGTTGGAGGGTTTGTATTGATTATAGAAAATTGAATGCCAACACTAGAAAAGATCACTTTCCTTTACCTTTTATTGATCAAATGCTTGAACGTTTAGCTGGACACTCTTACTATTGCTTTCTTGATGGCTATTCAGGTTATAATCAGTTGTGATAGCGCCGGAGGACCAAGAGAAAACCACTTTCACTTGTCCTTTCGGTACTTTTGCCTATAGAAGGATGCCTTTTGGTTTATGCAATGCTCCGGCTACCTTTTAAAGGTGTATGGTAAGTATCTTTTCGGAATATGTTGAAAACATAATCGAAGTGTTCATGGATGACTTTAGTGTCTTTGGTGATTCATTTGACCTTTGCTTGAACAATTTGTCTCTAATCCTTGAACGATGTGTTGAAACAAATCTTGTGCTAAATTGGGAGAAGTGCCATTTCATGGTAACTCATGGCATAGTTTTAGGCCATATAATATCTTCTAAAGGCTTGGAAGTCGATAAATCTAAGATAGACCTTATTCGTGCTCTAACCCCTCCCACTACGGTGAGGGAGATACGTTCGTTTCTTGGTCATGCAGGTTTTTATCGTAGGTTCATCAAGGACTTTTCCAAGATAGCATCACCACTTTGTAACTTATTGCAAAAATATGTGGTTTTTAACTTTGATGAGAAATGTATGGCGGCATTCAATCGTTTGAAAGAACTTTTGATTTCAGCCCCTATCATTAAACCACCGGATTGGAGCAAACATTTTGAGCTCATGTGTGATGCAAGTGACTATGCGGTTGGTGCGGTGCTTGGGCAACGTGTGGGGAAGCTTCCTCATGCTATCTATTATGCTTCTAGAACTTTAAATGAGGCCCAACAAAACTACACAACCACTGAAAAAGAGTTATTAGCCATTGTTTTTGCTTTAGAAAAGTTTCGCTCTTATCTAATTGGTACAAAAGTTGTTGTCTTTTCTGATCATGCAGCGCTTAAGTACTTGCTTACAAAGAAAGAGGCGAAACCGAAGCTCATACGGTGGATTTTACTCTTGCAAGAGTTTGATATTGAAATCAAAGACAAGAAAGGAATTGAGAACACCGGTGCGGATCACTTGAGCCGACTTGTTGTGGACAAGGAGACTATCCCGTTGCGTGAGAGTTTCCCGGATGAGCAACTTTTCTCAATTGCCTTTGGAGAACCATGGTATGCCGATATTGTTAATTACTTAGTTTCTAAACAAATCCCAAAGAACTTGTCTCGTGCTGAGAGGGACAAACATAAGAGGTTAGGGAACCAATACATATGGGATGATCCATACTTATGGAAACATGGTAGTGCCAAGTAATACGAAGGTGCGTTCCCGAATCTGAATTTAATTCTATCTTGTCTTTTTGTCACTCTTATGCTTGCGGAGGACATTTTGGGAGTAAGAGAACCGCGCACAAGGTACTTGAAAGTGGTTTTTATTGGCCAACTTTGTTTAAGGATGCACATATATTTTGTACAACTTGTGATAGGTGCCAAAGAACCGGCAATCTAGGTGCCCGAAATCAAATGCCACAAACTTATATTCAATTTATTGAAGTTTTTGATGTATGGGGTATTGATTTTATGGGGCCTTTTGTCAACTCCCATGGGAATTTTTATATCTTACTTGCGGTTGATTATGTCTCGAAATGGGTGGAAGCTAAGGCCACCCCTACTAATGATTCTAAAGTGGTTTGATTTTGTGCAAGCTAATATTTTTGCAAGGTTTGGAATTCCAAGAGCCATAATTAGCGATGGGGTTCTCACTTCAAAAACAGGATTCTACAAAGCTTGTTGTCGAAGTACAATGTGTCGCACAAGATTGCAACACCTTATCATCCCCAAACCAATGGACAAGCCGAGGTGTCTAATCGGGAGGTGAAATCTATTCTAGAAAAGACGGTGAACCCAACGAGGAAGGATTGGAGCATGCGACTTAATGATGCTTTGTGGGCGTATAGAACCGCATATAAAACACCTATTGGGATGTCTCCTTTTAGGCTTGTGTATGGTAAACCTTGTCACTTACCCGTGGAAATTGAGCATAAGGCGTTTTGGGCTATTAAACAATGCAACATGGAAATGGATGGGGCTGGAAAGCAAAGGAAGTTACAACTCCAAGAGCTAGAGGAGCTTCGCAATGATGCATTTGAAAGCTCGCGCATTTACAAGGAAAATACGGAAGCATTTCATGATAACATGATTTCTAGGAAACAATTTTGCATTGAGCAGAAAGTGCTTTTGTTTAATTCTCGCTTGCAATTATTTCCGGGTAAATTAAGGTCACGATGGATCGGACCTTTTATTGTTACTAATGTGTTTTCTCATGGTGCAGTGGAAATTCGTAGCATAGCTACAGGGAAAGAACTTAAAGTTAATGGGCACCGGTTGAAACCATATTATGAGAATTTCAATTCCGAAGTGGTGGAAGGAGCTAACTTTGTGGATGTACTCCCTCTGGAGGAGTCATAGAATGCAAGGAGATAGTCGGGCTGACGACTTTAAACCAAGCGCTAATTGGGAGGCAACCCAAAGGATGAGTATTTCTTGTCTTGTTTTGTTTTTACTTTGTTTTTGCTGATTTCTTGTTAGGATTTCCCACCTTGACTTACTTTGGACGATTCAATTTACATTGAGGACAATGTAAAGTTTAAGTGTGGGGGGAGTGGTTTACGTTGTAAATTTTTGCAATTTTTCAACTTTTTTGTGAACTAGTGAATAAGAAAACTCCAACTTGTAGTTAGTTTAGAGTCACATAGTATACATGTCGCTAAGATTACATCGAGAATCTCACACTAGTGACTGAACTTAGAGATGACAGAGAACATGATCGGGTTTCTTAATTGTATGAGAGTTAAAGTTGGATTTAACCATGCCAGTGGCAAATAAGGTGCAGGCGGAATTCGGTATTAGAACAAGTGATCCCCTATAGTGGAGACTACCCATGTTACATAATGTGAGGCACCAACCTTCAATTCTTTGTACCTGTCTAAATTTGTGCTTTTAGAGTGTGTGTCACCGTACATAAATTCCGGGCAGAATGGTGAGTTGTCCAACTTCCCACCATAGAAGCACTATTTTGATCTCTTGAGTGCTATTTTTATCAACCATGTTGGTGACATCGAATTGCTAACTTACATACCACTTGTGATCTTGTTCGCATTTAGCACCATCCACCTTATCTCTCTCTACACCAACAGGTCCATAGAAACACCATCATCATCAACAAGAGGAGTATCACAAATTCGAAGGAAAGTTGAACACGTTCGAGGTTTACAAGCAACGGTACAGAAATGGGCAGATTTCGATTTGAGTAAAGCAACAAAACAGGGAGCGAGAATTTTTATAAGTTGAAGACTATTATACAAGAGTGGAAATTATTAAGGATGAGAATTCGAGAAGTCTATGATATCAAGACATATAAGTTGTGAAGATTCAAGCGGTAAAGTACTTATACCATGGCATTGTACTTACATTTTTATTTTATTTGTATTTTACTTTCTCTTGTCTTAAAAAAAAAAAAAAAAAAAAAAAGACAAGAGAAAAATGTTTAGGTTTGTTAATAGTTTTTATTATTTTGTTTTATTTTTATTTTTGTATTTGTTTTATTTCTTATCTCAAAAAAAAAAAAAAAAAAAATGAAAAAAATGAAAAAAAAAGAAAAAGAAAAAATATATATATTTATTTTGGGTTTGTATAGTTTGTTTTTAGTTTTGTATTCTTTCAATAAAGCTTATGGAAAGAAGGAATATCTATAATGAAGTTTCAAGCGACAAGGAATTTGAGGAAAGAATCATATTGTCAAGATTCTACGAAGTTCGAGAGTTATCATCAAGAGTTGAAGACCAAGACGAAGATGAAGACACCGATAGAAGACCAAGACGTTTCTATGGATCTTTGTGGAGTGGTGCTAGTTTGCACGCCGAACGGATACACGATAAGTAAGCATATTCCCACCTTCGTTAAATGGTTGATTTTCTTTCGAAGAGATCGTCAGAAAAATGGGTTTTCAAAAATATATAAAAGATGTGGGTTTTCAAAATATTTCGGAGGGTTTTGCCTTCCTACCATTCAATGTGTCTCAGAATTCTCTCTTCATTCCAACCTGGACACATGTGTGACCCATAAAGAGCTGTTTATTATTGAGAGCAATTTCATAAAACCCTTTCTTGTGAGGCAGAGTCGAGACTTTTGATCACTCCGAACCCGAATTTTTGTCGAGAAGGGATGGTTATTTCTCTCCCAACTTTTAAGAATGAGATTGTGTTCATTTATGTGTCTAACTTCTTATGACTAGTGTGCAGAATTTCTATGTCTTCTTAGCGCGTTGGATGCTATCATTACAGAGAACTAGTAAGTTGGAAAAATAGGTTTTGTGGGTATATCTCTAGTAAACCCTCACGAGACTATAACTCGTCCACTAGGGACACCTAGGGGTTCAAAGGCTTGTTATTTATGCTAAAAGTGACCGTAGCCTCGACGACACGGAGTTGTATGTATCTTTTTGAATTGTTTTGTTTGATTTGCTCGAGGACTAGTAAAGTCTAAGTATGGGGGAATCTGATAGGTGTAGAATACACCGTATTTACTATCTAGAGTTTATGCTTTCTTTGCTATTTTTCTTGTAAATTGTGTATTTTATGTTTACTTTTGAGTTATTAGGTGCAATGGAGTCTTTGGGAGCAAAAGAAGGAGAAAACGTTCATTGGGAGCGAGAACGGAAATATGAAGCTAACGGCGAAAAGCTTGAAGTCAATCATTTTCGTCGAGAAAGTTACGAGCAAAATCTATGAATAAGCTTGTCGGATACCTGAAACCGACAGGCCATGTTTGAGCTAGTTAGCACTTAATGGGAACAGCTGGGTGCCTAGAGTCATGTCTGGGTAACCCCTTATCTATTTCATCTGAGTGGGTTTAGCCACTCCCATTCCTACACCTAAACCTAAAATCGAGAGAGGTGTTTTCTCTCGTTTATCTCATTCATCTGAAACTGAGAAAGTAAAGCAGCAGAGCTGCTGTGATTGCCGAGACCAAATCTGAGGGGTTAAAGGATGAATTGAGAAAAAGCAGTAATTGAATATGAGATTAGAGTTTGGGGTTTTGCTGTAATTGAAGCTAATGGATGTATGGGTTCGAGTGAAGAAGAAGAGGCTGTTGTCTATCAGAGATGAGGGTATTGTTGTTCGAACCGAGAAGGAAGAAGATTGACAGTGGAATTGAGTTGGGTTTTGGTTGAATCTGCATTTGACCCTAGTTGGAGACGTGCCATGGATGTTACAAGGGTTTGAGATGATGAACTAGGTCAGCAGTTAGGATTATTTGTTTTTCTTGTTGCTATTCTTGAGGGGATTTGAAGAATGATGACAAGAGTTGTTACGAAGTGATTCTCAAGGGCCGATACTCGGGGTGCAGTAAGTTGAGGTTCTTTGTGGAATTGAAGCTTGAAAGGCTAACAGGTGAAATAAATTCGTGATGATAGAAGCTTGAGCTCTTTCTTTGCATATGGAAGTGAATGTATTGTTGATGCTCAGGAGGATGCACTGGTGAAAGTGCAGTCATGGCTTTGAGATGGCATTGCAGGTGCGCAAGAAGCAACTCAGGCTAGTTAAGTTGTTGTGCAAAGGAGATTCTCATTGGTGGAGGAATAGACTAAGGGTTTTGATGGATTCAGGAATGGAGAAGGGAGATTTGATTTATTGGTTAAGCTCATGTGATGTTGAGTTCAAACCTGGTGAGATCCTGCAGTTGGCTGAGATGTTGGCCTGAGCTAGGATGGTGCTAATTCTGAGACTAGAAGCTGCGAAGGGTGTAGGTGAATTGAAGCTCAAACTAGGTAGAACTGGTGATTGTCATGGGTCCATTGGTTGTATTGCAGAGTATTCGATGAAGCTAGTGGTGCCATGGACCTGATGGTGTTGATGACCTGATGGTGTTGCTGTTGTGTTGAAATTGCTAGTGGATGAACTCAGGTACTAAGGACTGGAATGGTAGTGAGAAGAAGTTGCAGGTCATTGATTGGAACTGCACTTGCAGTGGTGGTACAATAAATGGTTACTGGGAAGAGATGGCCCGGGTCTGTGTATTGTGGTATTGCAGTGAGCTGCAGGCGATGGGATTGGCAAGATTGGAGTACTCAGCTGTGAAAGCTACAGAACAGGGATGGAAACTATTGGCAGGATGCAGTGATACTGAGGCTGTGTTGGTGAAGGCTTGAGCTGTTGCAGGTGCTGTTTCTTGTGGTGTTGAATCTGCAGATGCAGTGGTAATGGAGCTGGTGCTTGTAGACAGAGATGATGCTGCCTGAAGCTGGTTATGGTGGTTGCAAATGAACGATTGGAGGTGAACTGAGCTGGAGATAATGGGTCTTAGTCTGTGAACTGGCCTGAGATGGTGGTAGGAAATTGCAAGTGGTATGATTGACAGATGCATCTAAACATGGAATGATTGATTGGAGCTACAGATGAGCTGGTATTGCAGAGAGATGCAGATTGAGTATTCCAGGTGTAGTGAGAGTTGAATGTGGTCTTTGCCAAAGGAGAGATGGATGGTATTGGGCTAAAATGATATGAACTGCAAATTGGTAGTGCTGTTGTGTGCTCTGAGATTTTTTATGGACTGTACTTGGGGTTTGGCACTGTTACTAATGGTGTTGTTGCTTCGAGCCAAAATGGCAATGGGTTCTGATGGAGTTCGCAGGGTATTGTGTTGCCATGAAAATTGCAGCTGTGACTGAAATGGAGAATGCTCAAGTAGTGCAAGAATGATGCAGTGATTGTGGAAGTGCAGGAATAGGAGGCTTTGCCTCTCGAGCCGAGCTGCAGTTGGACCGGAAAAGATGGGAAGGAATGCCGGATTTTGTTTTGTTGGGTGTATAGCCATCTTGGTCGAACATGAATGGTCGAAGCACAATGATTGTGCTCTGAGCTCGGCCAATGCAATCTGGCCCAGTTAAAGGTCACTCGGCTCACCCGAGTCTGACTTGGGTCTAACTCATGATCTGACTTTCCCTGACTCGGTTTGACTCGGCCTGACCGAGTTGACCCGCCGATTCTATCGAGTTGACTCACTGATCCGGTGACCGGGAGGACTTTACCGGTCACCTGAGACGTTTTCCGGCCAATTTCCGGCGACCACTTTTGGGACATATTTTCTACATGGGTTTCTCCTCCTTATGGGCTTGATGGATTTTCATCTAATGGACTTTGAAGACTAGACCTAATTTTAGAAGTTGGAGAAAAGTTATAAAGGGAAGGTCTTCTACAACTTAAAGAAGATCTTATTCTTGGAATTTTGGAGAGCCACTTTTGTTTACGCTTCTAGGGTTTGCTTTTGTTCTTCTTCTTCATTATTTTATTATTGAATATTGATTATGATGAACTCCATAGCTATGAGTAGCTAAACATCTTATTAGTTACGGGATAAAAGTTGATTTCTCAACATGCTTTTGATTCAATGAATTAGTTTTGTCTCGAGAATTTATTGTTTGTGATTCACAATTAATAGTGTTATAAGATTTGAAAACTTGTTAGGTTGAGTCCTAATCAATCCAATTTGCGTTCATCTCTAGAGCTATATTAGGGTTTTCAATACGAAAAGTTGTTTATCCCCGATTCTAAGTAGCATAATTGTGGGTAGTGCTTGTAGTGATATATCCTACTAGTCACAAGTGAATCATAACTTTTGTTAAAACGTTTAGTGCTTTTACACATTCGTTTGCATTGATTAGTCTTATTCCATAGAACTTATTGCTTTTAGGGAGTTAAATCTAATTGTGCTTTTACACTTTAGGTTGCTTTCTAGGAAGAATTCACATATGCATCTTTTAATGTGGGTGTGATGAAAACAGGGAATCAACGGGTTATACTTGCGATCAAGGTATCCTAGGACTTTTAGTAAATACGAGATTAAAATACCAATTCTAATCATTGATGAAAATACATGGTTGTGAATGATACTATCCCGCGACCAATATCTTCTCCTTATTGATAATTCGAATTACTTACTTTGCTTTCAATTACTTTTATTTGCTTAAATACAACAAACATTCCCCGTGGTTACTTAGAAACTAAAATTTTATAACAACGAAAGCCTCTCTGTGGATACGAACTCTTTCTTATCACATACTATATTTATATCTAGTTGATTGAGAAAGTGAAATTATATTTGAAGGATTGACAACCGACCACAAATATACCAGAACTTTGAAGTAACACAACAGTGATATGTTCTCCCACTTAGTTTACTTGTCTCTTTTGTACAATAGGTGAAACCTACAACTTGCGATTCACTCCCCCTTATAAATAATTTCCACCCTTTTTGCCAATAAAAATTGACAAAGGTTAAAAATATGGGATCGTAATGAACTAGACAAAAGAATTATCGAGACTAAAGATAACATGCCAAATTTTTAAAAGGATTTTACTAAGTAAACTTAACGTCTTTATTAAGGAGAGATAAAGGTACAATCATATCTTATAATTCCAAAGCCGCACTGCCAAAAAAGATTAACAATTAAGCACGGGTTAAAAATGAACTCTCCCCATTTGATGTCATTATCAAGAGAATAATATGAGCGACCTTTCTTTAATTACAAGCGAAGGATTTCTTGGGGAAAAAAATCCCAAAAATTTCTCTTTTTCGCACCATTTACGAACAAAGAAAATAAAAACAACTACCTTAATGTTAGAGGCACTAAAAAACATTACTTTCATGAGAAAAATAACATTGACAAAAATTATTCCTAGTCCAGTTGCGAACAAAGAGCATAATTTTAGCGACATGACTCAACATAAGAATTATTTCTTCTCTAGCCATGTACGTACGTAAAGATTAAAGTTCTCGATCTTATTCCCTGCCAGTTACGATTTCAGGGAGAAAACGTGACAACTAAGACCATCTTAAGGAATTCTTGCAATATATTCACAAAATTTAATTGTTGGAAGATCATAGTTCTCTCCTCCTTAGCCAGTTACGAACAAAAAGAGTTAAGAGCTTAACCTATGAGAACATATGAAGTATCCGTTCTAATCATCAAAAATATGATATCAAAGAATAAATCTCACAAGTTTATCTATCTCCTCTTGGTCTAGGAAGATATAAGTTGCCCGTATGTAAATTTGTAAGACTAGCCAACAATTCCCTATTATCTTCTATGACTTTCTCCCCAATTTTGGTTTTAAATCTCAATGTTTGAAGATTCATATCATGGATGTTGGCACAAAATACCTTTGTAAGAACATCAAATACTTCACCATGTCCTTTAAATATATCTCCAAGATTATAGTCTTGAAAACATTTGACCACCATCCATATACTCCCTAACAAATTTCTTCTCAATTACGAAACCTGTAGAGAGAATTTTGTCATAAACTTTGGAGTATTTTTCATCAACAAAAGCAATCTTAAAAGATGTTTGATTGTGTGGTTCTCATTTTTCCTTAAAAGTATCGCCTTTTATAGAGAGACCTTAACCATTTTCTTAGGTTTCTTAGCATCCTCTTTAATTTTAACTACACTTACTATCTAACTGCGAAGGAGTGCAAGAAAGAATGCACCAGTCAATCCTTTTGGAGTGTAATTACCTCAATTGACACAATCCTTGTTGAATAAATTCTATTCCTATTAAAATGATACCATGATTGTAGAAGATGAACTCCAAAATTACGAGAAATACCTTATGGTTATGTAACCTAGGTTTTATTCTCCACATGGTACGCGAGTTGTTGAGGAAGAAGAAGTTTAAGGATATTCACAAGATCATGAACCTTATAAATGTATTAACGGGATTAGACAGTTACGTATCCAATAACTATATCATCTAAAATTTTCAAAAAGGTTATTTCTAGAGAATCTTTTCTCAAAATTAGATGCTATCACTGAGACTTACAGACCCAAGTTTTAATTGATGAGTGAGAACTCAAAAAATTGTGATATATTATTTGTAAGTTGATATATAATCCCTCAAGAGAACGATCATACCCAGATGAATAATGTTACCCAAAATACTTCTGATATTCTAAGGGGACAACATTAGGACGATTGGTTTTCTTTCAAACACAAACTTAAGTTTAAATATCAACATGATGATTAGATGATAATATAACAACATGTCTACTCTTAGCTAGTTAAAAAAAAGTCTCGTGGATTATGTTCTCGTCTCTTGCTTATGAGTCACATAGGCGGGGATTTTTTTATTATCAAGAGCATAAGAATTGTTAACCCACATTCAGCCATTACGTTTTAAACTCATTGTTATATGTGATATCACCCAGGTAAAAATTGTCTTTCTTAAATAGATACATGTGTATATGAGACAATCATGACACTACCCATGGATTTGTGTCGTAGAATCACATCTTTATGTAACTAGGCTCAACATGTCAAGAAGGATCTTTCAATGTCTTCACTATTTTAAATAATTCATGTATCCTTTATTATCATAGTGTATAGTATCGAGGAATATTCGGATCCCATTAGAGACACCTGATAAAACATAAAAGAGGATTGATCACAACTAACCAAAAATAAGCACAAAAAATAATAAGAACTACTTATTTGTTACTTGCCTCATCTCAAGATATAAACATGATGTGGTGGGCCAAATTTTTGTTATCAAAAAGTTGGCTGAGTAAGTAGATGCTCACAAACCATCTCAAAATGATAGTCTTTGTCTCTCATGCTTGGAGCATGATCAATTGGGTGAGATTCCTCGACCAGGCTTGATATTCTCCGCCCAGTTCCCCTTTTGTTGGAGATATGATCGATCAATTGAGTTATATATCCAATTGGAATAGTCATCATTTATGCATTTTTCTTTTTAAGGATTGTGCAAGACTTAAAAACATGTCATATTTGAGAAAAATTTTGATGGGGGCGTTTTTGGATGGGGGCATGGGGGACAAATAAGACGTTGACATGTGTCCTCCATATTAATTGTTGTCACAAATCTTGTTTCCAAAAATACCAAACATAAAATATAAACAATTATGATAAGCAATATTTTCTCCAAAAATACATTTCTTTTATATTTTTGGTAACAAAATTTGTTAGAAGCAATTAATTGGAAATACACATGTCAACGTCTTATTTGTCTCCCATGCCCCCATCCAAAAACGCCCCCATCAAATTTTTTCTCATTTATGCATTTTTCTTTTTAAGGATTGTGCAAGACTTAAAAACATGTCAGATTTGACCACGATGATAACATGATTTATCAGAGTCCGAACGATGCAAGAAATTCACCTTGTGTTTTACCAGAGCAAGGTATTGCAAGAATTCAAGGGTATATTTAATGGTATTGAAGAGATCTCCATATATAAAACATCCTTTATCATATTCCTTAAGAAGATTGTGAGACAACCTTTTAGGACAACGAAGCCTAATACAACCTTTGGCTTTTATCCTTTCAAAGGGAATTTATCTTTTTCCTTTAGATTCTTTTCCATCAAATATTAGAACAGAAGCCTTAGTTGAGTTGAGAGCATCTAGAGGGACTAAGCAATCAGTTGGTCCCCTAAGTATAAGACTCTGAAGAATTTTTAAGGAATTATGGTGTACGTTACAAGTGAACAAAACAAGCATCCCAAAACAGTTAGCCATAATGGTAGTACTTTTAGGAATAATATAAACACAAACTTATCAGCTCTAAAAGTGTTTGTCGGATCTGATACCAATTGAAAAGCAGAGGGTACCAAGCAGACCAAAAAACTTTTCGTTCGGCAACCTGTATGGACAAGTATGTCCAATTAAAGACCCTTGAATAAGATTGTATATAAAGTTTTTCTCTTTTCTCTTCCACGATCATATGTTTAGATCAAAGATCCTTGAACCTGATTATGTAAAAGAGTTCTTGGACGATCTCAAAAATCAATATCCAAGATCAATCTAGTCATATTCGAATTAAGAGGATCCGAATTCTAACAAGTATGAAACTTGCAATCTATCTTTCAAGATGCGAATTCAACAAGAACAAGTCTTGTTTTTTATCTCAAATAATAAGGACTTAAACTGTCTGAATTGATTATGTACTACCTACATTGTTCCTATATTACATACAGATAATACAATATAATGCGGAAAAGGAAAAACATAAGACACCGAAAGTTTTGTTAACGAGGAAAACTACACCTATAAAAAAAATGGGACCTCGTACAGCTTTGACCACCACATTGTTTTAAACTGCTACAAACACTAGCATACTATCAAACTTCAGACTGGAATGTAGTTGAGATCGAATTAACCCTCCAAGAAATTCACCTTCATCCTCTTGAACCTCACAAGATTTTGCGCACTTAATTCCCTTAGCTAACGTCCTTTACAGCCTAGGAGTTGTTTCAATCAGAATGAAGACTTTTGGTACCCATGTGCCTCTAATAGATAAGCCTATTCGATTTCCCTTTTGATTTTTAATCTAGGTTTGGAAATCTGTTTGCAGTAGAAAAATTCCACCAAAACTCACGAATCCTGAACACTTACACTCAGTTAGCTGAGAATCCTGGATTACTAACCACTTTTTAAAGACATTCCCAATTAACCAAAAAAGAGTTTAGTTATCTATCTTGAGCAATCACAAAGTATAAGACAAATATCAACTTTGTAATTTTTATCTATGTCGTTCCTTATCCGAGATTACGGAAACCCCAAATGTTAGAGCATTGCTCGGTCGAACTCGCAAGCGTTGCTATATCAAGCTTGTTTGTCAAGTTTAGTTGATCAAAACTACAGTCTTGATTTCTAGTCTACTTATAGCTATGTCTCGGATTAGGATAGAATGTTAGTTGATCTTTAGACTTCACGACATTCATCGATTAAAGACGAAGATCTACTGAGGAGAGCTTGGAGGAACTTCATCAACAAAAGCTATGTGAAGACTAAAACTTATCTAATCACTCAGAACTCTATTTTATTCTATCTCCTAATGAGACTAAGCCGTATAACTATATAGAGTTCTACATTATACACATTTGATATTTCGAGCTTAGTTTATCTCGATTATCTATTTCTCGAAATATGTGTTGGAAGCTTTTTGCTTTAACTATGTTTATCATTATTCTTGACAAGTTTAGTTGGAAACAATTTATTTGTTGGAAACTAAATATTAAGTCAAAAGATGATCATGTGAAAATTGCCTTGAAACATCTTACATGGTTTGTGTGAGACAATCATTCGATCACTTGAATACTTGAAGCTAATAGTTTGTGTGAGACATCTATTAACGTCTTCTAAAGATGTTTCAATGATTGAAATGGGAGTTCAGAACAATTGATCATGTCTGGATACAACACGGTATGCATACATAGTATGCGAACTGTATTGTTATGATTCAGGTCTTGGAACCTTGTTTGCATACCTAGTATGCGAACGGTTTTGACTGTAAAGGTCCGGGAACCTTGTTTGTGTACTTAGTATGCGAATGGTTTCAACTGAGTTGGGTCCGGGACGGCAGTTCGTGTACCTGGTTTGCGAACGGCTGGACATGCCAAGGTCCGGAGCTGTGGTTCGCGTACCTGGTTTGCGAACACGGTGGTTTACGTTCTAAAATCGGTTAAGTATGATTCTCATACTCATGAACTAAAACATTTATGAATTAAGGAATGCAATCTTTGCAAACCGTGGCTTAATGTTTATGAATTGATTCTTGTATAAGTACTTTGTACGATTACGAATCAATCCAATTTTGTTTCAATTTGTTCATATATATTTCTATGAGATAAGAAAAATTGAACAACTCTATGTGAAACACTATTAGATCCATTTTATTATCTTTCATGTTTGATTGATAATCATATTTGATCTAGAAGTGTTAGATGAATGTGGTTAAGACAAAAGTGTTCATATGGATAACTTCGATTAACTGTTACTGAGCCAACTCAATATACAAGTTTAGGTACGGTTACCCATATCTAAATGAAGGTATATTTCATTTGTGTGTAACAAGCTAAGACCATCTAACGATGGAGTTTAATTGTTTTATTTTTAAGCAGACTTAGCTTGAATCGTAAATCATGATTTCATTTAACGGTGGATATTGAATACTTTGTTACCAAGCTATCTTAGATTTGATTGTAAGAAACCCTGATTTGAAAGACTATATAAGGGAGAACTCTAGAAACCGGAAAACCTAATCCCGACACTTTCATGTGTCCTAGTTGTGTACTAGAGTCGATTTTCCTTTAACCTAGGTTTTTCCAAAACCATATTAGGTTAACGACTTGAAGACTTCATTTGGGATTCGTGAAGTCAGATCCAACTATTTCCTCTGTAGCTGCATATTCTGATCTTACTTGGTCTATCGTATTGAGTACTTTCTTCTCTAAGATTTGCTTGAGATTTAAATCTGATAGGTAAGATATAAAAAATAGTCACAAAGTTCTTCGTCTCAGACTTTGTGATTCCGCAGTAACTTCTTCTACCACCATATAGTTAAGTTATTGTGAGGTGACTAATATTCCTAGGTTGTTGTTCGGGAGTATAATACCGGATTATTAGTTGGTTCCTGTTCACCTTGATTTATCATAAGATGTAACAAAACTTCATAGGTACTTCCGTGGTAGACATATTTTGAAAAGGCGAGGGTACCCAAATATACCTCAAGCTAAAACTTTTCCTACCTATAAGTCCTTTCTCCGAAAGTGATTGTATATGGAGTGAGTCGAGACAATACAAATAATCGGTTCATACTTCGTGTGATCGTCTATGGATACGAGATCGAGACAATACAACAACGAAGTATGTTTACTTGATACAAAGGTTCGGACTTAACTAAACACAATAGGATTGCTTATCAAGTAAATAGGAATTAACGTTTGTGCGATTTACTTTATTTATAATAAAACAATTATAATGCGAAAAATAAAAGTAAATAACACAGCAAGATTTTGTTAACGAGGAAACCGCAAATGCATAAAAACCCCGGGACCTTGTCCAAAATTACTCTCAGGATTAAGCCGCTACAAAAAATTACACCTAACTTCGTATAGTTGAGACTAAGTAACTAACCCTATAGTTCACTTAGTTCCGTCTGTATTCACATGCCTCCGACTTGTGAATAAGTCACGTACTTGGAACAATTCCTTTGGTTCGTATTCCAAACAGTAAAGGAACAACAAATCTGTTTGGTATCAACTCTATTCAACCAAGTGATATGAGTCGGACAAAGGCTCTTCTGTTGATCTTAACATAAACTCCTTCGTCGGGTCCTTAGATCTATCTTATGTTCAATCACCCAAAGGTAATCGTTTAAGATTAAGCCAATCAATACCTTTAATCACAAGGAAACATATTGATGTCGATCTACTCAATTAATCAATCCAATCTACCACAAGGATAAACCGATTATTAATTGGATCCTATTTTACCGAAATAAGTATTGTGCACACTAAAGATTATAAAACCCAAGTAAGATCTTCAATATCTTCTTTGTCTTCAAATCTTTTTAAATCTTCAATAAAAACCTGCACACAATCACTTGAATCTCTTGTGATCAATCACGCATGTAACGGAGTCTCATAATAACAATGGATTATCACAAGATCGTCTTTAGAACTAACAACAGTCTAAAGATCCATGTCGAAACTCTGAACTAGTTTGAGTGAATCTTATATCAGAAGAGAAGATTCTCAAGATTAAACAAACTAGGTGCAATCAGATTTCAACCACCGTTAGTCAATCAAATCAATCGAAAACAAAGATAAACCGCAATTATCTAGTTTCCCACCAACGGGTCGCGCTAGAGCTTCTCAATCCCAAAGAAGACTTTAAACTGAGCGGCCGTAAGAGATTTCGCCTAATTAGGTTTCTCCTCTACGAATAGGCGGCTACACCAGTAACAACAACAAAAGAGTAAATCTGTTGTTACGAAGGATTAGTTTGCTAGAAAGGAAAACTTCGTGTATTTATATACAAGGAAGTTTGGACACCAAGGAATTTCCAAAACCGAAAATATTCTCAAGATATTCATAAAAGCACAGATTCGGTTTTCATAATTCCCGAAATGCTCTCATCCAAAAATAACAATCGAAATCTCTCGGAAAATCTAATTAGTAAATGCACATTATTAATTCTGTAATTTCCCTACAAAATGAAATTAATAACCTTAATTAAAAGATTCTTAACTTACTTATGTTTCGATCCTGGGATTCTCTTCCCTTAGCCGTTAAGGAATATCTTTGAACAATTATAGAAATAAACATTCACATCACGTGTTCAAAGTTTGTCGACATCTTAACTTTGTAAGTTCTCTTTCACACTTACAACCTTGAAACCGATTTGCCACACTTCCAAACAAGTTTAGAATTGGTTCATCTGACTTTCAAGAACTATGTGATTGATTTAACCAACATTCAATAACAATCATGGGTTTACGGTTCTACCAAAACAAGTTTCGGTTCTACCTCCATGTGAGTACTGTACATAGTCACACTAGCTTCCCAAAAGTTCGGTTGACTAGGTACTAGGATCGGTTCCCCACATATATAAGGTATCTAACTTATATGTGTTGCACATGTCCATAGGATCGGTTCCCCTTTCTGCTATAAACCTTGCTGCACCCCATACAAGGATCGGTTCCCTTTGATGTACTGCACCCTTAGTAGGATCGGTTCCCTTTCCCTTACTAGGATCGGTTCCATTTAACTTACAAGGATCGGTTCCATTTCCCTTACAAGGTATACATATAAAATCCGATCATACCACAGGTGATTACTTAAGATCGGTTTTACTAATAAAAGTTATACCAATACATAAGTCAGGCCTTTGTGAACAGTTCTACCAAGAACACAACAAGTTGTGAGCGGTTATACTCTATCACACATATTGGTTGTTCATAAGATATGCAATGAATAACAAAACCAATAACACCTGGAAATTTCCTTTTCGGTCCACAAACAAGTTTATGAACTTACTTCCTTAGAACACATGTAAACATTGTTCCCTAGGATGAAATCCTCACCTCATACCCATACATAATCACAATAGCATTCAAATGATTATGGCGATGTCTTATCTACAAAGTTTAATGGTTAAGCAATAAACCTCGTATTGTATTCCTTAATACTATGTCTATCTAGAGTTCAAATATGCTTCGCAGTTATGTTTTCAATATGCACGACTTGAAAGATACGTTAGGGAATGAAACAGTTCAAGTCAAATATCACTAACCTCAAGTGGAAGGATGATTGTTGTCGTTGTAGCTCCTTGCTTCTTCACATATTCAAGTCTTCGCAATACTTGTAATGTCTCATATCCTAATACTTTCAAGCTAACCTATAATAAGTTTTAACTCTAGTACATAATCAAGTGACTCTTAACATGAGTTTTGATTCACTAAAATATGACAACCAAACTTGACATACCAACGCTTGGTGGGTTCAACCGAGCCATGCTCTAACATATTTATCTATCAGAATAGACTTATCTCTGGGAGACAGATTTGTTTATAAGTCTTCGACTTTGGGTCATAGCAACTCTTAGTTGTGGGTGACATCAGCTAAGGGAATCAAGTGTGCAGAATCCGATGTGGTTCTATAGGCGTAAGAAACGCGACTGTACCTTAATCGGTGTGACACTTGGTTAGGGCTAAACTACATTCCAGTCCAAATTAAGTTAACTTATAGTAGGCTAGTATCTGTAGGGGCTTAATACAGTGTGGTGTTCAAAGCTGAACTAGGTTCCAGGGTTTTTCTGCATTTGCGGTTTCCTCTTTAACAAAATTTTTGGTGTCTGTGTTATTTCTTTTTCGCATTATATTTGTTTATATAATTGAAATATCACAGGTTGTGCGTAGTTCAATCAGTTGATAAATCCGACCTTATTTGTTAGATATAACTTGATTGACACTTGGGCGTTGGTCTTTGGTACCGTCCAAGTTATTTCTCATATCAATCTGGCTCACATATTTATATATGTTCGATTTGATGATTGCATTGAGAAATAAAAATAAAGCTCTTTGATATATCTCTTGATAGAGCTCGCTTTTAAGTTGGTTCTCTCATAATTATATTGGAGCTTAGTCCATACAGATTGTCGAACGAATTATTGTTGTGGTTGTTATACCCCGCTTTTTCACCAAAAATCAATAAGAACAAGATCCGGATACACAAAATATCAGGTAAAAGACAATCTAACCGGGATTCATGAATCCCTAAATGAAATCTCAAATTTCTAACCTAATTATGTTTCTCAAAGGAAACCTAGGCTATAGAGGACAACTTTGTCTTAGCAACTAGGACACAATAGTATCAGGGATTGAAAAATAATGTTGCAAGATAGTCTATGTATTTATAGATTTTCAAGGCTACAAGTAGCTTTGAGTTCAATCTAGGGGGTTGCTTGGAATTCAAGCAATCACTTTCTCAATTTATATGAAATTATTATTAGGAATTCATGTAAGCATGTGTGAATTGTGCCTTGAAAGTACACAAAAGAACATGCATTATGGTCCAGAGATCTGGAACATGTACAATAATGGTCCACAGTGGCTAAGTAGCCTTTAAATTACAAGCACATAATGGTGTTCATTAACACTCAAGTCTTAATCCTCAATGATCCACAAACATAATGTGACTTAGTGAATAAAGTTTGTATTAGAAGTGTCTATGATAAGTGTAGCAAAGTCGAGCATAAACATATGAAATAGTTCGTGTACTTCTGCTAAACTGGAACTAGAAAGGTTTGCGAACCGGGATGGTGAACCTCTGATAGTTCACGAAGTCAGCACACAAGTGTTTGCAAACCTTACAGTTTGAGAAAGCCAGGCCACAAGGGTTTGCAAACCTTGGAAGTTCACAAAATTGAACGGTAGGGGTTTGCAAACCCGGTTTGCGAACCCGCCTAGTTTCCGAACTCATATGTAAAGGGTTTGCATACGGGTTTGCGAACCCCTACATTATGCGGTACTCAGACTGACTTTGTAAAACATACAAGCATGTTTACCTATCGCCAAACAATTCTTTTTCTCACGTAATTAATTTAAAAAATATTCCCGATAGTCGTATACAGTTTTCCCTGTTTCTTGGTAAATGTCCAAATGATAAACTTTAAACAAAAATAGTTCTTAAATAATAAAGTGTGTTTAACTAAGGTTGTTAAGGATATAAAACATCCATTACTTGAATCATATTGAGTTTAACCAAGACAAGCTTGAACTCAAAATTTCTTTTTTGATATACTAAATCCACTAAAATCATATTTGTCATAATATAAAATGGTAAATGTTGTGAGTAAATAGGATCAACCAATCTTCACATACCACTTTGTTGATGAAGTTTTCCATTTGTCTTCTTTTGTTCTCCAGTCTTCAATCTTCAAGTGTTATTCAGTGATGCCTGATGCTCAACTACCGTACTTTAATCCTTGTCCGAGACTTGACTTTAGTAGATTATAAACAAGATATAGTTTGGTACATCTAACATTGATAACAAGCTTGAGATATCAAAACTTGTGAGTTCGACGTAGTGACGCTCTAACACTATGATACTAAGATAATAATATCTAATTTGGGTTTAAAATGAGAATGACTAAAATATTTTAACAAGTGACACACACTCAATAAATGAAAATTAACCACTCATAGCAGAACGACACGTTTAAGATATAGTTAATAATTACAGAAACAGACAATCAATAATCAGGGAGTGTAACCAGGCTGTAAGTATATGAATTAACTATTATTATTTGTGATTCTTTTTTTTTTTAATTCTTTTCTGCAGAAATGTCCTTAAATAATAAAAAGTGAAAATGAGAGGGTACCAAGTATACCACCAGCTTTTTTCGTGGAAACCTGTATGGACAAACTTATTACAATCAGTAGTATAGATCAACACATGAGATCATGTACCCGAGTTGTAGAACAAGTTTACTTGGACAATCTCACAAATAAATATCCAAGTGTTAATCTAGCATATACCTGAATTGTATGTGAACCGAATTTCAACAATAACAAGTCTTATAATTTGTATTTTAAGATATGGATTCTCAAGAATAAATCTTATAGGTTTCAACACATTCTTTTAGGCTTAAAAACTATCTAGGTTATTTAACATACTACTTGTGATATTTCTATTATAAAGATAAATAATACAATGATGAAAAGAAATAACACAAGACAAGAAAAATGTTGTTAACGAGGAAAACTGCAATATGCATTAAAACCCAGGGATCTAGTCCAAAATTTGAACACCATACTGTATTGAGCACTAGGCTTACTACCACAATTCAGACTGGAATATAGTTGAGGTCAAACCGACCATACAAGAAATTAAACTTCGCTCGTGCTCCTTATTTCTCTTGGATCTCGCAAAAAACCACGGGAACTTGATTTCACTAGCTGACGTCCTTTACAGGCTTCAGAGTCTTCAACCTAAGTGGACACCTTTTACTATTCTGCCTATAACAGAAAGTCTTCAGACAAATTTTTAGTCAAGGTAATTGAAATATCTATGCTTATGACGGATCTTTAAGTAAAAGAAGATATCAAGCAAACTCAACAATCATGACAACTTACTCTCTTCAAAATTTATAGATATACATAATCGATTCCCCCTTACAAGAAAATCGTAAACAAATTAAAACTGAAGTGTTTTAGATTCTATCTTTTGGAATCACAAAGTATGAGACAAAGAGTACTTTGTGATGTTTATGTATCTTGTTCCTGATCTATAGCTTCGAAAACTTAAGATCAATGCGAACAAGATAAGGATAACAAGAACTATCAGGTAAAAGATAGTTCGACCGAGCTTCACGAATCCTTTTGTGGAGTCTTTCAAAGTCGTAACCTAACACAGTTTCGCCATAGGAAACCTAGGTTTTAAAGGATGGTTCTAGCCGCAACTAGGATACATAAGTGTCAGGATTGAGATTCTAGTTTGCAGCAAGTCCTCTATTTATATTGATGAACATGTTAGGTAGCTTGCAAGCGAAGCTAGGTTCGTGAACTGTTTTTCATGTTTACGAATTGCTTTGTGACCAAGCCAGCTTAACTTCTTCTTGTAAGCATGTGAGAAGTTTGCTTGGAATCACAAATAAGATTGTGCAATTGTGTATTAGTCAAAATACATGTTATGCACCAAGTGGTTCATCAAGGAACCATGATTAAGTAGTTCCGCAACCGACAAGAATAAATTGGAGTTTAATATCACAAGACCAAAATTAGTTCGTGAATAATTATAGCGTGTTCGGATACACATCCATAAGTAACATTTTGACTTCTAGAATTCAAAAAGCAAGAAGTTAGTTTGGGTATAAAATTTCAGAACGACTTCAAGAAGCAAAAAAGTTCACTTTTTGTGAAGTATAATATCTTTGCTTCTGACTTCTACTTTCGGAGAAGCAGAAGCACTTTGTCTTCTTCTGGTATTTAAACGTGCTATTAGTCGTCTTGTAACTCAAAACCTTTTTTTGTATTTAGTAAGTTCATGAACTGTCTAAAACAGATAGTGTACTCAAATATAAAAGGGGATTTTGATAAAATACACCATGTGGGATTAGTAATTGTAAAAATACATCCGTTATTTTAATAATTGCTAAAATACACCCTCCATCCAAAATTTTCTTAAGGCCCACCATCACCCGATCTAACCGTCCATCAACCATGTTCAATCAACAGTTGAGATGTTAAAATAACGCTGAAATTCACATGTACCCTTTGTAGAATAAAAGACGTGTAGAGAAACACGGGTTCCCTTTCTTCCCTCCCCTTCTATTTCTCTCTAACGAATGAATCTGCAACTCAGGAGAGACGGAGATCATGGTGGTATGGATAAATGATGCAGTATAAGAACAGTAGCATCCTATATTGACACCACCATGGTATTTAGTTTTTTCTATAGTGGTTGTTCGCGTTTGGCTTTAGGTTTAGTTTTCACTTATTGTTGTTCATTATTCGAAGTCAGTTGATTATGAAGATGGGTAATGCAACGATGTTAGCGAATTAAATAGCTAACAATTATTTGACCATTATTTTCAATATTGAGCGGTTTCTAGGAACCCTAAATTTCAATATGGAAATTTTAATTTGGGGATTTTTTCTAAAACCCTTATTTAAGTTTCGAGTGGTATGTTCCAACCGATTCTTGTTGCATGTATAATTAAGATCAACCTATCTTCTTAAATTTCAACATTTTATGAAGAGAAATGAAGAATAAAGATATCCCGATTTGAGATGTAAAAATATTTATTTAGTGTTATTTAGTATTGTTAGTTTTTGTAGGATTAACCATCAGAAAATGTTTGTGCTAGTAATTGTTGATATGTTCAACTCATACAAGATGCTAGTGATGTTGCTGCCGTTGTTTTTGATGATGAATGATAGAAGTTTAAGTTGTGTTTGTGTGTTTACATAAGTTTAGGAGAATGTGACGAGTTTATCTCTGATTCGAAATTTCAGGTTGAAAGATAACTCATACGACATGAAAATGGTTATCTATGAGTTACCAGTTTTACCTATATTTAGTGCTCGAAAAAATTCCTGAACCACAAGATTGTCCAAGTCGACTAGGTAGTTCACTCAATTGAACTCAAACCGAGTCGGTACAGTCAGGGATTTTTAGACTTTTCAATGCACTTATAGCTTATCACTGTACACATAACAGATTTAACCGTTTATTGAGAAAACGGGATGGAAAAGTGAAACATGGTGTATTTTAGCAATTGCCAAAATAACGGGGTATTTTTGCAATTACTAATCCCACAAGGTGTACTTTATAAAAATCCCCAATACAAAAAGTATCTAGGAAAATTTCAAAATCAACTAGTTCGCAAACTGCATAAATTATTTCACGAACTACGTAAATCAGTTTGTACTATTGAAATAAAGGTTATCCAGGAATATCTCAAAATCGACCAGTTCGCGAACTGACAAAATTAGTTCGTGTACGTGAGTTAAATGAGATTTAATTCATCAAGTCTATTAATTTATAAGTTCAAGTTCTTGAACTAAGTAAATCAGTTTGTGAACGTAAGAACTAACTTGATAACTCCTTATGAACTTATTATGTAATTGTGATATTTCAAACGATGAATTGTTCTCAATCTATTATGGAACAAGTTTTATATTGCTTGAATTTGTTCTTTGCAATGCTCCTCATAATACTTAAGTCATTCGACATGTCACAATAGATAGAATGGTAGACAATATGAGTAAATAAGATAGTTAGTTTTCACATACTTTTGCTGATGAAGTTTCTGATGACGTTGTTGTTCTTTAGTCTTCAATCTTCAAGGTCAATTGGTGAAGTCTGATACTCAACTACCATGTTCTATTTCCAACTCCGAGACTGACTCTACTAGACTATAAATCAATATATAGTTTTGACCAAATAAATATCACAACAAGCTTGGTATACCAAAACTTATGAATTTGACCGACCGATATGATAGAAAATTCTTAAAAATAAATTATCCCTCACGAAAAATAAGAATCCACATTGACAAACTAAGGGATACTAAATAAAACAAAATAGTGACATTTTGAAGTAAAATGAAGAACCTCTTATCCATACTAGCAAAGACGCAAGTGTGATGCACTTGTCGACTTGTCGTTCTGTTACAGAACCTATAAAATATTAAAGTAATAAACTAAAGCACATACAGAAAAGTCTGCCTTCAAAAGCAGTACAATATATGTACTGATGCACCAAAAGGCCACCAACTAACCTCCGTTAATATAACTTTGATATTGCGTTCCAAAGGTACCATAATAAGCAATATCATAAATTGCAATCATCCGACTGCTTAGGTACGGTTGCCGCATATACAACCGAAAGGTAAAACATTTGGTTGTTTTGATATAAACTAATAGATTTCAGTTTATTAAGAAAATGAAATTAATGAAAAGAAATCAACGACGAATTTATCTTGAATGGTTGAACAAAATATTTAACCAAAGAAAATGACCAAATGGATAAAAGTACCAATGAAATAAGAGTTATTTGTTACACCTTTACCCAATGTAATCAATCCTGATATAGTCCCGGGTGGACTTTGTCAAACACAAAAATCAAGCTCAATTGAGATGCATCGAGAAAGAACATCATCTTGCACATTCCATCGCCTAAGTGAAACATATTATGTGTGTCCTAAGGCACACCTATTGGTTTATATCAAAGATCTCCTGGTCAAACATATACGACCACATGCCGCAGTTCACATTATATTTAAAGATCACGTTCGACAAAAAAAGTCAATACAGAGTTCATGATTGTTTATGATGTTTTCAAAATGAGAAGGACAAACTGTAGCCATTACAAAAGTGATTTGGAGCCTATCACTAGAAGACAAAAATGGGTCATTTTAAAGTAAACTCAATAGCCCCTTAACCAATTATTTTCGTTAATGGATAATTTATTTTGATTAATTAGTATTAATTAACCGTTTTAGTTTTTAATTAATGGTTTTGATGTGAAATTAACCAATGTTAATAAATCATCAAAACATGAAAAGATTTGCAAAATTTAAAAATTTTTGTAAGAAAATAAACTTAGAATCGGTAGATAGTGTTAGAGCACTGCTCGGTCGAACTCGCAAGCGTTCCTATCTCAAGCTGGTTTGTCAAGTTTAGTTGATCAAAACTATATACTTGATTTCTAGTCTACTTATAGCTATATCTCGGATTAGGATAGAAGTGTGTAGTTAAGCTTTAGACTTCACGACATTCACCAATTGATGAAGAAGATCTACTGAAATTTTGGAGGAACTTCATCAACAAAAGGTATGTGGAGACTAAAACTTATCTATCACTCAGAAGTATATTCTATTATATCTTCTAATAAAACTAAGTCGTATAGCAATATAGACTTTTACATTATACACATTTGATATTTCGATCCGAGTTTATCTCACTTATTTATTTCTCGAAATATGTGTTGGAAGCTTTTAGCTTTAGCTAAGTTCATCGTATTCTTGACGAGTTTAGTTTGAGACAATTTATTTGTTGGAAACTATATATTAAGTCAAAAGATGATCATGAAAATTACCTTGAAACATCTTATATGATTTGTGTGAGACAGTCATTTGATGTCGACTCGGGAAGTTTCGTATTGATTGATTAATCACTTGAAAATAACTTGAAGCTAGTGGTGTGTGTGAGATTACCATTGTTGTCTTCCAAGGATATTTCAATGATTAAATGAGAGTTATAGAACTATCATGTTTGGATATTATACATGTTACATATTTCATATGTTAACTGTGCAAGTCTAGTTCAGGTCCGAAACTATTGTTCGCGAACTGGTTTACCTGTGAAAGGGTCCGGAACTCTTTCCCGCGTACCCTGTTTGCGAACTGACTAAACAAGGCCAAGTCCAGAGCCGTTGTTCGCATACACTGTTTGCGAACGACTGGATCAAGCCAAAGTCCGGAACTCTTATTCGCGTACTCAGTTTGCGAACATAGAAGTTAATTTCTAAAATCGGTAAAGTGTGACTTTCATACTCATGAACTCAAGATCCATTTGCGAATTTGTTTGCGAACTAAAGTCCCTGGAACTTTAATGTATTAAGGTATGTGAACTAGTTTTATAAACCGTGGCATTATGTTCATGAATTGGTTCCTGTATAAGTACTTTGTACAATTACAAACCAAACTGATTTTGCTTCAAATGGTTCATATACATATTGCTATGAAATGATGAACATTTGAACAAATCTCTTGAAGCACATTTAGATTCATTTGATTATCAATCATGATTGATTGATCATCATATTTGATCTAGAAGTTTTAGATAAATATGGCCAAGTTATAAGTGTTAATATGGCTAACTTCGGTTTACTGTTATTGAGCCAATAAGTATACACGTTTGGGTACGGTTCATATATACCTAAATATAGGTATATTTCATTTGTGTGTATCAAGATAATACCATCTAACGGTGGAGATTAATTGCTTAGTTTCTAAGCATACTTAGCTTGAATCTTAAATCAGGAGTTCATCTAACGGTGAATATTGAATGCTTTGTTACTAAGCTATCTTAGCTTTGATTATAAGCAACCCTGATTTGAAAGACTATATAAGGGAGAACTCTAGCATCTGAGAAACCTAATCTCGACACTTTCGTGTGTCCTAGTTGCAAACTAGAGTCGATTCTCCTTTAACCTAGGTTTTTCAAAACCATTATTAGGTTAAGTCCAAGTTATTCTCGGCTCACGGATTTCTATATGTTCGATTTGCTGATTGTATTGAGAAAGAGATAAAGCTCTTTGATATATTTCTTGATTGAGTCTCACTTTTAAGTTGGTGCTCTCAGAATTATATTGAAATTCAGTCCATAAAGATTGTCGAACGAATTATTGGGTGTGGTTGTTATACCCCAGCTTTTTCAGATAAGATAACATATGTATATCGATTCTAGGTCGGTTTTCTTCATCCACCAAGGACACTAAGAACCGGTGGATATAAAATGTCAATATCAACTGGTTTTAAATATCACACTCTAGAATTGGTCAATATTGACATTCCTATAAACCAATTGTAGCTTCAAAATATACAAAATAAATGAAAATTTTCTTTTGCCCATAATCAGTCGTATTTCACATTGACCGGTTATGTGTTGATGTTGAAAAACATCAAACAAAATTTAAATATATATTCCATACTCGAGTTAAGAATGAGTATGACTTCATACTCATTCTCAAATAAATTATAAATCATACTTTATCCGAATTTGGGTATGAAGTCATATTATATCGAGTATAAAATCATACTCATTTTCATCTTGGGTATACATCATACTTGGATTTATTTCATAAGAACGTTAACAATCGGTATTTATAAAATGTCCATGTTGGCGGATTTTGAGTTGATGTTCTTCAATCACGAATAACATCAAGAACAATCGACCGATGTGTATGTGCACATCAGGAGATTGTGCAATTCAAGTTAATGTGGAGATTTATATCAACCGATTCTGGATAAATCCAGAAAACCTAAATTTCATAAAATCAACTCCGAATGTATGATTGAATCAAAACCTACTTACAAGAAATGTACCTGAGACGGTAGAATTCAATAGACTTGATTCAAAATTTTAAATTTTAAAAATGAGGGTAACTTGGTGCTTTCACCCTTTTTGGACACCCCGTACCCCTCTTAGTTTGGTGGGTGAAGAAAATGACAGACTCAAATAATTTAAGTAGATCTCAAACTAGCCATGATAAAATAAGAAAAGAATAACATAGTTTTCCTTATAATTTTATTAGGACACCCCTTGTTAGGATACCCCAAATGAATTTAACCTGAGCCTTATTAACTTCAAAATCAAGATGAAGATAATTATATCATTGGTCGATCGTGTTCTATTTTGGGACAAAATTTAAAATCAACTAGCTTAATACACTGAAACCAATAATCAGTTTTAGAGATTTTTGAAGCATGTCCAACAATCCGTTGTAGTCTAGGTGGTCAGGATACTCGGCTCTCACCCGAGAGACCCGGGTTCAAGTCCCGGCAACGGAATTTATTTATTTTTGGAATGGAAAGGTATGGTTAGTGTGATCTGGTCTACTTGGTTGGTGGGTAGAGGGATTTTTGGGAAGGAAGTTATGCTGCAGGTTTAGCTCTAATCAATTCAAGATATTTCACAGGAACTGGTGGGGGCAAGAATTCTAGCAGTAAGGTCCAGGGTGGTCATGTTCATGTTGGAAGCAGTCAAGTAGGTTAAACAGCTGCAGCAAAGTTTTAATCTTGGATATTCCTGTAGATGCACGTAGCAGCTCAGATGCAATGGGACTATGAGTTTGCAAGTATGTGTGGGATACTGGGATGGTTAATCTTGTTTTATGTGGTTGTAGCCTTTGGGCCTTTGCTTAATAAAAATCCTTGTTTTTCTTTCAAAAATAAGAAAAGAATGAAAAAGTCTCAACCATAAAAAGGTTCTCAGTTTCAAAAGATAGTAAATGATATACCAATGCAGCATATGTACATCTAAGCAGAAAAATCAGCACATTTCCAGCAAGACTAGGTACGACCACTAGCTTGTAGTGCTACAAGATTTAGGACTAGTGGCAGGAAAACAAATATCCTTACCATCTTTAAGAAATTCAACGACCCTTCTCATGGAGGGTCTGTTCATGGGAAATGCAGAGGTACAAAGAAGTGCAACATTCAATACCTTCTCC
Source organism: Papaver armeniacum (assembly GCA_023531295.1). Taxonomy (NCBI): domain Eukaryota; kingdom Viridiplantae; phylum Streptophyta; class Magnoliopsida; order Ranunculales; family Papaveraceae; genus Papaver; species Papaver armeniacum. Next base: position 322,468 of record JAJJWW010002063.1, on the reverse strand, counting down.
ATTTCTTTGTAATCACTTGAAGATGGATTTATTCTAGTGTCCATGAGGTGACACAAATTCAAGCAGTGATCTTCAGATGTTGCAGTGGCATCTGTCACCCACTTTACCATGTCATTGTTCTCCCCAAAGAAAGAATCAGTAGGTCTCTTTCCTGTGACTAGTTCCATCAACACAACTCCAAAGCTGTACACATCGCTCTTCTCTGTCACTTTCATGGTGTATGCATACTCTACATATTTACCAACAGAAATTATGTCAGTAAGGTCTACCCCATAATATTGAACTCGAAAATGGTCTATTTATCATCAAACAGAGATTTAAAATAGACCACTGGTGGATGTCCATGGTCCTGGTTCACACTGTAACTGTAAGTGGCAAGATAAAAACAGGTCTTGTATGCAAGATTAGCCAAACTCACAACTACCAGTGACGAGTTACAGTTTTCTAAGGTATATATGCTAGTTTCAGTAGCTTCTCCGCAAATGATATTCATGCATATCGAAGAAAATGTCTAATTATTTCTGCAGGCATTAACAATCATTAAATAAGCAATTACTTTAAGCTATAACCTCACCTGGCGCAATGTAGCCATAAGAACCAGCAATTAGGGACATGGCACTTGCTTCCTTCCCTTCCTCGAGCTGCAACATCTTGGCCAACCCAAAATCTGCTACACGAGGGCAGAACTCCTCATCCAACAAGATATTGTTCGATTTCACATCACGATGCACGATAGCCGGCACACAGTCATGATGAAGATATGCCAATCCTTGGGCTGCCCCAACAGCTATCTTAAACCGCTTCTGCCAATCCAATAGAACTCCACCTTTCTCTCCATGCAAAACGTCACCCAAGCTTCCATTCTCCATGTACTCATAAACCAAAACTCTTAAATCCTCTCCGGCACAACTGAGTAGCAATTTTACAATATTTCCATGTCTAATCCGTCCCAAGGTCTCCACCTCTGATTGATAAGCGCTTAGTCTTCCCATTTTTGCATTAACATCCCAGAGCCTCTTAACTGCCACTGACTGACCTGTTTTGAGTCTCGCCCTATAAACCTGACCAGAGCCACCGCTTCCTATAACGTTCTCTTCAGTTAATGAACCTAATATTTCACGTTCGCTGATGCTCATAGTATGAAATGAGGTTAGCTTCCATGAAGGTTTTATGTTCTCACCAATCGACATACTTTTGCTCTTCAAAAACCACAACAAAGATGATAGAAGTAGCAAACACAAAATGAGAAAAAACGCTACTAGAAACCAAGTAGCGAATTTGGTTTTTGGACATGGATGGAAAGGTTTTAAGTCTGGACTACATAGCTTAGGATTGCCAATCAAACTAGGGAGGTAAAAATTGTTGTCAAAACCAACAGGGATTCTCCCCGCCAGATTATTCCCCGATACATTAAACTTGTTGAGCTTCAAGTTAGTCAGCTGAGCCGGAATTTCACCAGACAGTAAATTTTCAGAAAGATCAAGATAATTCAAATCAGGTAAGCTCCCCAGCTCACTCGGAATTTCCCCGTAAAACCGGTTTCCTGACAAATTAAGGTCTGTTAAATGCTTCCACAAGCTAACATTACTCGGTATCTCACCCGAAAACATGTTCTCTTGAAGATCAAGCTTTTCCAACTTCCTAAGTTCTGTGACACACAAAGGTAGTTTCCCCGAAAACCTGTTTCGACTAGCATCTACAACTTCAAGTTCAGACAACTGACAAATTCCCCCAGGAAACTCCCCCGAAAACTGGTTATCAGATATACGCAACTGAGCTAACTTCCGAGACCCCGAAATCGCAGAAGGTATGACACCATCAAATCTATTGTTCTTTATCTCTAACAAATGAACTCTAGGTAGTCTCCAAACACCAACAGGAATGCTCCCAGACATTTCATTGTTAAAAATCCTAATATAAGTAAGACTATCACACTCTCCATAACTATCTGGAAAATTCCCTGACAATTTATTATTGAATGCAATAAGACGTTTCAATTTCTTTCCATTACAAAGTAAAGAAGGAAGATTACCTCTAAAACCATTACCCGAAACATCAAATTCTTCCAAATTAGAATTCTCCCCCAACCTTTCAGGCAATGTACCTGAAAACCTGTTGTTAAAGAGCTTCAGTTCCTCGAGCTTAGTATTCGAAACTAAACTCTCCGGAATCTCGCCTTCCAGATAATTATCATTCAACCCAAGTGATATTAGTTGCAATGCAGCAAACTTCTTTGGTATTGCACCAGTTAAACCATTCATTGACGCATCAAAATAAATCAAGTTTGATAAATTCCCAAGACTTACAGGTAACTCACCAGAAAACCGATTCCAATACAATTCAATCTGTTTAACATTCTGCAACTTCCCAATACTCTCAGGGATATTACCAGAAAGCTCATTATTCGAAAGATCAAGATTCTCAAGAGCTATCAATCCGCCAATCGACTCAGGAATTTCGCCAATGAGATTAGTATAAGGAAGCCATAAATTCTTCAGTTTGGTTAGTTTTCCAATATGAGCTGGTAATGGACCTGGAGTAAATGGATTATAAGCTATCTCACACCGAATTAACTCAGTAAGATTTGTTAATGAAGACGGAATCGTTCCATTAAGAAGATTTCCAAAAAGACTCAGAACTTGAAGTTTCGGAAATGAACCACCAAAACTGAAAGGAATATCACCGGAGAAATTATTTCTCGAAAAATCTAACCACTGTATATTTCTAAATACTGGAACAAACTCTGGTAAATTTCCGACAAGTAAGTTGTTGGAGAGGTTCAAGAAATGAAGATTAGAACAAGAAGATAGTTGTTTAGTGGATATACTTCCATTCAAGAAATTATCAGATAATGAAAGATTCTGAAGTGATTTAATTTTACAGAATTTGGACGGGAAATTACCGGATAATGTTAGTCCAGTAAGATCAATTGAGTTGATGAATAATGTTGATTGATCACAGCTGATTCCAGTCCAATTACATGGACTACTATTGTTAAGAATAACCCAGTCATTGAGATTGTTACCTGTAGTATCATCAAGAAGAGTCAGAGATTTCTTTGTTCGAAGTAGAATCTGAATGTCTTTTTTTGATGGTAGAGAATTAGTATGAGAAATTTGAGTTAATAGAAGAATGATGATGAAAATGAAATTGAAATGTGTCATTGTTGGGATCGCGATTGTGTGAGGATGATTAGTGCAGTAGTTTAATTTAGGGGGATTTTCAGTTGTTTTTTTGAAGTTATTTGAAAGAGTAACGGATATGACAAGGTTTTTCTTGCATGTCCATGGATACGATACATACGAGGCACACAGTTTTTCCGGGAACTACAGTTCTTTTTCCTTTACTTTTTCTGTGTATATTTCTCTCTCTTTGACACACATTTTTTCCATGCTTTGAAAAAAGAAGAATTTAACTTCTTCTTCATCAGTTATTACTGTCGCTAATCTCAAAGGTGGCATCCAATGGCAATGGTGGTTGAGCAAATAATACTATGAAGTGCTTATAACGTGTGTCTGTGTGCACCATGGTCCCTGGCCTTGCTGCGAAAGTGCTATCCTGACCATTGTTGTACCACAGCTGTTTTTTGTACGTACTTTGAAAGAAACATACTATGAAGTGAAAACTACAAGTCTACTACAGTATTCTATTTGTTTTTGTCCCTACAAAATCAAGATAAGAATGAAAGGACAAATTTAGGTTTATGTGGTGGACCTGAAATGAAAGGGTTCAGTAAAAAAAAAAATGATTCTATAAAAATACATATTTATGTCACTGATCCCATTAGAGATAACCTCTCATGATGATGCTCAACTGCTCATATTTGGTAGTAGCTTGGGATAGTTTGAGACATTTATTTGAATCTGAAATGAATTCTAGGGTTCTGTTGTTTTTTTTTTTTTTGAATTTGGGAAAGCTGATAAGTATTAATTAGGGGTTTTGGATGGATAATAACAACTGCGTCAACGTGAAGGAGAAGTTGTTTACAAAACAAGGGACACAAGACTAAAAACTGACTAATTAAATGAAGAAGGCTAGCACAGCCTAGAGCCAAGAGTAGTAGTAGTGGTAGCAGTTAATGACAATTAAAACCTACCTCACTTATCAGATAATTTTGAATTTGAATAAAAATTGGCGGGAATCCTGCAGAGGATGTTGGGTGATACTCAAATTACCTAAATAGACACGACGAATCCTTAGATCCATGTCTGGGATTCCTGTGGGTCTTCTGTTAAATCTAGCATTGCAGGGAATGTTACTGCACTGCACCTCAAAAAGGGAATGCTGTGAGTCATGTTTCAGCCAAAGCATGATTTTGTCTCACTCTCATGCCAACAGCAACCATTACAACAGGTTATAGTCTCATGCCAAACACAACACATATCAACAATTCTGATACTCGGAATGGATTCCAGTTCCAATTTGTGTACAATGATAGCTCGACCACCTTCATAGCAATAACCTAATTTCTAGATACTAGTAATATTATTGGTTGCTAGTCTGTTTGAGAAACAGAAAAGGGTGTGATTGGGGAAAGTTAGGCCTAGTTTGAACCAAAATGGAGCATTGCATAGGAATAAATGGTTAGCTGGAGCAAGAACTCCTTACTGATTGATGTCAAAAGAGAGAAATAAGTGACTAATTGGAGAAAAAGAAAACAGCTACAGCTTATAAAGTTGCCTAGTTTCCCATCCGTGAATTTGACTATCAATCATAGAAATAGAAGCAATGTAAATTACTGTATCACGATTCTATCTGTCTTCCAATCAGTTAGAATATTGACTTGCATTCCAGTGAGGGGAAACTTCATATGCGGTAAATACTGAAGTATTATATAAAACCAGAACTAAAACAATACAGTTGAAGAAATGAACATTCAACAAAGAACAAACACAGCAGTTAAGAACCTTGCAGACAGACCATCAAACTGTAAGCAATAAAAAGGATTACGCTTTACGCATAACTTTTGTATCATCCTAAGTTAAGATTGAGATAAGAAGACACAAATACAGTCGCAGTGAACTATTCATCAGTTTAAGCAGCAAGTATTAACGAAAGACAAAAATGTGCTGCAGGTCAAAACTTAGAGAACATGCTTGAAGTAAGCAGCATATCGTCACTTCTATCATTGGCGCCAGCAATAACAACTAATTTAAACAAAACAATGTTACTGTCAGAATAGACCAATAACAGGGCCAGTGAAAAGAATATATCAGGGAAGTAATCTCTCTTTTGATTATGCTTAGACGAAAGACTGATGAAAAAAGCAGGAAGAGGAAACAGAGGAGAAATTAAGCATAGGCACATAATCCAACAGGCAAGAAACCCAACTGTGGTAAGAGGAAAACTAAATCGCAGCTCACAGTGTGCCAGATTTTAACTGCCTACCCATCTAACTACTTTTCTGTTACTACAGATGAAAAAATATATGCATCGAAGCAATGATTAGCTAAGAAAGATATTTTTTTCATCAGAAGGCATTAAACAGAATTTACTGTAACACAGCAAAATGATCAGAACCTGAAAGATAACTTACCACCGATGCAACACATATGAATCAAGATGAAAGTATGAAGCTACTAAGCTAGAGACAAAATAAAACTACCAAGCCAACACACCACAAGAAATGTTTGTTCAAATATGAACATGCCGATCATTGACATGAAGTGCTGTACACACTACCAGCAAACACAGGGCAAACAAGTTCATCATAAAACTTTTTCCTCAATTGAGAGATATCCTTGAATCAGCCATAGAACCTCTGTATAAATCATGCACCAGTCAAAATTTAAGTGAAACTTAGATGTTCCATGATTACCAGAGGAGCCAAATATATACACTTAAGTAGTGCAGTAATGTTAAATGCTTATATATCTGCAAAGAGATTCAGAGAGATTTTCCACTTGTCACATATAAACAGCTCGCAACACGAAAGACACTAAGTACATAATTAGCCAAAGCAAAAAATAGGAAAAATGAAATATGAGGATGAGCTTCAGACGTGAGAACATGATCACATGGTCAAACAGAAGCATCCATATCAAACTGCCCTCAACTAATGCAATCCTAAGAGTGTCATACACTGATGATTAGTGAGATAATAATAAATAAGTGAATGAACAGCAAAATGGTGCTATTATCCATTCAAATTGGGAAGGTAGTGCACATAGAACTTAAAGTAGTTCAAGGAATGAGTGGACACCATTAAAATGCAACTTGGCATAAAACAATCAGTAGAAGCACATCAACTGTACGTTTACTATTGCGCAAGATGGGATGGCCTACTTGATGAATGAGTAAAAAATGCAACCACATACTTAAGAAACATGTATAACCATACCCAAAAGGGAAAAGAACCACGGAAATATGAACCATATACATGATCAAGCTGGCTATTCTGAGATTAGTAACCGCATCATTACAATAGATGTCCGATAAACAAAGATAAACAAATGTTAACATAAGACACCTTACTTTATCAAATGTTAATATAAGATAAACAAAGATACATAGATGTCCGATATGGCAGCAGAAAAACATACAAGTAGTCAATACTTGTTGAAATATCAGCAGAAATGCCAAACAGAAACATATACATATTGAGAGTTACCTACAGGGATAAACAACTTTAGTTTCACTTCCAAGTACCTTATAGCTTTTGCAAGTGCCAGATACAGGAGCAGTCCAGTTGAAGATTTTTGCTTATCGAAAGTAACGTGTGGGAACCCAATATGTTAAATCCAACAATGTAAAGCAACACTCATGTGACTGCACAGCAAAACAGCTTCAACATCATAATGTGGCATTAAACTTGCATCCTAAGGGATTTCACTGATTAGTAAAACCTACTCCATCCTCACCTAGAAGTTAACTTCTGTTCACGTTACCAAGTGGAAGAGAAGATTATAAGGCAGTTTGTTATGTTTCCAGGTACTCATAATTTCTTCAACCTAGCTCTTGAGGATTCAAACGAAAAATAGGTCTGCTTATCCTGATAGACTCGTGACCACAAACAGGATACATCCTAGTTTAGAGTAGGAGGCAATAACTCTACATTGAGACAATTGATTGATAGAACTTACACAAGTAACTGGTAAACCCCTAACATCCTATAAAGTGTGGTACACTTCCAATCTGTGGAGTTCCTGAGACGAGAACCTAAATGTTCAGCTAATACCTATAAGATGGAATACCAACCTAATTCTGAAATTCAACAGAATCCAAAACGAGATAATTGAGAAATTGTCGATTCTCAGTATAATCCTTTGAAAATCATCTAACAAAGTATGTAATCAACTTTAACAAGAGAACATAAGAATCCCCAAGTACAGCTAATCCAAAACTCACATTACCCTAGTTTCACAACCAGAAGCATATGAATGAACAACATGCAACACAATCCAGTAAAACCCAATCAAATGCACATCTAAACCTCAGAGCATTAACAGGTGAAAACAATAGTAACCCCCATGTCAAGAACACACCGACATTTTCCCAATAGAAATTTAACAAATGAATTAACACTAAAAAAAAAAAAAATTAGCCCAAAATCGTATCTATTATGTATAGAGAGATGTTATTTGATGAAACTGAAATCTATAGAGAAAACAAATTAGTAAGAGAAATTACATTATCACCGAAACCCCATTTTTAGATTACACCTTGTCAAATAAAACCATCTACTGTAAATCCCCAAAACAAAGAAAAATAACAAATATAAAAGAGACCTTGGATGAGGGTTGAGAAAGAATCGTGACCGTTGATTGATGAACTGAACTGAAGAAGATCAAAATCATCCATCCTCAACCTCTTCTTCTTCTTCTTCCTCCTTCATTACAAATCTCATAGAAAAAGAAGAAAAAAAAAACCAGGAAATAGATACTTACTGAGGTGAAACAAGAGAGCCTAATAATAAAAGAGGAGGAGAAGAAGGAACGAAAAACTATACTGCTATGCCTGGCTTAACCTGTGTGCCTGTGTTTTTACTAATAACTCTAAATGGTGGGTTGTACAGAGCTACATTGTACCTCTTCTCATGATGAAAAAACAAGATGAAAACCTCCTTTGATTTACATAACAATGCTTCAATGGTACCTCTAATGGTACAAGGGTACTTCTGTCATTCAATAAAATAGCCTCCATTAAACCCAAGAAAAAAAATAATCTCAACACTCCTTTCTTCTTCTACTGGGAGAAAGAGGGGAGGAGGAGGGTTTGTTTATTTTTGTTGTTGTTTTTTTGGGGTTTTGGGGAAATGCATGAATGAATGTGTGAGTAAAAAGAGAATGGAGACGGTGGGAAATGGGTTTTCTTTTTAAAGAAGAAGGAAACAGAAGAAGAAGGAGAAGCAGAAGCATTTGTTGTTGGTTTTGGGGTTTTGTCCGGTGAAATGCATTTTTCAACTCTTTTCTTTTTTCTCTTTCTTTGTGTGTGTGTTCTGTTTTTCTGGTAGTAAAAGACAATACAGTGAAATTAATAAAAGGGACTATGGTGCAGCACATTCTGTTTTGGGCCTTTCCTTGCCTTGGCTTATTCCACTATTAGTAGTATTAAATTTCTGTTTCACCTCAAGGTGTAAAACAATGTTGGCACCTAAATTGTCTTAATAAAATCTTGATAAGATAGTTCAGGGGTTGCCTCTCATTGTGGTTTTTAGATTTGAAAAATTGCAGGACTTGTGATGGTGCCATGTACCCTTTTTTTTTTTTTTTTTTAACGGTCAGTGAAATTTATAGAAAAACTGGACTTAGTGGAGTAAATACTAAACACAAGGTGGGCTAAATACAAAATATAGTATGACTTTTAGGGTTTTTTTTTTATGATTATTAGGATTTTAGGGGCTAGAGCCAGGGTTAGCCAAGGGTGTACGGTTTACATGGGCAACTTAATCATCTTTGAGCGAGTAATTTATCCGACTAAAGCCTATTCTTATGCAAATGGTTAAAAAAACATGTTTGACATACCATGTGGCATGGCAAGTGAGTTGTGCCACTATGGGAAAGAGCAACAGAGTTTCTAGCGAACGAAATTCATTAAAGCGCTGGCGATAAAGTGAATATCGCTGGCGTCGTAGATTCCATCGCTTGATTTTCATTATATCGCTCGGTTGACACTATATCGCTCAACGAATATTTTATAACGGCTATTTCCCCTCTTTTTTTCCATATATACGCCCATACATTTCTTCAAATCACTCACACCTATTTCTACATATATTTTACCAATTTCTGTATTTGTATCCGCAATTTTAAAATTCATAATCATCAATGGCGAGATCCAATGAAGAGAGGAATGTTATTATGAATCGGTTTAGATTACATGAAGAAATGCATCAGAGGAGGTTGCAAAAACTTGACGATGAGGAAGCTGAAGATAATAAACTAATCGACACTCTGATGCTCGTACATTCGGGCCAAATACCTAGAGTTCCAGAGCCAAAAGAAATATTCTCAAGAAGATATACGTATCGGGGGAGAGAATTTTACCACCAGAAGCTGATGCACGATTATTTTCTTCCCAATTGTGTGTACTCTGATCAAAATTTTCAAGGTCGTTTTTGCATGCCTCAACTTCTGGTGAAAAAGATTATTGAAGAGCTTTGTCGAGTAGAACCTCAATTTAATTATCAGTTTGATGCACTGAATATTAGAGGTCATAGTCCTGAACAAAAAGTTACATTAGCTTTAAGGATTCTATGTTATGGCAGACCAACGGATGCGAACGATGAGTACCTTTATATGGGTAAAAAACTCATTCACTTACCTTTCATTATTTTGTGAAGTAATGATTAATCATTTTGGTCCAACATATTTACGAAAACCAATCGAGGAAGATGTTAGACAAATATTGAGGGAGAATGAGGAAAGGGGATTCCCAGGAATGCTATGTAATCTTGATTGTATGCATTGGGTATGGCAAGGATGCATGTTTATTGGGCCGGTCAATATAAGAGTCATTATCCATAGCCAATTGTTATCCTTGAAGTTGCTGCTTCTTATGATTGTTGGATATGACACGCTTTTTTGGTCTTCCGGGTTCACAAAATGATATTAATGTTTTGCACAAGTCGCCTCTGTTCGAAGATCTGAAGTATTGAATTTGTCCCCAAGTTCGTTTCATGATCAACGGCCATTAGTACACTCATGGGTATTATCTTGCGGATGGTATCTACCCAAAATGGTCCACCTTGGTTCAATCTTACCGCCAGCCCCCTACCGGTGCATTGGGCCATTCATACCGGCATTTTAACGACCGCCAAATGACATTGAGGAAGGAGGTGGAACGCGCTTTTGGAATTTTGAAAAGGAAGTTCTCTATCATTTGTGGGACATATCGTGGGTTGAGTCCTCGTGAAATGCACAAGACTATGCTTACTTGCATAATTCTTCATAACATGGCAATTCAGGAAACCCGTCGCAATAAGGAGTGGACTAACTATGAATGAAGATGTGAGGCCTGAGATTCAACCACAAAGAGGCATGCCTGCAAGAAACTATGCTCAAATGACTAATTACATTCAGAACCAGAATTTGTATGACAGTTTAAGAGAAGATCTGAGAGTGAATCTTTGGGCAGAGTATGGAAGAACGGGTGGGCGTAATTATTAAGTTATGTATTTTAGTTATGTATTTTGGTTTGATTATTAAGTTATGTATTTTGGTTTAATTATTAAGTTGATTAGTTTAAGTTAATGAGCGAAACTTATTTAAGTAGACTGCAACACAATTCAAAAACTTTTCATATCAAACTAATATTAAGTAGAATGCAATAACAACATATCAAATTAAAATGCAACACTTCAAATTAAAACTTAAATTAATACATCAATTATCTAGAGGTTCTACTACATCGAACTCATCCTCATCATTATCACCACAAGGTTGGTTGTTATTAAATCCAGCTTGTTGTTCAATATGTGCTTGAATCCTATCAAATTCGATTCGCCACAGATGTTCTTGCCGGGGGTTCATAATTGAAGTGTCAGCTTGAAGAATGTAATGCTTTTCAAAGTCATTCACAAATTTTTCTTGAGAAAGGCTACTTTTCTTACTCTCCTTGTTTTGAAATTTCCTATCAACTGCTCTTTGCTTCTCGACGGTCTTCTGATGTTCCATAAACTTCTCCATGTTAAATCCATTAGAACTTTACTGAGCTAATTTTCTAGTCAGTCTTCCATTGTTCCTCCCCATAAGTTTTTTTCTTACCATCATCATTATTGAGAACTAAGTTGACATTTGGGTTTCTTGGGGTATATGGTGAAGAATTTGATGGATCTGTTGAAAATGATGAAGAATTTGGTGTTGAGGGAGAAGAATTGTATGGTGACCTTTCGGGTACTTGTTGATTAACTGATAACAATTCTGGATTGTATTTGTTCAACACCTTCAAAATATGATAACAACTTTCGAAAGCGAAATTTTTGTCATTTTTTGGCTGCCAATCTGTACGAACATGTCTTTCAACATCACAATCCACAAAACCACTCTCCCGGCCTCTCTTGGCTTGCATTATCAATCCAACATAAGAGGCGACTACCCTATTGATTACAATGAAGCGTTCTGCCAACCTTTTTTCATCACGACAATTGATGTTCATGGTTTATTCTTAATATTTACGAAATATGTTTTCCTACATGGTGTTACCATGTTTGTGCACCATCGATATAATCTTGGGTAAAAAAAAACATAATTAAGACAAATGCATTCATCTTTTGTGATGTTGTATTTTGCACCCCAAACTTTAGTGTTTTTTTTTTTTTTTACCTTTGCCTTGACTTTGAGATTGTGAATCCATATTACAAGAAATTAAGAATTGTAGAGAAGGTGTGGTTGTTTTAGATTTGAAGAAGATTGAGAAATTCTAGAGAGATTTAGAATTTCTGGTGTGAGTTGAAATGAGTTTGAAATTGGGTATTTATAGAGGGGGGAAATTGTAGCCGTTGGATGAGGAACTGATGAGCGATGATCAGACCAGCGAGCGATATCATGACTATCGCTGGCGATGGAATGACCAACGAGCGATATTGTGACCATCTAACAATGGACACCCTATTGCTCGCTGGAAAGTCTGTCATGTATGTCTATATGTTATATTTGACATATAGGCAGATATGTTTGGCACTTTGGCATACCCATAATGGGTGCTAAAGTGGAAAAATCAATTATTTGACATGTGCATTTATAAGAATAAGCCTAATAAGAGCTAATTTATCCGACTAATAAGAGCACAGTAGAAAAATATTTTGCGACCCCTGAAAAACAATGTTTCCTATCATTTTTGAAGTTACATGTCACAAATGCTGTCATTTGTAAAGACTGACTTTTCCAAGCTAATTAGATCATAATATGTGATTAGAGCAAGGACTATGGGAAGAAATGTCTCTTTCCCACTCGATTAGTGTGGTGTAAAACAGCCCACTATCTGAAGGGTCGGTTCCCCATCTTTCCTATTCTCGTTCAATTTCTACTTCAGCTGGAGTAGTGCAAAACTACATGGCAAAAAATGTGTTGTATGATTTTGGGCGGCACTCAATTTATCGTATGAGTATTTCATTCATTAAAATGGCATCCCAGATTGTCATCTGATTTTTAAAATAAAAAGAGAAAAACATTGGGCGGTAAAGTTTTTTTTACCATACAACATTCGATCCGCCGTCTTATATTAAAGCACTACTTCATCGGAGTAGCCGAGCCACTGCTTCACTCCTATACGAGCTCTCTCGAAGAGGATGGAGTGTTTACATAACCTGGTTAAATTGGGGCCTATCCCAATTAATTTGGGCCTACCACTACAGGACAAAAAAGATTATTAAGAGATGAAACGCTTTATCAAATACTAATACTACAAATGTGTCCCCATTAAATCCTAATAATAAAACTAAAAACTAAAATCAAAATCATAAAACTAAAAACTCAAATCAAAATCAAATTCATTTTCATCTCCATCTCCATCTCCAACCGATTATTCTTCTCTTTTTCTCCCATAATACGAACCATCTTCGATTGTCATAGAAGCAGATGAAATGGCAAGAATCAAGTACTTTTTTTAGCAACCCAATCCCATAAATTAGGTTTTACCAACATGCAGTCACTCAAAATTCGATTTTTTTTAAATCAAAGTGTTATGGGTTTATTAGAATCGGTTTATGTCAATGTACTTATGACCGATTCTAATGGGTTTATTAGAATCGGTTTATTTGGAAACGGATTTTGTTCATGCCCACAAAGACCAATTATACTGAATGTGTATTCTGGTTGGAAATATTGAACCAGAATCGGTTTATGTTAATGTCCACATAGCCCGATTCTGGTATGGAAGATAACCGTTTTTTTTTGTTAGAATCGGATTATATGTATGTCCACATAACCCGATTGTACAACCTTTGGTTTCTAAACCGCTATGCCCATAATCGGATTATTTAAGGGTCCACATAAACCGATTGTTATCGATGTTCTCCAAAATCGGTAGATATGGTACACCTACATAAACCGATTCCAGGATTGATGTGATGAACATCAACTACAATCGGTTTATGCTGATGCACACATCAACCGATTCATTAACCATGTTTGAATTTTTGCACAAATCTTGAAATTTTTATCTTTATGTTATAGAGCATGAAATTTGGAATTGAACGCAAAAAGAATGAGGTCATTCCGACATCGGACGAAGAAGTTATAAGCAAAACAGTTTCATGAAATGCCCAGATTTACAATCGGTTTATGTGGGCATTAACATAAACCGATTCCGGCGAAAAAAAATCACAGAAAAACTCATGAATTTTACAATCGGTCTATGTTCTAAGTATTATAAACCGATTCTTACAATCGGTTTATGTGAGCATGAACATAAACCGATTCTGGACAAGCTTTTCCAAAAAAAATAAAAAATAAAAAAAAATAACGTTTTGATGAAGAAACAAGATTAGTTATTTTTAGTTTAATTTGATTCAACATCAATTAATCACCCGATTAACGCTAATTAATCAAGGGATAAATTAGTCATTTTTTAAAATAATTGGATAATGGGTGTTTTTTTTCTTCTTTTCAATGACTTTTTTTGTCCTGTAGTGGTAGCCCAAATTAATTGGGATAGGTCCCAATTTAACCAGGTTACATAACCCTTTCTTGCTCTTAATGAACTTACTTTATCAATGTCTATTGAAAATTTCAAAATCTTCAACATGGACGACAATAAAAAAATGAGTTCATTTCTCAATTACATTCTCTGTTTTAGTCGAGGCAAGCAAGACTTTATTTATCCGTTGCATGCTCTAAAATTAAACTCCATTTTTCTAACATGTGGCCAAGATTCAAAACTAGTATAAACACTCGTACCAGGGATACGGTAAAATCTAAGTTTCGTTTCGGTACCACATTTTCTTAAAAAATGGTCCAGAGTGTACCAAAATGAGGCGGTCTAGGATAAGAAATGCAATTAATTTCAGGGTAACGTGCGAGAAAACTATTTTTCAACGCATGAGATTTCTTTGTCATTGAGTTTTCAAATGCTGCTATGTTTTTTCAAGGCGCTAATGGGGTGCCAGGTTAAGTGGGGGTGTACTAAAATTTATTTTGCCTTATCTTGGTTTTGGTACACCCCCACCTAATCTGGTACCCATATTAGCATTCTTGGTTTTTATATCTTCTTTAGGCTAAGTCCTATGGGCTAGATTGGAGTGCTAGATTGGCCAAAAAGTGTTGCAAATCATGAAAAAAGTGTGGGAAAAAGTTAACACTAAATGCGCTACTTCTCTCTCCTAGCATTTGCTCGCCGCACTATCGGCGAGATTGAAACGGCGAATGGTGCGGCGCTCAAAAGTTGTCTCAACGCCTTAACCGTTCGGCGCTCACAAAATCTAAGCAATTTGAGATTGAAACGCAACTGTTCGGCGTTCAAAAGTAATCAAAACGCCGAATGGTGCGGCGCTCGTAAAAGAATGGTTAGGCGCTCACAGATGACGTGGATGGCCAAACTAGCGGCTAGATATCTAGCCCATAGGACTTAGGAGGTTGCCCAGGCTGACGTGGATGGCCAATCTAGCGGCTAGATATCTAGCCCATAGGACTAAGCCATTCTAGCAAGAGGCACACTTTCAACTTTATCATCCGTTCATGCTCTCATTCATGTGATTAGCCCACCAGAGAAATATTGAGCCCTCCAGCGGATAAGAGGGTGTTAGATAGTGCATAAAAAAAAAATACAATTTGAACTTACATAACCTGGCTAAATTGGGGCCTATCCCAATTAATTTGGGCCTACACTACAGGACAAAAAAAGACTTTTTAAAGTAAAATGAGTACCCCTTAACCAATTATTTTAGTTAATGACAAATTTATCCTTGATTAATTAGTATTAATTTGGTTGATTAATAAATGTTAAATTTTGTTAATCTAGAAATCAACTAATGTTGATTCATTACCGAAACATTTAAAAAAAAAAAAAATTAAAATCAATCCATAATCGGTGGATGTTCATATATTCGTAGACCGATTCTGG
This sequence comes from Papaver armeniacum, assembly GCA_023531295.1. Classification (NCBI taxonomy): domain Eukaryota; kingdom Viridiplantae; phylum Streptophyta; class Magnoliopsida; order Ranunculales; family Papaveraceae; genus Papaver; species Papaver armeniacum. The sequence goes on along the minus strand of JAJJWW010002063.1, from coordinate 306,970 downwards.
GTTGATATTCTTTATCGATGATGAACACCCAAAATCGGTAAACATAAACTCATATATAGCCTGTTTACAACATAATCGGTATACATGTCCAAACATATGAACCGATTCCGGGTCTCAATCTTCTTGAGTTTTTGAGTCAGTAGTAAATGATTTCTCCCTCAATCAATTAATAAATTGATGACCAACCAATGATTAGTTCCCCAACGAAGGAATGCCTAAACAAAGAGAGAATAAAAAACTAATGATGCTATATAGGTGAGTATGAAAAACTACAATGAAAAAGCGGAGAAATCACTGAACCAATGTGATTGTGATTCAAAATGACTTTTCCAAAACGTAATGGTTTTTTGGTTATAGAGAATGAAGACAAAGAACAAGTGGAATATCAATAAATGTATATTTGTGTGAACACATAGTGTTGTTAGAATCGGCCGATCAGAATCAATTTGTACACAAATTATGGATTTGGAAAAAATGTGAGTTCTCTGTTAGTTTTAGTGCACATAATCGGATCATTGAGATGAACATAGCCGATTCTGACAAGGGAAAAAAATAAAATTACTAGAATCGGTACATATATGTACCTTAATAATTCCCGATTCTTATGATCGGTCTTTGTGGGCATGAACAAAATCCGTTTCTAAATAAAATCGGTTCATAAGTACATTGACGTAAACCGATTCTAATAAACCCAGAACATTTTGATTTAGGAAAAATCGAATTTTGAGTGATTGCATGTTGCTAAAACCTAATTTAGGGGATTGGGTTGCTAAAAAAGTACTTGATTAGGGGAGAAGAAGAGAAGAAGAACCGGTTGGAGATGGAGATGAAAATGATTTTGATTTTGATTTTGATTTAAGTTTTTAGTTTTTAGTTTTATGATTTTGATTTTATTTTTTAGTTTTAAGATTTTGATTCTAATTGGATTTTGATTTTAGTTTTTAGTTTTATTATATGGATTTAATGGGACACATTTGTAGTATTAGTATTTGATAAAGGGTAAGTTGGTAGTTTCATCTCTTAATAATTATTTTTGGTCCTGTAGTGTAGGCCCAAATTAATTGGGGTAGGCCCCAATTTAGCCAAGTTATATGAGTCGTAAAGTCAAACATTACATTGGAAACCAAATTTTATAAATCGAGCAAGTATTCTTCTTACAAAACAAAATTCCCATATCTGCTTCTGGTTGCACACAAATTGGGAGTTCTCACCGTGGGTTTTCCAAAGATTCAATTTCTCTATCGTTTGCTTATAAGATAAAAATGCTCTGTGTACCGATAGAGGAAAAAAAAATACGAAGGAAAAAAAAATATATTCTGAAAAAGAAAATGGAGAATTCATATTGTCCGATATTTATCCCAATAATAAAGGGGAGACCCAAACTACCAAAGGATTTTCTTTCGAGAAAAATTTCTAGTTTTTGGAAGGTAATTCTAACAAAGCTGTAAGATTGTGAATCTTTGATATACGATGAATCGTCGCTTATATCTAGGGCTGTCAACGGGGTTCCGAAATCCGTTAGCCGTTTCTAAGAATCCGGAATCCTATAGGATATTTTCCGCTATAACGGATATCGGATATCGGAAGCGGAAAAATTAACGGAACTTTTTTCCTTAACGTAACGTAACCGGATGAGCTGGTTTCCGTTAGGTTAAGTTCCGAAACCGTTAACAATATACCCCATTCATCCGTTTACCTTTAGCCCACCAAATTCCTTGTACATATCTTCAATACCTCTGAAAGAAAACCTACATCTCCATCCATATTTCTTCTTCTAAATCTTCTTCTTCTTCTAATTCTTTTCAGACTCGCAGTTACCACCATCATCTCCTCATCTCTTCTGTAGGGTTTCTTTTAAAATCCTTTTTTTTTTTAAAATTTTGATTTGAAACTTAATTTAGGGTTTCAAAAATTGATATGTGAAATTAGGATTTGGTGGAGAGTTTGGTTTGTTTTGGATTCGAGAACACATATTTTTAATTGATGATATTGATTTTGAGTCAGGGAAGAAGAAGAAGCTACTGCTGCTATTAATGGTCATATTGGTTTCACCGATTCAGAGATTGATGATATGACGAGGTTGAGAAGAAATCAGAGATGGGTTTATTTCAATCTGATTTTTCGACAAGAAATTGAGCAAAAAAAAAGACAAGAAATTGGATGAATGGGTTTGTAATAAAATCTAGAACGATATACAAGTTCTTTTGTTGTGGTTGATTACTGGAATTTATGATTCAAATTGGTCTGGTAATGAGAGATGGATGGTTACTGGAAAATGGTGGTGTTGGTGAGTCGAGACGGCAGTGAAGATGGTGGCGCAGCTGTTGGATTTGATAACGGAAATTATCGGAAAATTATCCGATATCCGATAACTCCAACGTAACGAAATCGAATTTGATAATTAGATTTCCGTCAGAAATTAACGGATATCGGATATTCGATAATTCTTAACGTAACGGAAGCGGCTGAGCCACTATCCGTTTTGTTAAGTTCCATTGACAACCCTACTTATATCTTTCTTCCTCGGAAAAGTTATAAGTCCGTCAAGGATTTGAAGCCACAAAAAAGTGTGTCTCACACGAAGATATGTTCCCAACTTTCCATCTGGAGCAAGTGAAAAACTCTACCGTAAGGTCCGTAGTGTAAAGTGAAGGTCTTTTAGGATGAAACCTCACCTCACATGCACAAAAACGGTGGCTGTAATCAACCATCATTAATAACGAAAAATGGGTCATTTGTCCAAAAAATTTAAAACATGGTTCAAATGGACGAGTAAAAATTATTATGGGTGAAATGGACACAAAAAAATAGCAAGGATGAAACCGGATTCATCCTGGCTTAAACTTAAAAATAGCGAGGATGAAACTGGACGCATCCTGATGTAAATTAAAAATAAGAAAAAGAATTTGAAAATGGGTAGGATGAAACTGGTTACATCATGACTATTTTTATATTTTTGTCCATTTAAACAGTATCAAAATCTAAATGTCTTTTTCACCCGGGAATTATTGATTTTGGTCTTTTTAACCAATTTTGTGCATTAATAACATCTAATTTTATGAAAGCTATATGCTGGAGTACTATTTTTTTTTCCGTGATTAACCGTGTTTAGCGTATCTAATCTAATGCGCCACCGTCTCGTTTCGTATTGGGATTCCCATACTTACGAGTCATTAATGTATCTAGTTTAGGCTCAAGTCTAACTAAACGTAACGAGGACGGCTCTACACCATATGTTACAAAATCAGGGGTGGAGCCAGAATTCTAGATATGGGTGGGCAAGTTACCAATCAATGCACATTTGAGGGGGTGCAAAAGGGTTAAAATGGCTAAAATGGGGGGAAATTAGCTTAAATTAGGCTTGGGAGCTCACATTTGAGGGGGTGCAATTGCACACCCACCTCTCAATGTGCCTCCGCCCCTGTACAAAATGACTGAGAAAAACGTTGGTTGCGGTCTTTCTAATGTTCAGGACAGGGTCATATGTCTTGACCATAAACGCCTATAAAATGCACCTCTGTTTAACTGTTAAAAGCCTACTTGGATAGCACATCATAAATAGCTTTTTGACTTTTAAAAGTCGAAAGTCAGAAGTCAGTTTGGTTGTCAAATTTCAAAACGTCGAAAAGTTAATTTTTTGTGAAGCAAAACAATTTTTGCTTTTTAACTTCAACTCCCAGAAAAGCAGAAGCAGATTTATATCCGAACGCGCAATAAAAGAATAACTTTCTTGTTTACCATTGTGCAAATTTGTGCACCCCTATTTTACTTTTTTTTTTTCATTAGATAGTTCATTTTGAAAACCACAATCTCAATTATTTTGACTCATTTCCGGTGTAAATACAAATCAAAATCAGAGCACAATTGTTGTTTTGAAAGGAAACAAACTCTACAAGCGCCAATATCAACAACAACCATTCCAGAGATACTCGATATTGGATCTGAATATGACACCAAAGGCAGGATCTACTACATAATAATTTCATTTACATTAGAAGTCCTGGGTTCCGACATCATGTTTTTTCAAATTTTCTAAGACAAAGAGAGGTATTTATCCACTCTAGCTTCTAGCGGTGCACAAATTTGAAATTGTTTTAATGCTCTCACTGTCGTTATAACTTTTATTTTTTGATGGAAAAGGTAATTTTATTAACTAGCAAATATAATACAAGAGATTTAAAATTTCATCTGCATCAAATACATTAGAAAGAATGCTAGATTTCGGAACTTTTTGTTACAATTTGGTGGACATGTGCTGAATATTTTTTATCCTTGCTTCTTTAGCCATGTGGTCCGCTGCTGAGTTGTATTTCCTTTGTATAAATCTTGCCTGAGCTTGAGGCAGTTCTTGCAAAATTACCTTGATTTCCTCTAAAGTGTTTTCGGCTGACCAAGAGAAACTTGCGCTCGTCGAATTGATGGTGTCAACTAGCGTTTCTGATCGAGAGACTATTGTGACGCTTGACAATAAGTTCTCCTTTAGCCAATTGGCCGCCTTTAACAAGGCTATTGATTCTGCATGTAGAGCCGAGGACGCCTTCTCCGAACCCGCCGACACGTGCATAAAGGACGCGTGATCTACGGAATAAAGAATAAAAGCAAAACCCATAGAAAGGTCCTCTTTTGTAAATGAGGTATCTATGAATATTATCCAGTCTGAGTTTAAGTTAGACCATTTACAATTGACCGGCTTCACCTTTTTGAGATTAATTCCTTGTTGGAGTGATTTTGATGGAATAGATTGCAGGAATCTGCTTATCTGCTTATCCTCGTTATAACTGTTTTACCTAATTTATATCGTGAAATGAAAAGCAATATTTATAGCATGTTTGGATGTTAGCTCAGAAGTTGCTTTTTGACTTTTGGGAGCAAAAAAGACAGAAGTCAATTTGGATAAGCAGATACCGAATGACTTCTAGAAGTAAAAAAATTAACTTTTTGTGAAAAAAAAACATTTTACTTCGACTTCTGTTTATGGTATCCAAACAGGCTATTAATCGGCAATTCCTTTTTAATGATAATAAGTTTCGAACACAGGTAACTTGTATTATCACCCACTGACTCTAAAATTGTACTACGGTGACATGTGAAAATGAGCATTTTAAAACGGATGTTTTCTCATTCCAAAACTCGTATCTTCAAACACTGGTTTGCGACAATTGTTTTTTCTTTTTCTTTTTTGAAGCATGAAATTATATTAAAGCTAGGAAGAAATTACACGAGGGTACATTGTACCCATAGAGTCTGCCATTACAATAGGACCAATACACGGTGGTGTTTTGTGGTCCCAGATGGTTGTGGATAGATTTTCTGTTGTGCTGTCATCTGCTGCTTTGTTTGCTAAACCGTCTGCCGCCTGATTTCCTTCCCTGTAAATATGTTTCATGGTGCAATGCGTAATTTGGGCCAGTCTAAGCTTGATTTCTCATATCATAGTGTTTAAGTACCAAGGTGTTGTTGTTGTCGAGGTTAAAAACCTTAGAAGATTTTCCGAGTCCGTTTCGAATTGCAGCACCTTTGGGCATTCTCGATCTGTAGTTGTTCTTGATGCTATGAGCATGGCCCAAGTTTCGGCAGTGAGTGTTGTTGTTATCCCTAATGGTTGTGCAATTGCTAAGATTGTGATAGCATTCTCGTTTCGGCAAATAATTCCCGCTCCTGCCAGTCCCGGATGTCCTCTAGCTGCTCCATCTGTGTTGATTTTGATCCAATCCGGGTGGGGTTTACTCCATCCTACTAAAATGGTGATTGACTTGAGAATCTGATGCGTAATGTTTGTATATGGTTGCATTCCTGGTAGCACCGGTGGGAGGTGTTGTTGAGCCCCGGTGTATTCATGTTGTAGGCGGGTAGCCATTTGGAGTATGTTTGTTGGGCTCGTTTGCTTTTGGTTGTATACGACATCATTTCTAGCTAGCCAAAGGGATCATAAGAGAAACCAGAATGTGGTGGTGGTTTCGTTACCGATTTTAGCCCGGAGAAGTAGGGATATAGATGTCTGTGGGTTTATTGAAGTGGGTATTCCTTGGTGGGTACTTTGTGGAGTGGATATCCGGGTAAGTAGTAGGTTCCACGAATCCATAGCGATCGGACAGTATAGCAGGATATGCCCTACAGTTTCAGGGTCAGAATTGCATTGGGGGCAAAGATTGAAGTTGGTGAGGCGGATGTGATGGAGTAGCTGGAGGGTGGGTAAACCCTCGTTAAGTGCTTTCCACAAGAAAAGATGTACTTTTGGTGGACATGGGAGCGTCCATATGAAGTTGGTTGGAGGGGTTGGTGGGTTGTGTTGTGATTGATCTGAAATGCCTGTTAGGCATTTATATCCTGAAGCCGTTGTGTATTTTCCTGATTTTGTGAAGGGCCAGATTATTCTATCCGGATGGTTCTCATGTGGAAGGTAGAGGTTGACGATTCTTTGCACTGTGTTTGGTGAGAGGATGCTCAACTTTTCGTGGTTCCAAGACCGGGTTAATGGGTCAATAATATCAACTACTGATTGTATGGGGTAGCAAAGTGTTGGATCTATGTTATTTTCGAACTGAGGGATCCAGTTTGCTTGGATTGGGGTGGTGGAGTCGTTTCCTATCTGGTGAAATAGATGTTTTTTTAGGGTTGGTATGAGGGAAGCCAGATTTCTCCATAGGGGGCTTGTGGACGAGGGAGGAGGAGGGATGTTTTGGAGGATTAGTTGATGTTTAAGGTATTTCTCGTTGTACAACGAGGCCACTATAAATGTTCCAGATTCATAACCTTATGATGCAACGTAGTTGACTAAACTCCAAGGACCCGTTATCCGCAATTCTTTATCGTGTCGATTAATCTCTCTAGTGGCACTGCCAACATAATAAAAATAAGAATACACTAATTTCTTTGATTGTGTAGTTTGCCAATAATTGTTTGAGTGAAAGAAATGCCAAGGCCACATAATGTTACGCTTATTTTCTATAATATCATAATTTCTTAACGAGAAAATAAAGAATAAAATTATTGAGAAAGATATGAGACGCTTGATTTGGTCCATTCGTCTCCAACCTACAAAATCATTGTCCGAAACATGACATATCCACTCCACCAAGATTCATACACTTCTCGTTTATCCACAATTATATTTTTAGGTACGATACAATGCCTAAACTTGTACAAGACAAATTTGGAGTAAGATATTATTATATTCATTTTCGAGTTATTAATTTTTCATTTTGTGACAGCTATATCCAAGTGCTTACTTTTTTTTTTTTTTCCCTCATACAATTGATAGAGAAGTACTATAATTTCCATGAAAGGAATTAAGGTACTTTGTTCAATCTTCATTCCAAGTTTGAATGTTTAAGTAAATTTGCATAGCTCTTAAACTATTATCTAACCAATTATAAGTGATAGCATATTTGTTCCAAAAAGCAGAAAATCTAGCTGCCCAAATCATTTGGGTTCTCCTAATTAAGCTAAATTCTTGAGCTAAAAAAGTTTATATGGAACTTTGTGTTGTTTCCAAAATCTTCACTAATCCGGTATCTTTGTTTTCTGGCCTCAACATACATTCGAACCATCAGCAGCAGAATGGGTTCGGAGTTGCTCCTGAAAGAGATAAAGTGGCCACTCAATTCTGTTGCCCATCGGAAAGCCGCATCTGCTCAGCTTTCTCCAATTATTCTATGGTGGTGCAATCTACATGCAAACCTCTAGCTTCTCTTATTGTTCCTTTAAAGTCACACAATGTCAAACCAATTCCTGCTTTTGCTGTAAAGTTCATAAAAGTAAAGACAATATTTAGTTTCATTGCCATATTTGGTTTTGGTCCTTCCATTGGTTGAGAAGTAATCAAGAGTCTCATCAACGTGAGGATTATAGTAAAGTTGTTGCATTATGTTAAAACCTGGTTTGTTAACATTGTTACAGCTATTGATAAACTTTAAAATGTTGTTTCTTTGTGGACGACTATTCTGACTTTGCTTTTTTAAACACTACGTTGCACCTTGCTTTCCAACTGTACCATATTATTATGCTACAAAGCACATTCCAATCTATTCCAAAATTTCCTCTTTCTGGGTTTTCAAAGCAATCACTTAGCCAATCATGAAAATTAGAGGTTCCATTAAGAATAAACTGCATAGAAAAATTAAGATGCGACCAAACTTGAGTAGCACAATTGCATTGAAGAAAAAGATGTGTTAAAGATTCTTGTCCTTCATTACAAAGTTTACAAGTAGTATCTATGTCCGGGATTACATCCGCTACTCTCACGCTATTAGGGAGAATAGCATGAGCTGCTTTCCAAATAAATTGTTTTACAGAAGGAGTAGTATCCATACTCCATATCATGTTCCATTTTTTATGAGCATTTCCATTGGTGTTTATTTGGTCATACAAGGATTTCACAGAAAACATACCTTTGTGGTTTAGGGTCCAATGAGGAGTATGTTCCTTATCAACGACCGGGATTGAAATAATCTTTATTTTCTCTATAGTTTCATCATCAAAACATTTAGACAGTTTAACTAAATCCCACGCATGGTGCATGGTAATAAAATCACTGACTTTAATGAAATTATCAGTTCCTATTTGAGGTTTTTGCATGGGAGGACTCCTTTAAGAATCAAATCATCCCAAATGTTAATGTTGGTTCCATTTCCTAATTCCCAAAAACAATAGTTTTTTATCTGTTGAATGCCAGCTAGCGTTCCTTTCCAAATCCAGCTATCATTCCCATTAGGAATAGTATTTATGTGTAATATATCACAATTGGGATAGTATTTGGCTTTGAGGATGGAGGCACAAAGAGAATTTGGATGTTCTTTTAACCTCCAACCCATCTTAGCTATCATAGCTAGGTTAAAATTTCTCACATTCTTAATTCCCAATCCTCCTTCTTCAAGGGATTGACAAACCGAGTCCCAATTCTTCAAACAACCCCCTTTTTTACCTCTTTCATTAAAGACCTTTTTCATTTTTTCCCCACCAGTAGTTTCTTTGGAGTTTTGTGATACTATTACATATTTTAACAGAATCTTAAACAGTTCATTTGATACACACATAAAGGGAGGAAGTGACATTTTTAATCATAACTGTTTTCCCTACATTGTTTAGATTAGTTCCATTCCAACTATGTATCCTAAGTTTCATTTTATCCACTAGAGGTTCAAAACACTGGATTTTTGATCTATTGGTAAATAACGGTGAACCTAAGTATTTATCTTGTATCGGTGTGCAGTGACTCCTAATATTTCCTTTACTCTGTGTCTAATGCTAGTTTCAGTTTTTGGACTAAAAAAAAACACCCGACTTACTTAGATTGATTAGTTGGACAGAAGCTAATCCGAAATCTTTGAACATTTTAACAAGATTATGACAAGTTTTTCATTAATCTTACAGAATAAAAGACATCATCCATAAACAAGAAATGACTTATAGAATGAGCTTTGTGAACAATTTTTATACCTTTCAACAAACTGAATTTTCGCGTGAAGGATTGTGCGAAATAGCTTCATAACAAAACGAGAAGAGATAAGGAGAGATTGAGTCTCCTTGTCTCAATCCTCTAGAAGGCTTAAAGAATTTAGTAGGAGACCCATTGGGTAAAACAGATAAAGTAGTTGTCGAAATGCATTGGTAAACTAAGTTACACAATTTATTGTTAAAACCCATTTTTGTCATTATTTGGATCAAGAAATCCCATTCGACTCTATCGAAAGCTTTAGACATGTCAATTTTTAATCCCATAAATCCTTTCTTAGATTTGGAATTTTTCATTTTATGAATAATTCATGTGCCATAGTAATGTTCTCTGAGATCTTCCTTCCAGGAATGAAGGCAGATTGAAAAGGAGAAATTATTTTCCCTAGCAAACCTTTCATTCTGCCTGCCATTAGTTTAGAAATAATTTTGTAAGAAGTATTAGCAAGCGCTATGGTCTGAATTCAGAGGGAGTAGTGGGGTTAAGAGTCTTAGGGATTAAGGAAATGAATGAGGCATTCATTTCCTTAGAGGTAGTACCAGTTATAAAGAAAGTTTGAACCATGTTTATAAGGTCGTAAGACCTATGGTTTCCCGATTTTCTTGAAAAAAAATTTGGAGGAAAACCATCCGGTCCTGGACTTTTATCGGGTTCCATGGAAAAGAGAGTTTTCTTTATTTCATCTTCCGTAGGAGTACCACAAAGCATATCATTATCGGTTTGTGTTATACTAGTAGGTATACGGTTTAGCATTTCATGGTCCATATCAGGGTTCACAGTCGAGGCTATTGAATGAAAATGATTTGTTATGCAATCAGAAATATCCTTTCTAGTGTTGAGCCATTCATTTTGTTCATTTTGTTCAATTTCAATTGTATTTCTTCGAAATCTCTGTTTAGCTTTGTTATGAAAATATCTCGTATTTCTGTCTCCTAAAGCTAAATTTTGGTCTCTACTTTTATCCTTCCAAAATTTCTCATTTATAGCATACCACTTGGCCAGGTCTCTTCTAAGTTTAGATAGATAATTTGTTTAGTTTGGGTAATTTGCCATTCTGTTGGTCCTATCAAGGTCTTTCTTAATGTTATCAATGTTACCATGTATGTTTCCAAAACTTTTTCTGTTCCATATTTTCAATATGTGTTTGACAAGAGCTAGTTTTTGTTGACTTGATGGGCAGGGAGATCCCCTAACATTAGTTTTCCAACTATCTTGAATTAATGGTTTGCATTCTTCATGTTTTATCCACTCCCCAAAATACTTAAATGGGGTAACACCATCATTCCAATGGTTATATGTGTTTAGTCTTATTGGAACATGGTCAGAGGCAAGAGGCCCTAGATGGTTTAAACTAGAATTAGGAAATTTTCTATTCCATTTAGAGTTAACTAGAGCTCTATCTAACCTTTGTTCTATGTTTTCAGTGTCAGCTCTGTGATTATTCCAAGTAAAGGTGTAGCCTATAAAACCCAAGTCCATTAGATCACATTTATTTATTAGATTATTAAAAACTCTTGCCTCATTTTTTTTGAAAGGAAATCTACTGTTTTTTTCTTCTCATGAAGAACTACATTTAGGTCCCCAATTACTATCCAAGGTTTATCCATTGTGGCTGCCATATCTTTTATGATTTTCCAAGATTTCAGTTTCAAAGGTTTATAGGGACTCCCATAGAAGCAGGTAAGAATCCATCTACTATCATTCAAATGATTTGTGACAGTTGCATTAATGTGATTATGAGCAAAGTCATTTATCTGAATATTAACATTGTTTTTCCAGATGAGACATAATCCTCCCGCACTTCCTCTTGGAGGTACAAGATGATAGTTATAGACATTTACTTGTCTTAAAATATTATGCATTTATATGTTCTGTTGTTTCGTTTCTGATAAAAATAGGATATCAGGGTTCTCCTTATTGAGAGTGTCTAGCAGACTATTTCTAGTTTCCAATCTTCCTAAACCTTGACAGTTCCATGCTATCACATTTATAAACTCCCAAAAATAGGAGATCACAGGGTATCTAAATTCAACTAGCACAATATATGTACAAGTTCCACATTGCAATCTTAACATATCTGCTAGTTTTCTATCATGATAATAAGCAAGGATAAGACAATATTTGAGATGTTCCACATTATTGCATTCAACAATAAAAACACAATAGTCAAAAACTATATGAAGGTAGGCAGTATACTTATCAGGTTTACTGACAACAATTCTAGATTTAGTAGGCAACAATATGGGGGTCAGGCTTACCTCTTTGTATCTTGACAAGTCTTTCATTGGATGTAATCGAACCAATTCACCAACATGGTTATATTCAGAATCTATCCTCTCAACACTTGAAAGTTTTACCTTAGTTTTGGTCGTGGACTAGTTTGTGCGATTCCTTATCCTTGTCCTTGAATCCCAGGTTTTCTCAGCAGTTTTCTTTTTTTCCAGTTGTAGCAAATTATACCTGGGGTCAGACGAAAATGCATTAGCCTTGAGAGAGATTTTAATTGTCCTTTGCAGAATTTAAAGAACTTCATAGCTCTGCTAAGAGATATAAAGAATAAGAACAAAAGAAAACTTTCAAAGAATGTTATCTTTTGAATCAACACAGCTTCTAGAGAAAACTCAGTTTAAAAAATTAGAATCCAACAATAAACCAACAATGAAGTAGGTTAACAATTAAAATGAAAGTTGCACTACCAAATTCAATCTCTGAAGACCAAAACAACTAAAAACTAACAATTAAAGGCAGATGTCAAACCAATTTTTAAATTTAAGCAAACTATCTAATTCAATCTTAAAACAGATAGGTCTCTCAGAGACAATGAAAGAGCTGACTAATTAAAGGCAAATAAGATAAGTGATAAACTAGTTGTAAGCCTGAGATAAATTGGATGATCAATTTTTCAGAAAATGAAGGGGAATCTCACGTCTAATAACAATAATAGAGTAATAATTAAGGTCTGTACTTCGATACAAATCTAAAAAGATTAAATCCAACTCAAAGGCAATAATTATTTAAGAGAATTCAAGAGATAAGGAGAGAATTAAGAGGAATTGAAGATAGCCTATTTTATCGCCAGATGATGATCTCGGTTCTCCCGCAGATGAAATGTTGTCGTCACGGTTGATTAAAAGCAAACTGGATTTAGGGTCTTCTCGATCTTCTACTTCTAGAGTGTGTTAGATTCTTAGTGTCTTCAAGTAACAGGAATTTTTAGTGTCTTCGGTGTCTGGGAATCTTAGAAAACTCTTCAGTGTCTTAGTATCTTCAGTGACTCGTAGCCGGAGAATAAAGCAGATCCGGTAAGAAATACAGAGGTGTTTTGGAGATTAAGATAATAGATATGAAAGATTTGGGTCAGAATACATCGGATTAGTTAAATTTATCAGGGTGGGTATTGATTAGTTTAGGGATTTGATTGAAATTTCTGTTTTCCGGTCATCCGTTCAGACAAGATTTTTCTGTAACGGTAAAATAACGGTCGATTTCAGTGGTATTGCAGGGTGGTTTCAGTCTGTAGGGAGCGGTTACCACCCCAAAAGGGTGGTATAGAGGGATTGTTTTAGATTTAGAAAAAGAGAAAGAGAGAGGAGGAGTCGCACAAAGGAAAGAGAAAGAGAAAGCAGCTAAAAAAAGATTAGACAAGCAACACCAACATGTACAAGCAACACCAAGTGCTTACCTTATGCAACAACAAAGATGACTTTTATTTTATTTTATTTTAATGAAAGCCATACTAAAAATTTGAACCTTCTATTATTGTTACAAATATCGGAAAGCTCTTGAGATGTAGAAGAAGCGTCGATTTTTTTTTTGTTTTGGGATTTGTAGAAGAAGCTACTTACTCGCAGTTGTGTGCTTGTGCATGGCAATTGACGTGCATTGAGAGGTCTTAAATCCTTAATATGGTGTACCCATTTGGCTGGATGACATGATCTAAGAATTAAGAATTCTTCTAATCAGAGTCATCACCAATAACAAATATAAGTGGCGAAAGACGGCATTCCTTCTCCCCCTTCTCTCTTATCATTTGAATCATATTATTGGGACTGCACCTATTTAGGTTTTGGAGGCTTCGTAGGATTCTAGTATCCTAAAAGTGCCCAGGGAGAGTCCTAATTAGTGTTAAAAGTCGGATTTACCCTTTAATTATTCTTATTACCTAAAGTCAAAATTAATTTAAAACCAAAACCCAAAATTAATTCACTAACCTCATGTTTTCTACTTCTTCTCAAAAACAAACAACAAAGCAAAACCTATGATCAAATTTTTTCAATTTTTTTTAGATCAAATGTTCATCGATTCTCAAAAATGTTTATGAAGGTTGATTCTCAAGATGACCATATCAAGGCGACTTGGATTGAATACACCATCAACTGGTTATGATTTTAATGTTTACGAAGGTGTTGAACCAAAAATTGAAGATTCAGTGAATGAATCTGTCCAACACCAGTAAATCTTCCAGAATGTTAAAAATCGAAAAACTCACCATTTATGTTACCTTTAGATTGTTTCATAGGCAAGATTGATGAATTTAGGTTTTAGGAAAACTGCTTCTGGGTTGATTACGGCTAGGAGTACTTGTCGACCTAGCCGTGAAAGGTTAGTTAAGGTTAGGAATCTAAGAACTCTAATCCGTGAAGTCTTGCAGTTTAATCTATCCGTGAAGTCCCAACCAAGTTGGGACTTTCCTAACCGTTAGTTGTTCTGTATTTACTGAAAAATAGTATATTTTCTTTTGATTCGGCTATGAATTCCTAACCTTGACAGTAGTGTCTCAGCCATGACACTAGTTTCCCATCAGTATGTTCTTTTAACGGTTAGGTTTTGCGGTTTTCCTAGCCATTATTGGTTCTGTATTTGCAAAGAACTAAAAAATTTCCTTGTGCTTATATAATTTTGAATTTTTAGGAACCGAGGAAAAGGAAAAGGCATACATATTTCATAGCATTTCATTGAAACGAAAAGGCATACATATTTCATAGCATAAGATTTAAAGAAAAGATCATTACATTGCTAACATGTGTCTTAATAATAGTGATCGAAATCAGCATAAGTACTTTCTTCTAAGACACGATAGTAACCATGAAGGTCAAACATCTTGACATGGATATCCTCATAATCGGCTTCGATCATCTCCCACTGAAAAATAAATCAATTATAAGTTAGTATTTTTCAAAATAATTTTGATGGACGAATTATTGACAAACTTACTCTTTAAGCATGTGGCATATTGGGATTGTTCCTTTACGACTTACATTTCCTCTTTGAAAGCTTCCAATTGTGGAAATAGATTTTCGAATCTTTTCTTAATGAGTTTCAACGATCTTTAATTATGATTTCCGTCTAACGCCACTGTTGATGGTAGTTTTTAGCTTAGGGTTAAAATCGTAAAACTATGCACCTGGCATGACGTCACCATGACCTCTAGCGCATTTATTGACCATTAACAAATTTATCGAATCAACCAGCATGCTTACGTAAAATTACCGGGTACCTTTTTCTTTCTATGTATCACGTTCCACACAGAAACCCCTAATATTGATTGACATCACCCGTACAAAACCCTAAAATTCTCATGCTACGCGCCAAGGCATGCCCGACCATGCAGCCGCACCACCCTCCGTGCCTGAAAACACCACTGGCGCGCCAAGGCATGCCAGCCATGCCAGCCGCACCTTCGTACCCAGCAACACCACCGCGCCAAGGCAAGCCATACATGATAGCCGCACCTCCGTGCCCAGCAGCACCACCGCGCCAAGGCATGCCAGCCATGCCAGCCGCACCTCCGTGCCCAGCAGAACCACCACGCCAAGGCATGCCATGCTCACGGCATGCCAACCTAGCTGCGCCACCTTACTGGCCTTCCCTATGCAGCTACTAAAACGAAGGCGTGCGACAATCAATGGTCCCCATTCAATCCCAGGATCAAATCCTAGCCATCCAAGGTTACCAGACAACGCATGGTAATATTTGGCCCGAAATCTAAGTTTGGCCACGCCCAAACCGCGCAAGGCATGCCATGCCCACGTCGTGCCAACCTAGCCGCGCCACCTTACTGGCCTTCCTTATGCGGCTACTAAAACAAAGTCGTGTGACAATCAATGGCCCCCCTTCAATCCCAGGATCAAATCCTAGCCATCCAAGGTTACCAGACAACGCATGGTAACCTTTGGCCCTAAATCCTAAGTTTGGCCACGCCCAAACCGCGCCACGGCATGCCAACCTAGCCGCGCCACCATGCTGGCCTTCCCTATGCGGCTACTAAAACGAAGGCGTGCGACAATCAACGGTACCCCTTCAATCCCAAGATCAAATCCTAGCCACCCAAGGTTACCAGAAAACGCATGGTAACCTCTGGACCGAAATTCTAAGTTTGGCCACGCCCAAACCGCGCTAATTCATGCCATGCCCATGGCATGCCAACCTAGCCGCGCCACCATGCTGGCCTTCCCTATGAGGCTACTAAAACGAAGGCGTGCGATAATCAACGGTTGCCCTTCAATCCCAGGATCAAATTCTAGCCATCCAAGGTTACCAGACAACGCATGGTAACCTTTGGGCCGAAACCCTAGTTTGGCCACGCCAAACCGCGCCAAGGCATGCCATTCCAACTTTGCCGCGCCACCACGCTGGCCTTCCCTATGCGGCCACTAAAACGAAGGCGTGTAACAATCAACGACTACCCTTCCACCTTAGATGCAAATCTTAGCCATCCAAGGTCGCCAGCTAACGCATGGTAACGTTTGGCCCAATGCCAAAACCCTAATTTTGGACGCGCCTAAACTATGCCTCCTCGGGCCCGTAACATCCCTCCTGATTTCTTCCTGAGTTTTACTTTCGGGCTGTTTTCACCTCCAGAGCGAGTTCAAAACCTAAATATGCCCGCGTAGGGAGATAGGAAATTCTTTTCTGGTCGATTTTAGGGGCTAACCGTCAAAATCCGAGTCCGTACGATAATTGTACAGCGATTCTAGTAAAGGGCGCTAATTAGGGTTTCTAAAACGAAGGCGTGCGGCCAACAACGGTCGCCCTTCAATCTCAGGAGAAAATCCTAGCCGTCGAAGGTTACCAGACAACGCATGGTAACCTTTGACCCAAAACCCTAGTTTGGCCACACCAAACCGCACCAAGGCATGCCATTCAACCTAGTCGCGCCACCATGCTAGCCTTCCCTATGCGGCTACTAAAACGAAGGCGTGCGACAATCAACGGTTGCCCTTCAATTTCAGGAGCAAATCCTAGCCGTCCAAGGTTACCAGACAACGCATGGTAACCTTTGACCCAAATTCTAGTTTGGCCACGCCAAACCACGCCAAGGCATGCCATGCCAATGGCCTGCCAACTTTTCCGTGCCATCATGCTGGCCTTCCCTACACAACTATCAAAACGGAAGCGTCTAACGATCAACGGCTACCTTTCCGCTTAAGATACAAAATCTCGGCCGTCGAAGGTCGCCAAGCTAGCAAGTCTCCCAAGCTCGACTTGCCGGCAATAACCATGTTACATGTTTTCACGAAAACGTTCGAGACATCAAACCACAAACTGGGGGATCGTCTTTGGGTTTTGGTTTGGAGGTTTACAGCGTGCGGCGTATACTACGCCCGTAATAAGAAAGTGTAATAAGGATGAAGCGGTTAAGTAAATAGGGAAGTAATTGTGAAGCGTTTTTCTTTTATGGAACATCAATTCCATGCGTTAACGGTTACCACCTCCTCCCATTTACTCACCCATTATTCCATTCCTTAATGAGACCAGAGTACGTTTCACTCCGACTTGTATAAATAGGTCTTACCTATTTCCACAAAGAAAGGAAGTTCGGTCAAGGATCAGACAACACTCAGAAAAACGTTTGGCTAAGCTCTCCCATCTGTTAGCTTCCTATTTTTTTATACAAGTCGTGAAACCACTACTCTTCCCGAATCAACTCGGTCTCAACACTTTCTTCGCTTCCCTCCACAAAACCAACCCATTCTCCTCCTCTTTGTGACCAGAAGCAAGTATGGAACGGCCATTTCTTGGTTTAGGCCGGATTTGTCTGATTGATCTCTCGAATCTAAAGTACTCCGTGCAGTACATTGTTTAGGGTCTAAATTCGTTTCTCATCCACACACCCGAAATTACCAAAATCGGCAGAAACCATTTCACCCTCAAACAATTGGCGACCACAGTGGGAGATTGATCTTTCGGTTAAAATGTCAATTTTCGACCATCGATTTCATGCTTCACCCCAGGACATCAAGACGGTAGAAGCGGGCGATCGATCAAGGATCGACGACTCAATTACCGAGATAACCCGATTATCTCTGTCTTGACACGGCAAGGGATGACCCCGGGGACCGCCCTAGAGGTTAAAGTGAACGATCCAACCAGTCTTGACGCGGCAATGGGCGGCCCAGGGACTTCCCCGGAGGTTAAAAGCAAAACGATCCGCTCAGGGATCGACGACTCGATCATCAAGTGACTCAGGGACGACTGGGGACTTTCCATAATCGCGGTGTTTCCCACGAAAGTCGGACTTGCACCTGACTCGTTTTCGTTAGCAGATCCAAAAAACCGAGTAAGTCTTGCCTAGAAAAATACATGGTTTACTATTTCAAGTTTTCACGGGAATGATAAAACCGATAGCCATGTTATGCTTCATCCCATGTCATCTACCGATACCCAACGTTCATGTTTCCATATCTTCCCTGGATGTTTGTGTTACTTACAATCATAACCAAAACGACATCATCCTAAAACAGGTTCATCCGAATAATAATCCAAAACCCTCATAGGTAACATTTGTCTATCAACCCAAAAAATCCAGAAAATCAAAACCATAAGCCAGGCGTTCCATTTGCCTTTCGAGAAAAAAAAAAGAAAAAAACGAAACATAAGAATTTCAGAAGACAGAAGTGCATTCAAAGGAAGTCATTCAACGGTGTTTTGCTCTTCTCAAAGAAGGCGTCCTTCGTCATTTGGAGGACCGCCTGTTTCAGCTGCAACTCTTTGGAAAACCTTTCGACCTCCGCTTCTTGTTGTTTGACCACGTCCGCGGAAGGACCTTTGGTCACCTCGGCCTGCAACTTTTGGATCTCAGAGAAACCATAACACCCAGTTCTTCGTAGAATCGGCCACCTACCCGTACGTACCTACTTTGCATAATAACGATTACAGTCACTATTCATGAGGTAGCCGACACTACTACGGTGATATTCGAAGAGAAGAACAAGCACTTCTACAAGTTTATGAATGACATACCTATGGCTAGGGTATACACCAACACAAGAAAACAAATTGGAAGAGAAAGCTGGAGTACGGACCCGGGAATATGCTTGACCACTTTATTGCTACGCGCCACGCCAAGCCGGACCGTGCCAAACCAACAGCCCGCGCCACGCCAAGCCAATGTCGTGCCAAGCCAACGCCCATTCTAAGCCCGATCCAAGCGCTAACCGGCTTGCATCCTTACAGCGCTAACAACTTGCATCTTCCAGGCTAGCGGCTTGCATCCTTCCAACATTGCTCTTGAACGCTCGGTAGGAGGAATCAAAGAATCCAATTTCATCACACGTAGAGATCGGAAACGATTTCTCCAAAATCGAGGCAAGGAGATCAGCAACCCCTTGAGTTCACAAAGACTCTCTTCCGTCGGAGATGCATGATTTCGGGGACTTCGCCCACAAAATTGTGCGTCTATGGTGGAACATTTATGAGAGATTTTATGTTTTACCAAGGCGCAACGTCAAGACATATTTGCAGCCCTCAACCGCGCCGTGTCGGAAAACATCTACTTCCATCCAAGAAGCTGTTCAAACCCCTATCTCTCTTGAAAGCACGATAGATGGAACCGAGGACTCCTAACCACTGTGCAAAGGGTGTCCAGGTTGTGACAAAGACACTTATTGACGCAGGCGCCTCGCTTCAACGTCCTCTAGCAGCCGCTCCGCTTCAACGTTCACTTCAAGAATACCGCTCCGCCAAAGATTCTCTCCATAAGTCGCTTCCGGGATCGGGCCAAGCCGGCGTTTGTCTTCATAAGCTTCAACGTCCTCTCCAAGAGACCGAAGCCGCTTCAACTCCACACTCCTCCTGTCAAGGATCGTGATCACATCCATCCAAGGATCGCAGTTGTGGCCACTTTTTGATCCATCTCACCAAACCCCCGTGGTCATGGATGAGTTTACCCGCTTACGCATACTGACCGATCCCTTTGCTTCCATGGATGCCCATACAATTCCAAATTTCAGACCTACTTTGTTACCACGACAATGTAGTCTCTTGATTACATCTACTACCAAGAACTGTTACCACTCATTTGTTGATTCCAAATTTTAGCTTCACCATAGCAAAGAATCACTACAAAGATGAAAACATGTAAACCATAATTGGGGATGAGGATATACACGGAATCCCTTCATTGTCAAAGCTCGAAAGACACGATCAACCAAAAGGCCATAGCCACAACAAGGTCATATACTCTTCGAGGATGCTTGCTCGGAGTTGGCAAGCGTACGTAGAAACTTAGCCATATTTTGGAGATAAGATCTTCACGAGATATTATCTACTGCCCACCCGGTACTTGCTACTGGAAAAAGGGCTTTGGTTATTGGTTATATAATAGAGATAACTTTTGAACAAGTATGGGACAGTCAAGGTTCACGGACGTAAACAACATATCCCTGTTGATGGTGGATTTTCATTTAAGGTTAAAATTGTAAAAAACCAAAAAATTATGCGCTAACATCTTGTAAAAGATAAAGCCATTAATAAGTGTTGAATACTTCATCACATTACTAATTCACCTAGAATGGAGCATGTTGCAACAATCCCATTCTCGTGAATTAAATACACGAAATTCATCCGGGTTGGAGCATGTAGCAACAATCCCAATACCCATAGAATTTATAGCATTATTAATTAATGCGTGAGCAGCCTTGTATTTCCCGTACTCATTATCGATGCGGCATGACGACCGAGGTGTTTCTCTCCACCCAGGCGGCCACGAACCTCCAAGCATTATAATGAAAGCATGTACGTAATACCGTGACAGGCTGCAACTCTCGGTGTGTTATACTAGCCCGATTGAGCAACTCTCGGTGTGTTATACTAGCCCGATTGAGCATCCTGACCGTCCGTATCGGTCTGGATATGATCTCGATCATCCAACTTCACCAACATGATTGGATGGCCCAGATCAATTCCATAACCCCCAAGCAGGTATGGAATATTCGTTGCCGAACCAACGCGGACCCACGCATGGTCGGCCTCCCAGTTGGCATAACTTGCCAAAACGTCCAAACCAGAGGCGGTATGGGCGGAAAACCTAAATTAGGGTTTGTGGCACATTACATGTGTCACAAAACAGTCTCAACCATCCATCTTCGCGGTATAGATGGAGGGTGTATATGTAGATTCAAAAGGCCCAGAGCATGTCAACACAATCACCGTGGCCCGCCTACATACCTAACCAATCGGTCGGGACCAACCATGGTTGGTCATCCCACATCGTGCGCCCGAATAAAGCATGGTTACACGGCCGTGAAAGCCAAAATTAGGGTTTTGAGCATCACGAGCGTCTATCTTCTTGACACGAATGGAGGGCCCAAGATTAGATTACGAGTCCTGGTCATACCAACATGACCACCGTGGACCCATAAATCTCCTCACACTGTCGGCCAAGGCATACCATGCCTGGTTATCCCAAATCGTCCGCCCAAACTAGCGTGGATACACTTCCCAATTGCAAACTAATCTCGACCGCTCAACTTCGCCGGACGATTTGAGTGGCTCAGATCACGTTTTCATGGGACAGTCAGGTATAGCCGTGAACACCAGCCTACCACTGATGGTTATTTTCAATGATGTTGTAGTAAAAGGTTCGTTGAGACTTGTGAAAGCAGATTTTTAGACTTAATTTTTAAACAAAAAATATAACAAACTCAAAATACAAAATGTTGTGAAAATTATGGAGAGGATGGAGCTAGGATTTCACCATTCATCAATACTTATGTGGTTTTAAACTAATTTATATCATGCAATTTAAATAATTGATTTGATTCTAAA
This sequence comes from Papaver armeniacum, assembly GCA_023531295.1. Lineage (NCBI taxonomy): Eukaryota > Viridiplantae > Streptophyta > Magnoliopsida > Ranunculales > Papaveraceae > Papaver > Papaver armeniacum. Next base: position 285,468 of record JAJJWW010002063.1, on the reverse strand, counting down.
GTATTGCCAAAATCAGATTTCCAAAATATCAAATGTTAGTCATAAGCATAACGCATCAAGAGTCTGAAACTAAGCATGCATCATCAAGGGAAAACACATTTGATTAATAAAAATCATTTAATTCATTTTTTATCAATGCAATTAATCATATAAAAATATTGCATAAATTAATAAAGTAAATGTTACCACATAATTCTTGAAAGAATGGCTTCCTCTGTCGCTCCAAAGGATGGGTTTAGCTCATCATGTTGGAAACACGCTCAAAAGTTGATTTCATTGCTCAAAAATGGTTTACAAATGATGAATAAGGGAGAAATAATGAAAAATCGGGTTTGTAACAATTATTTTTGTTACAAACCGAATCTGATAGAGAATGATAAATAGTAACTCACGTTGTTACTATTGTTTTAAGACTGCTCTCGAACTACGACCCTCGGTGTGAGTCGTTAACACTTTGTTGAAGAACGACGGTCCTTCGTAAATGTCTTATGTTCTTGAGCTCTCTTCAATGGCAGCAGCATCAGATCTCTGAAACTTGAATTTCTTTGCTCTGTTATCTCTCCCCACTCTCCCCTCTCCCTCCTATGACATCGAACACGCTTTAAATACTACACAGGACCAAGAAATCTTGCTCATTAACTTCTGCTAATCTTCCCTAACTCGCCATATTTTCTTTCCTTTCTTTTCCCTTAGCGATAAATCACGGGATTAATTTCCTTCTTTAAGTTCTTCAGCCTTTAACTAGTATTCCAAACTCAGCAACATGTGCGGTACACGTCCCAGACAGAGGAATACTCGTTGTAGTTTTGTGGAAATCACAAAATATCTCGTGAATATCTCGTGCAACCCTGTCAATTTCCAATCCACATGTACAGCTCTATTTGATCGAAACAAAAATTCCTCACGGCCTGTTTCATCATTCATGACTCATTACCAATCGATTCCCGTGGCAAATATCACCAAATATCTCTCCAAAATCTCGACCAGAACATACGCAGGTGGGATGATTTCTTTTCCCGCCAAAACTTAATTCAAAATAGGAAGATGATGGTTGCCCCCTAACAGAGATGGGGGTGCGAATAGTAGATGCCTTGAGGGGTGCCCTTATCCAAAATGAGGGTGCTTTTAGTACTTTTCTCCGGGGGTCCAAATAGCACTTTTTGAGCAACTTTTTCCACACAATTGTATTTCTCCTAAAACACCTACACAAACATAAAAACACCATAATAAGTACAAAATCAAACACTAACTATGGAGACACTGAGGACAATTCAGACACAAAAATGTGTCTATCAAATACCCCCAAATCATCGAGCAAATTTAATCTAGAAAAAGAAAAAAAAATGACTACACTTAGCACGTGCAGCAAGCCGTTAAACCGCTAGGTGGCCCTAGTGGCGGAGTGTTGTCTCCGGAGGGTTTACCAGAGGTGTACCCACAAAACCTTTACTCCAGGACCCTAGCTATCTACGCAAAACCTTGAAGGCACTAAAGAATCTCCTTGGTTGTCATACTTATTGACTACAGGAGGAAGTACCCTGATGCGAAATTCCAATTGTTGTACACGAGTTTGCACTCAAGCATACTAAAATTCATATAAAGTGGCAGATCTCTACTCAGATAGTTTTGGACATCATAAACCGGAATCAACCAATCACATGGATAGATTAAGAAGATTGATGTAGAGAAAAACGTAGATGATGTTGACTAAGGTGAACCTATCCTAATGGACTGAGATATTTTGATTCGGACTAATATCAACACACTTGGCATATACAAGGGAACCAAAGTGGTCGATAAACCTAACTCTAGGTCAACTCACCTGGCATATACAAGGGTACCAAATGGTCGACTTTATTGTATTTATTAGGTTGGTCTAATGGTCCGGTCTCATTTTTTTTTTTTTTTTTTTTTTTTTTTTGTATCTCAGTCACTATATTTCACCCTAGCAATGGTAAAAAGAAAAAAAAAAGAAGTGATCAGGATTCTTTCGATGTTTCCATCACGAGGATATGGCGAAACTAGCATGTTTTCTTTTCTAACACCTGAGCTCTGTGCTTTTATGAATAAACTCTTCTAGATGTTTCCATCTAATCAGATTGTTTCCTCAACTCCTACAACCAAAATTTTTCCATCCACTTAGATTGGTTAGTGCCGACCTTAATAAACACAAATTTCTAGGCTCACGAGTTTATTTATTGCAACTAAAAGCTAACAAAAAGTTTTCCCCACCCCCAAACTTAAATCTAACATTGTCCTCAATGTTCTAAAGATTAAATTAAAAGCATGAACAAGGAGAAATCATTACCACTTGATGGATGGAAAAGAAATAAGGAAGGATATTACCGTAAGCATCAGCGTGGGTGCCTCCCGAGAAAATGCTAAATTTAAAGTCCTTAGCTAGACATCAAATACCTCAAAAGGATTGTCACCTTCCAAAGTCATATACCAATGGCCGAAATAGTCATGTCCTCGGAACCAAATAGAGCAGACACAAATGAAAGACTACCATCTTGGATTAGAAAATAAGCGGACGGAGCATAACTTGATCTAGGGCTTTATCAAGGCAACTAGATTTATCTGGGGTGTCTCTTTGTGCTCTATATATGTGTCTAGTAAAACAGTTCAACCGAATGATATGTTTTCAAGAACTGGGTTTCTTCATGGACGGTATCCGGAGGATCGGGTATCGAGTTTGAAGAAACTCAAGTAGTACCTTAGGACGCACAAAGCTCGAGTCCCAAGTTAGGGACTTCAATTAGGGATACAAGAAGATCACTAGAGTCATCATTACCCCCAAACTTAGGGTGAAAATATCCTCGAGATGGACCAAAATCTATGGGATGGATTCTAGGGTCCATAAAGTCAAGACAATAACTAGCTTCTTTGGGAGACTCGGTCATCTAAACGAACAACATCATCATATAAGGGATTATCAAAGAAAATCTCTAATATAGGCTCATCAACTAAGGTGTTCATCATGGTTACCTCCTCCGAAGCACTGAAAGGTTCATCAAATAATGGATTATCAAACATAGTGCAAAGCTAAAGGATCGAGAACTAGAGTGCTAATCATGTTCACCACTTTTTAAATCATCTATCTCGAAGACTTAATGACATTAAAGACATTTAGATCATTAGTCATATTACCAAAAGATATGTTCATAAGTCCGGTTCTACAATTGATGACGGCATTAGATGTGGCTAAGAATGGGCGGCCTAAAATCACCTATTTGAGTACTTGGGTCTGAATAGGTTGGGTATCTAGAACAACAAAATCCACTTGGATATATGAACCTATCAACCTCAATAAGAACATTTTCTATGACACCACGAGGGACTTTGACAGACTGCTCATCGCCTAATTGAAGTGTCATTTTAGTCGGCTTCAACTTACCAAGACCTAGTCATGTATACATGATACTAAGTAAGTTAACACTAGCTCCTAAGTCAAGTAATGCCTTATCGATCATGTGATTACCGATTGCACAAGATATGGTGGGGCATCCAGGTCTTTATACTTAGGGGTGTTTGGTTCAAGAATTGAACTTACTTGTCCAAATTAAAAGGCTTTCTTATAGACATTAAGCTTACGCTTTCGTGTACAAAGATCTTTAAGGAACTTGGCATAGCAGGCATTTGCCTAATTGCTTCTAATAGCGGAATGTTGATGTTCACCGCTTAAATGTTTCCATTATCTCGTTGAAAAATCGACTCCTTCTTTGTTGGGGCTAACAACTGTGGATATGGGGCTCTAGGAACAAAGCCGGGCTCAACAAGTAATTTCTTGGGAGTCCTTAGAGGTTGTTTCGTTTCTCAACTATGGGTTCCTCTTGGGAAGTAGAAGGTGGAACTACAGTATGTCCACTAGGCATGGCTACCTTATTGTCTACCGTTTTACCACTCCTAAGGGTTGTTATTGAATTCACGTGATGGGATGGTCTTTCACTTACCTGATGAACTCCTCTAGGATTGGGCTGAGTTTGACTAGGAAACATACCTTTTCCATCGTAGACTCATTTATCCACTAACCCGGGTTTTCAATTCGAGAAATAGCTTGAGAGTTAGCATAACCTATACTCTTACTTTCTTTTATCCCTTGCGCAACCATTTGGTTGATCCTTTCGAGAGCTTTTTTAATAAATGAGGCGAGTCTCTTCTAAACTAGTGATCTTTTTATCCGAAGGGTTCTCAAACCGGGTTGACTCAAGAGTCTTTAGCATAACCAAAACCCGGGGAAGGCTGAGAATTACTAGACCGATCTTGATTAAGCCCTTAGACCAAGAAAATTAGGATGGTTTCTCCAACCAGAATTGTAGGTCTCGAGTATGGTTCAAACTTCTGACGGTTCTCGTTCTCAAACCTAGCATTGTTATAGACAAAGATGAGCTTGCTCTTCACTAACCCTCGACCTTCCCAAAATGATTTATCGGGCTCTATTCCACAACTAGAGACTTGAGAGGTTCTATTAGGTTCAACAAGGGACCTATTTTTAGACTGACCCATTTCCAAAGCTTCTAACCTTCTAGACAAAGAAGCAAACTTAGCATCCGACGCAAAACTCGTATCTACCATATTGGTGCTACTTCTATTAACCAAGAGTCTTTTAGGGGGTTCAACACAAGACTCCCACTATTGGGATTTCTCAACAACAACTCCTAAGAAGGTAAAGGCATCCTCAAAGACTTTTCTTGGTGAACTCACCGGCGGGTATACATAGACTCGACCATGGCTTTGGTCGAATAGTCTAAACCATCATAAATAATTTCTACGAGTTTCATCTTATCAAATCCATGGTGAGGACACTGGGATAGGAGATCATTGAATCTCTCTAAAAACCTATAGAGACTCTCCCTCTTGTTGCACACTGGAACTAATTTCTTGTCTAACATTTTAGCTTTATGCTTAGGGTAGAATTTCATATAGAAAGCAACAATAAGTTCTGCCATGTTTCAATGGATTGAGATGGTAGGTTGTTTTAGCCAGGTCTTGGCTTTATCTTTCAAGGAAAAGGGGAACATCTTAAGTTTCAAGACTTCATCGATGGGTCTTTTATTCTAACTTGTCCCACAAATTTCCTCAAAGTCCCTAATATGAAAATAAGGGTTCTCATCATCTTTTCCTAAGAATATAGGGATCATCTCAAGAAGACTAGGTTTTATCTCGAAATTAGCCGTATTGGGCCGGCAATTTAATGCACGAAGCTCGGTTGGTCCTAGTTGGGAACATGTAATCTTTCAAAGTTGTCATCGTTGCGCAATTTGAAGTCTTAGGGGTACTTTCCTCACGAAGAGACAGATTCTCAAAATCAAGTTTCCAAAAACGGGGCTCTCAAAAGAAGAGTCTTCGGGCTCCCGCCACAACAAGAAGAACTACTAGGTTTGTCACTAATCAAATGACATAGAGTATTTCTTTTCCAAGCCCGTTCTCTAATGACCTCGGGCATACACTAGAAAAACAAAACAAAAGAAAAAGAAAAATCCTAAAAGGAAGGGAAGTTCTATGCAAACACAAACAAGGCTGACTCCACCACAGAAAACCTATTGAATTCTAGCAAACAAAAAGCATGATGGCTCCACTTAGATTGTTTCTAGACCAGCTTCTAATCGTTCGAAAGGGAATTCGTTACAATTTAAGCAAACCCCTCTGGATCAATCCGAGTCAAAGTAAGTTGAATCAAGGCGAGGAAAGCTCCGTGGAGCTTTGATACCCAAGGCCTCACCGCTATTACAAGGCAGCGCAGTCACACATTCAACTTCACAGAAACCATCATGAACTTCGAAGTATGCTAAAAGAGTAACCAATATTTTTCGAATGACTTTCCTATTAAGCTCGTTACCCTATCGGTCTCGTTCTATTTCAAATTTTAAAGCTTAGCTTCGCGTTAAGTATCGTTTTCTAAGGCGGGCAAGAAGGGAACGGTGATGAAATCCGAACCCTTATCTTATATGGCCGCCTTTCCCTTTACTAGGAAATTAAAACAACATATTCAGTTCCTCGACATATATGCAAACAAAGGAATACAGTAACTCGCTGACAGGGGATTCGCGAGTGTTTCGACAAACTTACCTCCCGTTCCAGACAGAGGATGAACCATTGAAGTTGACTCGGGCCACGAATCCTATGTCATGTATGAACCCAAGGGGCCGAGACGATATCGTAATCGCCGTCCTTCTCTGCACACAGTTTATATTTATACTACCCTTCCGTAGGGTTTAAAAATAAAAGAATGTCCAAATGTCCAAGTCCAAAGTCCAAAAAGTAAAAGTGCAAAAGAAAAGGAAAGTCTAAAAAAAATAAAAATATACAAAAAAAATAAAAATGCCTCTCTCTTTTTTTTTTCTCTTTTTCTTATAAAAAAAAAAAAAAATCTCCTCCTTTCGCTTTGCCTTTTACTCCCAGTCTTTAAGTATTCACCAAAAGGTTTGGCAAAATTTTCTTTCGCTCCGAATTCCAAATTCTGTAAGGAAAAGACAAAAACCCAAAAACGTAAAAAAGAACAAATAAAAACCTAAAAAAAAAAAAAAAAAATAAAAACTCTAGCCTAAAGACAAGTCCGCGTCGGCGGCGCCAAAAATTGATGGTTATTTTCAATGATGTTGTAGTAAAAGGTTCGTTGAGACTTGTGAAAGCAGATTTTTAGACTTAATTTTTAAAGAACAAATATAACAAACTCAAAATACAAAATGTTGTGAAAATTATGGAGAGGATGGAGCTAGGATTTCACCATTCATCAATACTTATGTGGTTTTAAATTAATTTATATCATGCAATTTAAACAATTGACTTGATTCTAAAGTATTGCCAAAATCAGATTTCCAAAATATCAAATGTTAGTCACAAGCATAACGCATCAAGAGTCTGAAACTAAGCATGCATCATCAAGAGAAAACACATTTGATTAATAAAAATCATTTAATTCATTTTTTTATCAATGCAATTAATCATATAAAAATATTGCATAAATTAATAAAGTAAATGTTACCACATAATTCTTGAAAGAATGGCTTCCTCTGTCGCTCCAAAGGATGGGTTTAGCTCATCAGGTTGGAAACACGCTCAAAAGTTGATTTCATTGCTCAAAAATGGTTTACAAATGATGAATAAGGGAGAAATAATGAAAAATCGGGTTTGTAACAATTATTTTTGTTACAAATCGAACTGTTACAGATAATGATAAATAGTAACTGTCGTTGTTACTATTGTTTTAAGACTGTCTCTGAACTACGACCCTCAGCTGTGAGTCGTTAACACTGTTGAAGAATGACGGTCCTTCGTGCGTCTTATGTTCTTCGAGCTCTCTTCAATGGCAGCAGCAGCAGATCTCTGAAACTTGAATTTCTTTGCTCTGTTATCTCTCCCCACTCTCCCCTCTCCCTCCTATGACATCGAACACGCTTTAAATACTACACAGGACCAAGAAATCTTGCTCATTAACTCCCGCTAATCTTCCCTAACTCGCCATATTTTCTTTCCTTTCTTTCCTGTAGCGATAAATCACGGGATTAATTTCATTCTTTAAGTTCTTGACCTTTAACTAGTATTCCAAACTCAAAGAACATGTGCGGTACACGTCCCTTAGAGGAATACTCGTTGTAGTTTTGTGGAAATCACAAAATATCTCGTGAATATCTCGTGCAACCCCTGTCAACTTCCAATCCACATGTACAACTCTATTTGATGGAAACAAAATTCCTACTCTACCTGTTTCATCGTTACAGCTCATTACCAATCGATTCCCGTGACAAATATCACCAAATATCTCTCCAAAATCTCGACTAGAACATACGCAGGTGGGATGATTTCTTTTCCCGCCAAAACTTAATTCAAAAGAGGAAGATGATGGTTGCCCCCTAACAGAGATGGGGGTGCGAATAGTAGACTTGAGGGGTGCCCTTATCCAAAATGAGGGTGCTTTTAGTACTTTTCTCCGGGGGTCCAAATAGCACTTTTTGAGCAACTTTTTCCACACAATTGTATTTCTCCTAAAACACCTACACAAACATAAAAACACCATAATAAGTACAAAATCAAACACTAACTATGGAGACACTGAGGACAATTCAGACACAAAAATGTGTCTATCAACCACCTACACGCCAGACCGATCGTCCAAGACCGACCAAGATTGGTCGTCTTGGAACGCGCGCCTGAAGTTGGCACGATGCGCGGCTTTTGTTTGCACTCGTTTTCTGTTGCAAACTGATCTCGACCACTCGACTTTGTCGTACGAATTGAGTGGTCCGGATCACACTTTCGTGAGATAATGGGGTATGGGCGCCTACACCATCATGCCGTCTACACGCATGTACGATCGGCCTGGCCAAAATCGTATCCCAAGCTTGGATTCGAACAAGCTGAAGAGTGATGCCTGCGCACCTCTTCAAAACCCTAATCCCATCAACGGTCGCAGATGAGTCTCAAAGAACATCTCGTCCGTCCAACTTCACCTAGCTTGGTTATACAACCCCCGGTCAGGAGTTAATTGGCCGTGAGGCGTCATGGTAATCACCACCCATCACTCTACTCACACCATGATGCGCATCACGATAGAATACACATGATACTTCACAAGTATCGACTTCCTAAATAACTTAGTTATTTAATCTAGCATTACATGCAACTTTACAGGTACCACGATCCACACACTCAAGACATCAATCATGTCACAAATCGGGGATACATATTTGGGTTATTGGTCCGGCGGTTTACGGCGTGCAGGCAGGCAACGCGCTCATCACAAGAACGTGTCGTGAAGTCATGGACGGTTAGAGATGATAGGAGAAGTGGGCAAGACCGGGTCGTGTAACACCAACACACAACTCCACTACTCCATCACTCCACTTCCTCCACTTACCACGAGAGACGTGAATAAGGCTCAAATGACTTGTATAAATAGGTTCTCCTCCCTATTTCCAACAACAAGACAAGTCCACACAACAGAGGAAAGTGTTGATACAATCGTATTCAAACACCGGAACTGATAGCTTACACCCTGCAAGCCAGTTCAGCTTTCTGATACAAGTCATTCATAGCCAACACCTTCACATTCTCAACACCTTCTTTTCGCTTCCCTCCCTAAGATCAACCCCCATCTCCTTCACTTTGTGACCGAAACAAGTCCTGGAACGGCCATTTCTTGGTTTAGGCCGGACTTGCACAGATTGATCTCTCGAATCTACAAGCACTCACCGCGCAGTGCATTTGTTTAAGGTTTAGACTCATTTCTCATCCACACACCCCAAATTACCAAAATTGACAGAAATAGTTTTCACCCATAAACAATTGGGAGGTTAATCTCTCGGTTTTAAAGTCAATTTCTTCCAAATCCGATTCAATTTTATCAATTTCAAAAAGGGTAGATCTTAGAATCAATTCAATCAACAATTCATTTCAAGATGGTGGAATTAAGGTTTGGATCAGCAATCAATTCTGATGAAGCTAGTGTGGATAATAATCCTGGTGTCGAAGTACCTGTTAGTGAAGCTACCGTGGTCAATACATCTCGTGGAGCCGTCACTTCTACCATCAGCACCAGCGTAGCAGGAAATGTTCCAATAAGTGTAACACCTCCCATCACCATAGCCGGAGCAGCCGCAAATCCCAAGCATCTCCTCAAGTGTAACACCTCCTAGTCACCCCGAGCAACAACTTTCACTCCTTCATCGGGACGAGAGCCGGAGGGACAAGAGGAGGAGGATCAACGCTGTTACCATTGCGGACTTGATGAAGAGGGAGATTCTTGCTAAGACTCAAACGGATATAGCTGCAACTCAGAAAGAGGTACTCACTTTCCTTAAAACTTTAACCGAACGATTGCCACAAGATTCACAGCAACCCTTGGAGCCGGCAAGAGATACCTTGATACACCCTAGCGGCGCCCACTCGGACCCACATGAATGAAGAAACTCGTGTTGCTCCCGAATGCCCAAGGGAGAGGGACCCGGCCATCCAACTTCATCACACGCGAGGATCCGGAACGACTTCTCCAAAAATCGAGGAAAAGGGGACCGAACGGATATACACCAACATCAGCCACCGTACCCTCAAGATGTGCAATGAATTCCTCTTCCAAGAGGTTACACCTCTCCCCAGTTCTCCCTCTACGACGGTATTGGTAATGCTCGTGAACACATTTCTCGATTCTTGGAATCCTTGGGGGAACATGAATATAATCATGTTCTACGCCTAAAAGAATTCTCAAAGTCACTTACGGGAGGGCGTACACTGTACAACAACATCGCGCCTAAAAACATATGCAATTGGAGCCGAGATGGTCAGTGCTTTCTACAAAAAGTATTTCTTCGTGTCTCGAGCGGATAACCTTTTCGAGATCACGGGAAGAATCCTTTAGCGGAACAACGAACATCCCAACGACTTCGTTAAAAGGTTCAGAACCCAAGCGCTAGATTGTCACGACCCGAACGTCACCGAATGACAATTGGTGGAGTTGTGCATCAATGGGATGATACCCATATATCGCGCTCTATTAGAAAATCTGGGCTTTCAAACGTTCTCTGAACTCCAAGAAGCCGCCAAACGTTCAAAGAACAACCGCACTGAAGATTGCTAGAAAGAACCAGAGTTGTTCGAAGTGAAGATTTACGTGAAAGTCGAGGAAGCAGGCGTCTCACGAAAAAACAATACAACATTGGTCCTTCTGTGAGTGTAGTGGGCGGAGGAGAAAAAAGGAAATCTCCATCGACGGAACAATAAACTAAGCGGGCATCCCCGGCACATAAGACTTCGTCTCGGAAAGGAGCGGACAAAACTCCTGCACAAGACACCGAAGATACATGTTTTCCTTTCCCCATGAATGAAGTGATAGAACTCTTGGAAGCGTGGATCCAAGACGATGCCATCAAGCTGCCTCCTATCGACGTCCTCCAACCGAAAAGACATGGCGGATCCCAAATACCATTATACCACAGATTCGTCCATCATCCGACCAAAGATTGTAAAAGGTTGAAACAAATATTCAGGGAAAAGATAGAGACATGAGAACTCCAGCTTGGAAACGAAGGTGTTCATAGAGACCCTCTTCCTATCAGGAACTGCATGATTTCTGGGAATTCTGTTCGCAAGATTGTGCAATCTACGATGGAGCACTTGTGTGAAATCTTGTATTTCTCCAAAAGACAGCATCAAGACATATTTACGGCCCTCAACCGCATTGTGTCGTGCAGGCGTTTGTATCTTGAAGCCAGATCAGAACCCCAGTCTTTCCTGAAGGACGCGAGCAAGGGAAACTGGGGACTCCTAACTGTCACCCGTTTGAGAGACGTTGAGTTCGATAGCGCGTTGATTGATACGGCTTCCGAATTTAACATCATTACTGTCAAGACCTTGAGAGCAAGCAAAGATTTTAAAGCGGAAGCTACTCGTCACCCAAACCGTGGTTAAAGATTCGAAGGAGAACTCGGAGATGCATATGGATATATCGATCTTGAAGTCAAATTGGGTGATGCCTCGACACAAGCAAAGTTCTACATAGTCAAAGATCATCCAAACTACGACATTATCCTACGACGCTCTTGGATGCATGACAACAAAGCAATACTAGAAGTCTGTCCTCTACCGGTTTCGATACTGAAAGAATCTCCAACACGCCTTGGACACGATGGTATGCATTTGCCGCACCAGCGACTTGCCAACGTGACACAACTTCCCGAAGAAAGCCTGTCAACATACATTTAAAGGTTCCGATCTCAAGTAAGTCTCATCGCGCAACCCTCTTTACAACTTACCGCCTCCATCCTGACAAGTCCTCGGGGACTGGCTCTAGCCAAAAAAACCAACCTTGGCTAAGAGATGCAATGGGAGGCCGGTCCTTCAAACGATTCATCGGGAGTCTAGAAGGCTGTCTCGGTCAAAGACGACAAAACCAAGACCCCGATGTCTACACGCCCAAACCCGTTTGGAATTGGGGACCTAGTAACGAAGACAACCGCATTCAGGTCGGAAGCATTATGGTGAGAATGGCTACCTCACCCGATTCATCCACCGAGAAGGAGGATGAACCATACTGTAGCGAGATGTCATCCTGGGCGGCTCTCGCAAACTAGGGTCAGTCAATGGGTCCTGTCCTCCTGTAACATGCTACCTGTAACCTTGGCCCTATTATTTTTCCCTAAGCTCCGGGTCCTAGCGGTTCCTGTTAGGTTATTAAAATAGTTGACCCGTAACCGGACCACATTAAACAGCCCAAGTACCCACCGGTTCCTGGTATTAAACGGTATTTCAACTTCGAGTCTTGTTAAAGATCAATGGCGATAGAAATCCAATTGGTGTACAAAGAATACATTGTTACAAATATCAATTCACAAAGAGAGCTTAATCTCCATCTCGGCTAACATTGGAAGCCCCTTGATTTCCCATTTAGCTCGTTCATGTAATGTGAATCTCGTGAAGCCGTGATGGTGGTTCCAAAACAGTTCCTATAGAATTAATTAGATCCCAACCCTTTATCTTCCCGGCCTATAAACAAAACCGTCGTCATCATCCAAGAGTTATGACCCGTGGAACCACCTCCATCCCACAGATAGATCGAACGCAACACCATCACCATCGTCATCAAGATCTATCCATTAGTTCGGATGAAGTACCAATCCAAAGATGAGTAGAAGATAATTAATCAATAAGTAAATAGTCGCAAACAATTTCAAAAAATTAAACAAAGATTTTTAATATAATCACTCCACATCCTCCAATTGATTAAGAAATCAAAGATATACATCTATATACCATGAAGACAAAAGAGAATAAATTTACAAAGACCAAACAACCCATCCTTAACACATGATAATTAAAAATTAAACAACCCATCTATATATATCGTAAAAATAATTTACAGGAAGAAATTACAAAACCTAACCAATTTAAATTTGCACAACCCATCCTTAAACATGATTTGTAACACATTAAAAGATGAAAATCATATCAAGACAAGAGATATTCACGCAGATGGAGAGAATGAAAACTTCAATTTTGAGTGGAGCTTGGAAGAGAAGATGAAGCGGGAGTGATAGGCAAGGCAAGTTTAGATTAGGTAATTTAGGTTTTACGTAGTCGCTAACGTTATATATCTCTTTACATGACGAAATTAGCCCTTAGAAAACTAGGATTTACACACCCGACTACCCGCTGGTACCCGACGGGTAGGGACCCAGATGGAACCGTTTACTATCGGGTATATTCGGGGTCTGCCCTCGTTAGGACCCGAATTCACTAATGGGTCCAGTTTTGGGACCCAGAACCGGACCCAATTCACCCGGTTCCGGTCCGGGTCCGGGTATTTGGGTACCCATTGACAGCCCTACTGCAAACTCATCAACGCTGACAAGCTAGAAGGCGTAACAATTCACTCGCGATGGCTCAAACCCTACCGTACTAAGACGCCGTGCTATCACTTTCCAAAGATCCTACACGCTTTAAGACGCCAGGCTACTTCCTCCTATGTATTTCCTTTACAATTTTACATCATATTTGTAATTCCTCTAGAGAATGATTGCAATACTTGCATTCATAATTAGGGTTTCAATTTTCGATTTTCAAATTAATTGAAGTGTTATTTCCACTCGAGAACCTCTTTAACCCTAAAGACACAAAGCCCATCCTAAATCAACCCACTAGAGCTAGTGGTGAAACCACCCTAAACAAAAATATCCTGAAAAGAGTTGAGGAAGAGATATGCGGGAAGGGAAGAAGCTTTGAGCCACTCACCCCGGCAAGGCCAGAAGATCTTGCATCGGGAACACAGTCCGTAGGTATTCCATTATGGCATTATTTCTTTTATCACAAAGAATTACGTGTGAAGGCGCACCCTTGCGCCCGAGGAAGTTCGATTCAGTCTTGACAAAGGGTTATATAAAAAAAACCTTTATTCAAACAATCAAATAGAAGAAAACCTTGAACTCTACTGCCATCGAGTACAAGGAAGATGTTCAAATATACGAATATACTTGGAAAGCGGAAAAAGAAGAAAAGAGGTTTTAGTCGCCAAGAGGTCGCCTACATCACCGTTAGGTTTTGCTCCATCGCCTGTTGATGCTTCTCCCTTCGGATCTACCTCAACTTCTGCATCAGACATCTCTGCAGCAGCGCACTCCATCCCAACATCATCAGCGGGAGCATCAAAGGGCACAACAACATTAGGAGTCGTGCCGATTGCTTTCAAATATTCGGGTTAAATGCATTGTCGGAGTCAAGAATTATCACGCCGTCCTGGGATTGGGTAATCGCACTTATCTTCATTCGGAGAGGTCGTTATGATCAACCTCTCTGCCTCTTCAACCGCGCCGCATATCTCTCTCGCCCTTGCGCTACTAGTGCTTGCAACGTCTCCTCGCGCCTCCACCGCTCCTCCATGTCAATCGCAAACAAAGTGCATGATGCGTCCCCGGCAAATACGCAGTGCAAAATATACATCCCTTGTATAAATGCGACCGACTTGGCAAGTAGAAGTTCGATCTTAGCCATTACTTCTTAATGCGCATGGGTTTCAGGCTTTTCAACTTCGAAGCTTCTTTCTGGAGAAGTGACAGAATGATCGTTCACCGCTTCCATGATAAACTGCAAAGGAAAAGAAGTTACGAGCACACAAATCAATCGGTCAGTCAATCAGAAGATCAGATAAGTGTGGAACAATGCACGAGATATAGAATAAACGACTCACGTGAGATGATTCCTTATAATCTCGCAAGTCGACGAATCCTGTGAGAAAAGAAGTCTTCACTTGCCACCTATAAAGGCTACTAATTCGGGATAGAAATCAACGATGCTTATCAGATACATCTGAGGAAAGCTGCTAGACGAAAGGGAGTACACCTGACCCAAGGAAGGGGCCAAGCTCATCCCGATATGTACAAAGGGAACCAAAGCGACTCACCGATCAAGTCCTCGCACGCCTTAATCGGGACTAACCGGTTCTGTGGCAACGCCGACGATGCCGACATATCCTAAATATGTATTCACTTTAGCTTGGTCATTTCAAGACACAAATTTGTCACCATCTCATGCCTACCCCACAATAGTGTAACCATTATGTGCTAAAGGGGGACTTAATGCTGATGGTGGATTTTCATTTAAGGTTAAAATTGTAAAAAACCCCGAGGAAAATTATGCGCTAACATCTTGTAAAAGATAAAGCCATTAATAAGTGTTGAATACTTCATCCTTTACTAATTCACCTAGAATGGAGCATGTGGCAACAATCCCATTCTCTGTGAATTAAATACACGAAATTCATCCGAGGTTGGAGCATGTAGCAACAATCCCATATACCTGTGAATTTATAGCATTATTAATTAATGCATGAGCAGCCTTGTATTTCCCGTACTCATTATCGCTGCGGCATAACGATCGAGTGTTGCTCTCCCACGAGCAACACGAACCTCCAAAGCATTATAATGAAAGCATGTACTGGAATACCCGCATGGGCCGCAACTCTCGGTGTGTTATACTAGCTCGATTGAGCAACTCTCGGTGTGTTATACGATCCCGATTGAGCATCCTGATTTGTCCGTATCGACCGGATATGATCTCGATCATCCAACTTCACCAAAGATGATTGGATGGCCGGATCAATTCCATAACCCCCAGCGGTATGGAATATTCGTTGCCGAACCAACACGGACCCCCGCATGGTCGGCTTCAGTTGGCATAACTTGCCAAAACGTCCAAACCAGTGGTATGGGCGGAAAACCTAAATTAGGGTTTTGCGGCACATTACATGTGTCACAAAACAAACCTGCGAACCATCCATCTTCGCAGGTATAGATGGAGGGTGTAGATGTAGATTCAAAAAGCCCAGAGCATGTCAACACAATCACCGTGGGCCCGTCTACATACCTCACCAATCGTTCAGGACCAACCATGGTTGGTCATCCCAATTAAATACGCCCGAATAAAGCATGGTTACACGGCCGTGAAAGCCAAAATTAGGGTTTTGAGCATCACGAGCGTCCATCTTCTCCTACACGAATGGAGGGCCCAAGATTAGATTAAGTAGGTCCTGGTCATACCAACATGACCATCGTGGACCCATCAATCTCCTCACCCGTCGGCCAAGGCATACCATGCCCGGTTATCCCAAATCGTCCGCCCAAACTAGCGTGGATACACTTCCCAATTGCAAACTAATCTCGACCGCTCAACTTTGCCGACGATTTGAGTGGCTCGGATCACGTTTTCATGGGACAGGTATAGGCGTGAACACCAGCCTACCACCTACACGCTGCATCGATCGGCCAAGACCGACCAAGATTGGTCGTCTTGGAACGCGCGCCCGAAGTTGGCACGATGCGCGGCTTTTCTTTTGCACTCGTTTTACCGTCGCAACCGATCTCGACCACTCGACTTTGCCTAGGACGAATTGAGTGGTCCATATCACACTTTCGTGAGATAATGGGGTATGGGCGCCTACACCGTCATGCCGCGTCTACACGCATGTACGATCGGCCTGGCTAAAATCGTATCCCAAGCTTGGATTCGACCAAGGTAAGAGTGATGCCTGCGCGCACTCTTCAAAAAATCCTAATTCCATCAACGGTCCGCAGATGAGTGTCTCAAAGATCATCTCGTCCGTCCAACTTCACCGGCTTGGTTATACAACCCTGATTAGGAGTTAATTGGTCAGTAAGGCATCATGGTAATCACCACCCATCATTCTACCACACCATGATGCACTACATAGAATAACTTAGTTATTTAATCTAGCATTACATGATACTTCACAAGTATCGACTTCCTAAATAACTTAGTTATTTAATCTAGCATTACATGCAACTTTCTGTGGGTCCCACGATCCACACACTCGAGACATCAATCATGTCACACTGGGGGATACATACTGGGTATTGGTCTCAAGGTTTACAAGTGGCGGCGTGCAACGCGCCATCACAAGAACGTGTCGTGAAGTCATGGACGGTTAGAGATGACAGGAGAAGTGGGCAAGACTCGGCCGTGTAACACCAACACACAACTCCACTACTCCATCACTCCACTTCCTCCACTTCCCACGAGAGACGTGAATAAGGCTCAAATGACTTGTATAAATAGGTTCTCCTCCATATTTCCAACAACTAGACAAGTCCAGACAACAGAGGCAAGTGTTGATACAATCGTATTCAAACACCGGAACTGATAGCTTACACCCTGCAAGCCGCCTTCACTTTTTCTCGATACAAGTCATTCATAGCCAACACCTTCACATTCTCAACACCTTCTTCGCTTCCCTCCCTAAGATCAACCCCATCTCCTTCACTTTGTGACCGAAACAAGTCTGAAGGCGGTTATTTCTTGGTTTAGGCCGGACTTGCACGTATTGATCTCTCGAATCTACAAGTATCACCGCTTGCAAATGCATTTGTTTAAGGTTTAGACTCATTTCTCATCCACACACCCCAAATTACCAAAACCTAGCGAAATAGTTTTCACCCATAAACAATCCCATAACAATTTGCAATATATAAACCATAAAGATTAATACTGCAAAAATCATCTTCCAAATCAACTTTAGAATTTAAATAAATAAATCTAAAAACATTGCAAGATGAAAACGTTGGTAATAGCTATGTGTACTCAAAATAATGGCTATTACAAACCCTAGTTAACCTTCTTAAAAAGAAGAATAAATTCTCATAATTAGTTTCCTAGACATTGTAGAGCTTTATCAAGGCATCCACTGAGAATTCCTTCTCATTATTGAAAAAACCATTGATAATGGGATCATTCAAATCCTCTAAATCTGCAGAAGTATCAGTTAATTCACTAAGTTCTCTTTTCATTCCACGCAGAGTGTTCTTTGTTAGAGACACATTTGTTCATAGTGAGATATTTCTTCTAAAGATGAAACGATTTGAGATTTTAAATCATTTCTTTTTCTGATGAAATCTTTCACCATAGCCCTGAAGTTATTATCATGATAACAAACAAACAAAAGGCAGTTAAAGGAAGAACCTGAATCACTAACCGCAGCCTTCACCTTTCTCTTCCTTGAGGACATGATTCCTTCACATAGATACACATTGACAGCTTCTACTGCATCCCTTTTTGTAGTACCTCTAGTTATAGGTGCCATGATACTGTATCTTTCAAAGAGAAAAAAATGAAGTACAATTATGAACTCAAGTGAACATAAATAGACTTATTAGGAATCACAAACGATGAGAAGAAGATGTTTGTGAAGTATTGATAGTTTTTTCACTAAAATTGACAAAGGGGGAGATTGTTAGAGCACTTCTCGGTCGAACTCGCAAGCGTTGCTATCTCAAGCTTGTTTGTCAAGTTTAGTTGCCAAAACTATAAGTATTGATTTCTAGTCTACTTATAGTTGTGCCTCGATTTAGGATAGAATGTGAAGTTGAGCTTTATACTTCACGACGTTCATCGATTGAAGACGAAGAACTAGTAAGGGGAGCTTGTGGAACTTCATCAACAAAAGGTATGTGGAGATTTGAACTCATCTATCACTCAGAAGTCTATTTCTATTCTATATCCTATTGAGACAAAGTCGTATAGCTATATAGACTTTAATTTATACACATTTGATATTTCGAGCTGATTTTAATTCGTTTACATATTTCTCGAAATATGTGTTGGTAAGCTTTCGCTTTAACCAAGTTCATCCTTTATTCTTGACGAAAGTCAAAAGATGATCATGTGAAAATCGCCTGGTAACATCTTATATGATTTGTGTTAGACAGTCATTTGGTGTAGACTCGGAATATTTCGTATTGATCATTTGATCACTTGAAAATTGCTTTGAAGCTAATACTTTGTGTGAGGCAAATATTGTCGTCTTCTTAGAATGTTTCAATGATTAAAATGGGGGGTTTAGAACAATTAACCATTGATTGGATATTCCACAGTATGCTTACTTGTATGCTAACTGTTGCAAGTTATTCCAAGTCCGGGAATTTAGTATGCATACCCATATGCGTACTCATTCAACAGTTGAAGTCCGGGAACTATAGTATGCGTACACGTATTCGTACTGATTTCAACTGAGTTCGGTCATGAACGACAGTATGCGTACACGTTTGCATACTGGCGAACAAGACTAGGTCCGTGAACTTAAGTATGCGTACCCGTTGCATACTTGAGTGGGTTAAGTTTTAAAATCGGTAAAGTATGTTTACATACTCATGAACATATACATTTATATAATAAGGAATGTAATATTTGCAAACTGTGGCTATAATGTTCATGAATTGATTCGAGTGAATCAAAACCAATTTTGCTTCAATTCTGTCTTGTATACTTCTATGAGAATATAAACAATTGAACAACTCTATAACTAGTTTTATTTGAGTCATTTGAACTAGTTGTGTTAAGATGAGCAAGGTTGATATGAAAGTGTTCATATGGCTAACTTCGGTTAACTATTGTTGAGCCAACTAAGTGTACACTTTTAGGTACGGTTACCCATATCTAAATGAAGGTACATATCATTTGTGTGTAACAAGCCAAGACAATCTAACGGTTGAAAGATATTGGCTTGAATCTAATCAGGTTTTTATCTAACGGTGAATATTGATTGCTTCGTCCCAAAGTTATCAAACCCTGATTTGGAGACTATATAAGGGAGAACTCTAGCAACTGGGAAACCTAATCCCCACACCTCATGTGTGATACTAGTTGCGACTAGAGTCGATTCTCCTTTAACCTATGTTTTTCCTAATACCATTATAGGTTAACGACTTAAATACTTCATTGGGATTCTGAAGCCAGACCAAAATATTTTCTCTGTAGTTGTGTGTTCTGATCTTACTTTGTTCTATCGTATTTAGTACTATATTCTCTAAGATTTGCTCAAGATTTAATCTTCGATAGGTAAGATAAAAATTATTCACACACATCTCCGTCTCATCGTTTGTGATTCCACAATAACTTGTTCTACTACCATATAATTAATTTATTATGAGGTGATTGATATTACTTGGCTGTTCTTCGGGAATATAAGTCCGGTGTATCAATTGGTTTATGTTCACCTTCATTTATCAAAAGACAGAACAAAACTTGTAGGTATTTCTGTGGGAGATAGATTTATCTATTTAATAGACTTTTCTGTGTGAGACAGATTTGTTTATCTAGTCTTCGACTTTGGGTCGTAGCAACTCTTAGTTGTGGGTGAGATCAAATAAGGGAATCAAGTGCGTAGAGTCCCGCTTTGGGATTTAGAGACGTAAGGAACGCGATTTGTACCTTGACTGGTGTGAGATTGGTTAGGGCTCAACTATATTACATTCCGAAGTTAACTTGTAGTAGGCTAGAGTCTATAGCGGCTTAATACAATGTGGTATTCAAATCTGGACTAGGTCCCGGGGTTTTTCTGCATTTGCGATTACCTCGTTAACAAAATTTCTGGTGTCTGTGTTATTTCTTTTCCACATTATATTTGTTTATATAATTGAAATATCACAGGTTGTGCGTAGTTCAATCAATTAGATAATCCAACCTTTGTTTGTTGATATAAATTGATTGAAACTTGAACATTGGTTATTGGTACCGTTCAAGTTGTTTCTCATAATAATCAATCTTACAGATTCTATCTATTTGATTTGCTGATTATATTGAGAAACAAAGATACAACTCTTGGATGTATTTCCATTGATTGAGTCTGACTGTCTTGATTCTCTTGGAAGTATATTGGAGTTGTCCATACAGATTGTCTAAACGAAATATTGGGTGTGGTTGTTAGACCCCCGCTTTTTCAATTGGTATCAGAGCAGGCAAACACATTAAGACCTCATAAGTCTGTGTTTGTAGCAATCTGACTCTATGGACAGAAGTGTTATCTCTGAAAAATGCATTACCATAAACAAAAGTTCTTTTTATATGAATTCTATTGAAGAGAAAGATGTTTCTATCTCACAAATAGATGAACATCTTGTTCCCATGAAACAGACAAGTATTGACAAGTGTTACTCTGATTTTCTTACTGACGAGTCTAACTCTGAAGTTGAGAGGGAAGCAGCCAAAGAAAGTGCAATGATTCTAAATCGTGTTAGAATCCAGGCAGCTGAAATCAATAGGCAGAAACACAAAGTCAATAATCATTGGTATAGTAAATAATTGTGATTTCCAAATAAAAGCTCTTCGTGAGGAAAACGCCGAAGTCTGTTCATCTCGAACCTTACTCGAGGCCAAACTCAAGGAGGATGCTTTGGAAATTGAACATCTATTGAGTAAACTCACTATTCTGTGTAAAGGATGTTCTGAGGAGTCCAATAAACCAACTGTGATGTTAGAAAACGTGACCATGTATAATCATGATCCTCTGACAAAAACAGTTCCAGAAGTTGAAATACCCTCCCTTCCGATTTCTAAAGATGTTCCTGTGACTTCCACTCATCAAGAAATCACCACATCTCTCGAAAGGAAGGAATCTCCTAACGATCATGTTAATCCTACTCTCGTGATCTGAGTTGTCTCTTTTGCGATTCAAAAGGACATGTTCAACAGAGATGCAAATTGAGGAAGAATGACAATTATTTTGGTCGTCTTCAACACACCTTAGATAATACTCAAAGGCGTAACTGACACTCGAATGTCTAAACCAATTGGTTTTAGTACTTACCCCGTGAACTCTTCCAGGAAAGTCAGTTCAAATTGCACATCTAACATTCGAATGCTGAATAGTAATATTAACACATATCGTCCAAGGAGAGTTCATCAAGGTCCTCCTCAACCTAAAGCGGAGAATGATGTTCAAGAAGTGAGAAAATCTCCAAAAGTTGAAACTACAATGGAGATATGAAGGTTAACCTTAATCTGATAATTGAGGGATACAAAGATCTTATCGACAGGCTGACGAATGCTTCCAGATAGACTTCTTCAGGTAACGTTTCAAACATAGTTTCGTATTTTGATGACAGTAAGTTTTATGATAACTTTTCACATCAAAAAAGGTTTTCTTCTAGAATTGGAAGGAAAAAGAGACTCAACGGTGAACACCATTCATTTAATGAGCTTAGGAATCATACTTGTGCTAATTAATCACAAGGATTGAAATCTTACTCATGAAAAATCCTGTTGATTAAGACTGTTCTAAACAGGTATGTCTGCTGGAAAAATATTCTCTATTTTGTTTGTGCTACTCTCTTATCGGTTGCTAGCCAAACTTTTGTCCACATGCATTGTTGCATAAGTCCTTTAATTTCAAAAATATTAGGATTGTTTGTTTTTGTTTATGAAATTATTCTTGGTCTAAGAATGCTACTCTTATGCTCTAAATTTTCCTCTTGTGAGAATATAAAATTTATTGAGCTAAGATTTGTGAAAATATTCACTTTGCAAATGTTTGCATTGCAAACATTTTTCTTGGTTTGCCTTTTCAGTTGTCTTAGTGTCTTTTGTTTATTGGTCAAGGCTGTGTTCGTACGGGTACCCGTGTTACTTGTCACGAATTGTCTTTAGAAACCCTAAAATCTTATTCCCTGAGAAACCATTTAAATACCAAACCTATTGAATTGAGTACGCGTACTCCAGGTTATTTTTCTTGTCAAGAATGGATTTACCTCATGGCACTTGTGATTTTGCAAAATTTCTTGATAAGGATCTTGGTTTCGAGTCCAAAGGGAAGAAGAAGAACCCTTTGAGGAAGCAAAACTGCAGGTGGTTGATACAATGAAAGGTCTTGATGTGTTACGAACTGAGTTGAAAAAGGTTAACTTTGTACTTGTTCTCATGAAGACACATGTTAAGTACCTTCTCAATGATAATACCTTCTCCGAAGAAGCGGTTGTTGCTATCAATCACAAGCTCAAAGGTATTGAATCCCGTGAAGCTTCGGATTGTGAACTTTGATTTTAGCTTGTGATCGGTATTTTGTTTTTATGAGTGTATTTATTTTGTCTAGGAAACTTCTTATGAGAATTTATTCTTGTGTTTTAAGAAGGATAACTAGGGTTTGGAATAGTAATTATTGTGAGTACACATAGCTATTGCCAACGATTTTCATCTTGCAATGTTTTTAGATTTATTTATTTAAATCCTAAGTTATTTGGAAGATGATTTTGCAATATTTAATTAATCTTTATTGGTTTTATATATATTGCAAAAAATAATGTTATGGGATATGTGTGTTTACGTCCGTGAACTATGATTGTCCCATATATAGCTCAAAAGTTAAGTTTATTATATGTCTTAATGCATATATTGATGGAAAATAAAATGAAATTTTGATGACAAAGATTAAGTCTATGGTATCATTATGCAAATTTTGATAAAAAATAGATGAAATCTTCGTATATTCCGCAGTATTGATCCTTCTCTGATCCACTTCTATGTGAAAGTACTGTATGGCTCCATAAGTTCTCTTATGTTGAGCATTTCCGATTAAATTAATCATGGGTTCTCTTGTGGTTAATTTAATTGAGTTTTCTGGATACAAATTCATGTTTCATGTAATTTGTTAATGTCCAAAGAAATCCTTCTTTTCTTGTTAAAGTAAGGTCGCTCTTGTTGTTCTTTCGGGATTGATATTTTATGGGGGAGAGTTCTTAATTGAACTTGTGCTTAAGATAGCAACACTTGCGAGTTCGAGTGAATCAAACCGATTTTGCTTCGATTGTGTTCTTGTATAATTCTATGAGAATATAGCAATTGAATAACTCTTTAACTAGTTTCATTTGAGTCATTTGAACTAGTTATGGTTAAGATGAATAGGTTGATATGAGAGTGTTCATATGGCTAACCTTGGTTAACTATTGTTGAGATAGCAACACTTGCGAGTTCGAGTGAATCAAACTGATTTTGCTTCGATTGTGTTCTTGTATACTTCTATGAGAATATAGCAATTGAATAACTCTTTAACTAGTTTCATTTGAGTCATTTAAACTAGTTATGGTTAAGATGAATAAGGTTGATATGAGAGTGTTCATATGGCTAACCTTGGTTAACTATTGTTGAGCCAACATGGTGTACACGTTTAGGTACGGTTACATAAAACTAAATGAAGGTACATTTAATTTGTGTGTAACAAGTTAAGTTCGATCTAACGGTTGAAAGATGTTAGCTTGAATCTAATCAGGTTTTTATCTAACGGTGAATATTGAATGCTTTGTTACCAAGGTAACTTAGATTGCAAAACCTGATTTGAAGACTATATAAGGGAGAACTCTAGCAACTGGGAAACCTAATCCCCACACCTCCTGTGTGATACTAGTTGCGACTAGAGTCGATTCTCCTTTAACCTAGGTTTTTCCTAAAACCATTATAGGTTAACGACTTATAGACTTCATTGGGACTCTGAAGCCAGACCCAACTATTTTCTCTGTAGTTGTGTAATCTGACCTTACTTTGTTCTATCGTATTGATTACTATCTTCTCAAAGATTTGCTCGAGATTTAATCTCGATAGGTAAGATAAAAAGTAGTCACAAACATCTTCGTCTCATAGTTTGTGATTCCAAAAGAATTTGTTCTACTGCCATATAGTTAAGTTATTGTGAGGTGATTTATATTACTTGGCTGTTCTTCGGGAATATAAGTCTGGTGTATCAATTGGTTCATGTTCACCTTGATTTATCAAAAGACGGAACAAAACTCGTAGGTATTTCTATGGGAGACATATTTATCTATTTAATAGACTTTTTTGTGTGAGACAAATTTGTTTATCAAGTCTTCGACTTTGGTTCATAGTAACTCTTAGTTTTGGGTGAGATCAGCTAAGGGAATCAAGTGCGTAGAGTCCTGCTGGGATTCAGAGATGTAAGGAACGCGACTGTACCTTGATCAGTGTGAGATTGGTTAGGGCTCAACTATATTCCAGTCTGAAGTTAACTTGTAGTGGTCTAAAGTCTGTAGCGGTTTAATACAGTGTGGTGTTCAAATCTGGACTAGGTCCCGGGTTTTTCGCATTTGCGGTTACCTCGTTAACAAAATTTCTGGTGTCTGTGTTATTTCTTTTCCGCATTATATTTGTTTATATAATTGAAATATCACAAGTTGTGCGTAGTTCAATCAATTAGATAATCCAACCTTTGGTTGTTGATATAAATTGATTGACACTTGAACATTGGTCTTTGGTACTGTTCAAGTTGTTTCTCATAATAATCAGGCTCACAGATTATATCTGTTTGATTTGCTGATTACATTGAGAAACAGAGATACAACTCTTGGATGTATTTCCATTGATTGAGTCTGACTGTCTAGTTGATTCTCTTGGAAGTATATTGGAGTTTTCCATACAAATTGTCTAAAATAAATATTGGGTGTGGTTGTTAGACCCCCACTTTTTCAATTATGTCAAACTTATAGCATACATGGGGCACAATGGAAAAAACAGATTTGCTAGGGGCCACCAATAAAAAACAGATTTTTGAGGGACCAAAAGAAAATTGACATTTTGCTATTTAAAAACTTTCTACTTAGCAAACGGCTACTAGAAAAATTTGGCTTTAGGCCTCTAGAAACGCAGGACCGGGCCTGTATCCAAGCCAAACATCAACTAAAATAAGATATTCAAGGATTAACTTATATCATTTCTAACTTACGCTATAAAAGTGTTACGACGAACATCTTTTAAACTATCGTAACGAGAACGAAGCGGTTATGGATTTGTTTATGGACTAAGAAAATATCGAACCAGTAATAAATGGTCAGAATCATCCTAAACCAGATGATAGTAGCGCTACACAAAATTCAACATCAAAAATGACATTTCAAGCAGTTTTCACCATAGAAAATGCCTTGGTACAATACGAGCAAGATATTCTAGAAGTTGTTTCATGCATTATAAAAAATTAAGAACGATGTGCGTTTTGATTTAGATGCATATTTGAGAAGAAATGACTTCTTGTACCGACATTGTTGATTGGAGGAAGTATTTTGGTTTGTTTATAGTAAATTATTTTGTATGAAATTTAGTTATTATTCGTTTATATTTCGTAGGGCCTTTAAGAGTTCAATTTTTTTTATTCATTAATTCATTTAGCGAGGGTATTCATCTATTCTTTTCCCAAGTCGGGATGGAAGAAAATTATTCATTTGGCGAGGTTATTCATTTATCGAACATTCAATTATCGATGTTGGACTGTAGTTTTATTGTATTATCTTTTCCAAATACAAGAGTATAATGATTGCAATTTTTTTCCTACATCAATGGTTTAGATCTATTAAATTATTTAGCGTTATGTTTTTTCAAAATACAAGAATATTAGGAACATGCAGAATTTGCAAGTACTCTCAGGGACGGAACCGGGTTGACTAACCCTGGCTCTATCCCCTCTAGAAATCATCAAAACCATTAAAAAACCCTTACTTGTAGCTAGCACAGTAAACCTCTCCGGAAGAATACTAGTCCATATAGGAATAAACTCCATATAAGAATAAAAATTTCCGGTCCTAATTTGGGCCAGTTATATTTAAGAATAAACTCCATATTGGAATAAATCATAATTTTTTCTGGTCTCGTCTCAAGGAACCTACCTCCATATAAGAATAATTGACAGTATAATATAAATAATATAGGTCTTGTAATACATCAAGTTTAAGATGAAGATATTCTTACAACCATTTTACATGATCATTTTGCTTCAAAGTGGATTCTTTTCTTTGTTGTTCACAATTTAATACAAATCTCTGTTACTTATATGATTTCATCTGTTAATTATCGGTGTCAAAGTTGAGATTTATGTGGATTGATTTCATATATACATACATGTAAAATAAAATCCTCAGTTAAGTAGTATTTATAGTTACATAGATACATTTTTGTGTTTCCTATGCATACGTATATATTTTCCGAAGTATATGTATGGAATTTTTTCTTTCGGTCTATTCAAGGTAGACCTCCATATAAGAATAACCCCCATATAAGAATATATTTTTGTGGTCCCTAGGATATTCTTATACATAGGTTTTACTGTTTTTTATATTTAACCCACCTAAAATTTTACATTTAGTCTGTCAAAATCCACATAATTATACAAATCTTTTTTTGACGCCCGTAATTTGTAATTTCTGATTCCGCCACCGAGTATTATCATTCTTGCGAGGGGCACGATTGAAATCCACTTGGCTATACAATAGTTTCCAACTTCTTTTTCTTTTATGTTTGAGCTTAAAATCAATTTTCATAGAATTTGTAAAATGAGAGTATTTCGGAAAAAACGTTAGGATAAAAATTCAATTCAAAAATGATTTTTGACAAGAGTTAGAAAAAATTCAATTCAAAAATTATTATTTCAAAATTCACAAAAAATGAGGCAGTGAATTGCCTTAAACGACACTCTGATCACTTCACAACATTCAAACAAACACATCAAATGGTTTCCCAATCAAACAAAAACGACATACTGATTCTTTACTCCTATCACCACCACCACTACCAGAGCAAGAAAGTCTTGAAAACGGTTGGGGAGGAAAAAGAGTCAGAATGTCTGAATATTGATGTAGACAGTAGTAAGGTGGTAGCTATCTCTATCTATAATGGCGACCACTGCCCCCCCCGTACCCACAACTGCCATCATCCCTTATTGCGAAGTTTGATTTTAGGGGCAACCTCTCTTGTCCTGACTCCACACCACACACTATCATCTTGTCTTTGATTTTTAAGATTTTTGTTGGTTTTTGCAGTTGTTGTGGCATAGGCTGGAGCACTTGTCCTTTCACTCATAACTTCTCCTTCTGCTCGTTCTGATTTCTTTTTAATCCCTCTCCCAAATGCACAAGCAAGCACAGGCCATAGAGGGCCAGATGCTAAGATAAATGGTCCTGGAACGTCGACCTGGTTCCTTCAAGTTGTAGCTGGCTAGCTGCTATCATAAATATTACAGACGACATATATCCTTTTGATCTATCTCTCTCGTGGCTAGTCCACAATAACAAGTTAGACAACAAGTGACCTAAACTGGGACTTTTCTCAACAACCAAGTCTTGTTTCTATGCTGCAATCTAAAAACAACAAAAAGAAAAGTCTTGTTTGGTTTTTTCTGTATTAAAGGAATTAGGATAAGAGGAGAGTTAAAGACTTCAGAATCCTTCATAGCAGAGATCTAGATTTTTCGAATGACAAGACTATTGGACTTATAGAGGCGCATAGGCAGAGACTTTAAGCTTGAGTTGAGTGTCCGAGTCGAGTGTGCCAGAGTGCCAGACGGACCAAGAGAAGCAATACAACTGTCGCCCAACTTCAATCAAAATATCAATGAATCTGTCGGAGAACGCAAATGCCAATACGCCTAGTGCAAAAATGTGAAAAAATTGTTTCCTAGTTGAAAAGTGAAAAATACTATAATCCCCCTACTATATGGGTTTAATATATAGAAGCCCCACAAAATGGATCATTCACTGTCAACTCCATTTTTCCATAATTTGATATTTCTAGGCCCAAAACTTTAAAATATTGGGCTTGTTAATAAATGAAAATTTTGATAATACCAAGAATACCCCTTAGCATATATAATTAATAAAACAAGCTATAGGTTTTATCGGTTTCAGTTTCTTTTTCATTCTCTCTCTGCTTTCTCTAATTTCTCTCTGCTAATGAAACTTGCAGAGAAGATGCAGTTTCCAACAACAAAACGATTTCAAATCCTAGATCTAAGATTTTCGAAACTAATATCGGTTGAGCAAAACCTAAATTCAACATCATCGTCGCTTGTTCTTGAAGATTCAATGAAAATCAATGAAAACGGTCGGTGAGAATCATCATCAGCAAATGAATCAGAAGAAGTATGCTCGGTGAGAATCATCACGGTCATTTTTTCTTGAAGATTAATGTACAAAATCTGTAAATCTAATAAATCAATCAACTGATTTGTAGGTCACAGAAGAAGAATAAACAGGATAAAACCAGAGGAGTCACCATCAAATCGAGAGACGAAGATAAGTTCTTCTTCTTTGATTTTGATTCTCATCTTTATCGCTGTTTTGGACTTAAAATTTCGAAAACAAATCACCAAAATTTTATATGGTTCTTTAGTGAGATTTGATCTATCTATTACTTGATGCATTTTCCTGATTGAAAACCAAATGTTAGATTCGTAACCTGAGTATCTCTATTACCGTCAAATATTTTCAAATTTAGTTAACTTTTGATTTTGACCTAAATGTAAACTTAATTTTTGTTCCTGAATGATTCTTCCAGCTTCAATCGAAAGATTATATCTAGTTGTTGTATCAAAATTTCTAGATTAACTTGTATTTCTAGCTATGCTACTTTATTTTAGTCTTATAGTAGTCGTGATGGATCTAGTGAAGGTGAGATTAAAGTGAAATCAAATGTTGGTGGAGTTGAATATGTTTCATCTTTGTCTCATGATGTTGGTGTAATTAATTTTTTAAGATCTAATAATGTATGAATATACCAGAGGCTCTAAACAAGGACTCTCAGTTTCAGTTCCTTTGGAATCTGGTTTGACTATTGATGCATAAACATGGTGGACAACAGTCACATCACCCATTTTCTTATTAGAGTTTAACTTTCCTGGTTAGTTTCGAAGCTATTTTTGCTCTGGTTAGTTTCATGTTTGAGTTAAAATTTCATTTTGTGTTGCTTATGATATGTGATTTTTGCTCTTGTAGTTTATTGGAGATTGTAAGGATCCTATTGTGGTGATAGCTACAAATCTTTTGCTTGGGATGTCTCTATGGAAGTACTTACTCGGAATCTGACCAAAACAACTTGACCGTCATGTAGCCATAGGTTATGCACTTGATATTGCTCGTGCCAGAGTGTTTACATGCCAATGGAGTTATACACAAAGATTTGAAACCTGGTACGTTTTGCGAAAAAAGTTGAGTTGTGCAGCAATTACTTTGTTCATCTTGTGTTAAAAGTCATGTCCATTATGTGCAGTAATTTATGTATGTTAGGACTGGAAATTTATGGTCTTCAAGTTGCTTAGGAAAGTGATGATGGCTAAATATTTTATTTGATTACTATTGGTTATATCAATCTTTTTTGTTGCGTTCTGTGGCCAATAAATTCTTAAACATTTTTAAACTGGTGGCATGTAGGTTCCACCTAGTTACGAACACTGCTCAAAGCTCATTCTGGATTGAGTTTATTTCTCAGTTGTGATGTGTTATGACCATAAATTTCGAGGGTACATAATTATATAGATGTTGATTTTTTCGTTCCAGTATTCACTAATTTTGTCATTTATATTTCTTACTAAATATTAGTTAGTATTACATGCCAGGTACACTAGACAGATACATGTGTAACTCCCGGTTACACTACACAGATGCAAGTGTAACTCCCGGTTACACTACACAGATCCAAGTGTAACTCCCGGTTACACTAGGAAAATACATGTGTAACTCCTAGTTACACATGCTAATATACGTTATGAAGTGTCTTTAGATATCTGACCTTTTTTGGATGTGTAACTATTAGTTACACATGCTAATTAGATGTGTAAATTTTAGGTACACAAGCTAAATGGATGTGTAGCTACTAGTTACACATGCTAATTAGATGTGTAACTTATAGATACACATGCCAATTGAATTAAATAGGATATAGGGAAATTCTTTTCTTGTACAATGATTAGAGGAATTTCTTGGACGTTTTACACATGCTAATTAGATGTGTAACTTATAGAAACACATGCCAATTGAATTGAATAGGATACAAGGAAAAGAATTTCCTTGTACAATGATTAGAGGAATTTCTTGGGACGTTTTGATTTTTTTTTGAAGTGCAGGATGAGGGCTTACTGTCTTGGACGAAACTGAAGATGCACTTTTTTGTTTTGAGTTATATGGAAAGCCAATACATTTCAGGTCAGTGTCAGTGCTAAAATGGGGAATTCTGAGCTCAATTTGTCTACTTTTTTTTATGAACTTCGATATTATCCCCGTGTTCTGTAAGTGTTCTTGATAACTTTACTTTCATATTTCAGTATCTAGTTTCAGGTTTGTATCCTTACTGGCCTTTTTTCGGATGTAGTGTAATACTCTTTTGTTGTTTGATAGGAGTCCTACAAGATATTTATTTATTAGGAGTGACGTTATAAAAAAGCATAAACAGGAATTGATGTGTTATACTAGAACTTTGTATTACAGAACTAACAGTTGAGAATATTTAGCAAAGTTAGGTGTTGGCTTGTTTTTCGGATTATGGCTGTAATGGTCTTTTGGAATGAACAATCAGGGGATTCCATTATAAATAAATGTTGTTTCAGTAATGACTTGGTAATTGATGAAATATCATTTCTTTCTAATTATTTGGTGTCTTTTTGTGCTCGCAATGCTAAGGTAGTTTCCTTGAAAAGTCTTAGCGTAAGGTCCAAACACATGCGTCACGCAGTTGAAGTTGTGCCAGGTTCGGTTCTTTTCTTACAGTTGCCTATCCTATTTTTTCCTATATCTTAAAATATTTTTATTTTTTACATTACTCAACTAGAATTAGGCTAGGTGATTTTGGATGCTACCAAGATGATTCAGTAAATTACTATGTAATAATTTTCCTTGTTGCACTGTAAGTTAAATATTTAGTGTTTTTGCTTTATATGTACACAGAGATTTCAGGTTTACATGCCACTATATATGTGTAACTACTGGTTACATATGCCACTAGGCATGTGTAACTCCTAATTACACATACAACAGGCATGTGTAACTCTCAGTTACACTACCCATATCCATGTGTAAGTCCTAGTTACACATGCTAAAAATGAATAACAAAATTGTTTTTTGCATCTCTGAATCTAGTACATTTAACCTTATATGTATATGTAACTCCTAATTATACTAGTCACATGAATTTGAAAGTGATTATGCATTGTTTTGTATGTCTTTCTTTTAATCTCATAAAATATGTTTGTTGTTATTCTTCAGGTTGCAGATAACTTCATAAAAGCTGGTGGCTTATTTGTGGTGGTGGAGGTGCAGGTTTTGGAGGAGGATGAGGAGGCAGTGGTGGTGGCTAGCAGCGGTTGTTGGGCCTAGACAGATGCATGTAAATCTTAATTACACAAAATAAATGCATATGTAACTCTCAATTACACTAGACAGATGCGTGTGTAACTTCTAGTTACACATGCTAAGAAATTATTATAAATGAATATTAAAGTAATACATGTATTTTTTGTATGCGTTCTTTTTGATGTCTATTTTTTGATATGTAACTTTGAATTACACATGTCATAACAATGTGTAACCTCTGGATACACATGGCATATGCATGTGTAACTTCTTTTTACACATTCACGCGATATTTTAATAATTTTGGGCCTAAATTTAATAATTTTGGGCTTAAATTTAAATTTTATTTTAATTTGGGGCTTGACAATATATGTAAGGGTATGAGTGTCTTTTAATAATTTGGGGCCTAGATTTAAACTTCTTTTAATTAAGGGCCTCATATTATGGGTTATCCATGGGTTGGGCCTTAGCCTAATTTTCCCAGTTGAAAAATAATAAAATATGGGCTCGTATCCCAAAGACTGATGGGTACTTGACTTGTCATCTCTGACGACTGGCGAGCTATCTTGGGCTATATATAAGGCCCAGACTAGGTATCTTAGCGTTGATATCCAAGAGAATGATCTTTGAACTGATAGGCAGAGTACAGACCTGTTCCATGGAAGGATCCTGAATTCCTCTGGGATTATGAACAATGAAGGGTCCTAGTCGTAAATGGCCATACGTTAGAGACAAGTTGATATCTCATTATTTCGTTATCATTACCATCAAATGTCTTTTCTCAATTCTCATTCTGTCTTTTCTTTTCTTTCTCTGGTGTGGTGGATGCTTTCATTTGCTTTGTCATTTCTGATAAATTTCATGTGTGATTCCCCCACAATATGCTTGCTTGAATTATTTTTGCATCATTTCAAAATTTTCAATCATACTTTAGAATCTTATTTTCTTTTTTACTTAACGACAGATAAAAGTAAGAAGATGATGAATCTATAGGTAGGAATTTGTTTCCTCCAGTGGAGAACAATATTGGTCAAAATGTGTCATGTGGCATGTTGTTTCAGCGTCAATATGATCCTTTACGTACCTAATAATATTGTCTGATTTTGATGGGGTTTAGCCAGTTGACTAGCACCACGTTGGAAGGGATTTGGGAAAATTAGGCACACGCCCAAAAAAATTAAATATTCTCATTGTCAGGCCCACAATTAATTTTTAGTTCCGTGACACCCATAATTATACGAAATTATTAAAAATGTCTGCATGACGGATTATGCATCCGCATGACGGGTTATGCATCAGGGGTATAATTGGCAACGCAACTTGAATATAACATATCTAAAAATCCGCGCCTTGAAATTTTACAAATTTTATATCGTTGTAAATCTTTTTAAGAGAGGTACGTAACAAGCACAAACAAGAATATCAAATTTTTGTTTTTCACGAAAAAATCGGAGGTGATCATCATTTTAGGCAAAATTTTTGAAAACTTGATACATAACCATTATGCAGCCACCAAAAAAGATGCATAACACATTCTCGCGACGCATAACGAATTATGCAACCATTTTGTCCACCGCATATCAAATTATGCATTTGGATAACAAAGTTATGCATCTATAACAAGTTATGTAACCATTGTTTTGCTTGATTTTAGTGCGTATAAAAATTGATGCATAATGCAAAGATGCATCCATATTTACGAATGCATATCAAGTTATGCATCTATTTTCTTGATGCATAAAGATTGTGCAACAATTTTCTTGATGCATAATGTATTATGCAGTCATATTTTCGGATGCATAACAGGTTATGCATCAATTTTCACGACTTCATAACATGTTATGTAGATATTACTGTAGGTACATGACAAGTGATGCAGCCTTATTTTTTGTTGGTTTCAACACTAAGAAAAAAGGAGATGCATAACGTGTTATGCAAATCAAGTTTTGATCGCATAACAAGTTATGCAAAAAAAAAAAAAGTGCGAACATGTTATGCAACCAATATCGAGAATGCATAACAAGTTATGCAACAAATTTTGTAGATGCATAACCTATTATGCATCACTATTCACAGCTCCATTTTCTTTTAAATGCACGTCACACGCACACCAAACCCATTTGCACTTCCATCTCCTTTGCCTTGCCACTGCAGCATCCTTTTAGCTCCATTTTCTTTTAAATGCATAACCCATTGAAACCAACATCAACACCACCATTGACTAATTTCTGAAGAAGTCATTTTATCGAACAACTGGTGTGTGTTTGGCACTATGATGATGGTTAGATGTTGATTGTATGTGGTCTCCTGCCAATTATCTCCTTCCATGCAATTCAAACATAACCCCTGAACCATGGCAGATACAAGTTCACAAACTCGGAGACATTCATCACAAAACCAACAAGCCATTGTCCAACGGATTTCACGGAATGAACCTGGCAGGAGACCACATACAATCAACAGACTCGAATCTCTTCTAACTCTCGGTTTATCATCCATTTCATATCAATGACAGCATACCGGTTCTGTTCTGTGTATTCTCGGGTTCTAACTAAACCCAAAAACCTTGTCCATCCTCGTTAATCTGGCAGAAACTTTAGAACTGGGCACACGAGCAAATACATTACCAGAAAAGAGTCCATGTGAAGTTGAGTGCTAAACATCGCCGCCTCATCCTCGGTGCCATCATCATTTTCTCGGAAACCTTCCAACTAATAGCACATTCTGATTCTAAGACTTCGAAGATTACAGTTGCTTCCAAGTATCAAAGAAAGACCAAACAAAGCATATGAGAGTGGTGCCGTATCAATCTTAGAGAAGCAAAAAGAAACCAAAAAATTGTAATTCACAAGATCAACTGAAAAGTTATACCTGCACCCTTACATACTGGACAATCGATCAAGCTTGTTTCCTTGCATACTGGACAATTGATCAAGCTTGTTTCTTGTTTCAGCTTTCCACCGTTGCACAAAACCCTAGTTCCTAGAATCTTAATCACAGTATCAAACGAAAAACAAATTCTTACACAATCTATCTATTTTCCTATACCGTCTATCTGTATTGTTCATCGGGATTACTGTTGGGAGGAGGAAGAAAAGGAATCGAAGAAGAAGAAAGATAGTTTGTCGGGAGTAGTAGAAGAAGAAAAAGACGGGAACATAATTTTATAAATTATGGGTTTGTGAGAAATTTTCTCACAAAAAATGGGTGCGCGCCTGAGTTTTTTTGGGCGTGGGTTTCACAGTGGATAAAAACTGAAAAATGGGTCTCCCTGTAGTTTTCACAAGGGATTTATAGAGTCGTAGATAGCTGGGCTTTTAAATCACTACTTGTAGATATCTGATATACAAAGACTTACTAAAGGAACATAACAAGAGAGAATTCTTAAACTCAGTTTAATTAATAATTCTAGTGTACTTTGTTTCATGGCTTTACAACCTATTTATACAACTCAATAACACCGAGAGTTCTCAAAACAGAAAATTCTAAGACATACCTTATAAAACTCAAACTCCTAAAATAAACAAACTTATAGAACAAAGTAAACTTCAAACTCAAGTCATTCCTAAACAAAACACCTTCTAGAAACTTCAATGCTTGATTGTCAAGCAACAATGTACGGCATTTGCTTGTTTAAATCTGTGTGCATATAATCTTCACATCACTTTTCTGTGCATATATTCTTCATGTCACCTTCAAGTCATACTATTGGTTAGACTTGATTTCCAACAGCCTCCCTCAAACCAAGACTATGTAGACTAGTCATTCCAAGTCTTTCTCGTAAATTCTCAAATATGTCAGCCTTCAATGATTTTGTAAAAATATCTGCAACTTGTTCAGAACTTGGACAAAAACTCACAATCACTTCTTCATTCTTAACTAACTCACGAATGTAATGATATTTTATATCAATATGCTTGCTTCTTCCATGAAAAACATGATTCCTTGTGAGTGCTATGGATGAGTTGTTATCACATACAATCCTTGTTGGATTTATCTGCTCATGATTCAATGAACTTAACATTCTTCTTATCCACACAGCTTGAGTGGCACAAGATGTTGTAGCTATGTATTCTGCTTCTGCTGTTGACAATGCAACTACTTGTTGCTTCTTTGATGACCAAGAAAAATACCCCGATCCTATATGAAAAGCAAACCCTAAAGTGCTTTTTCTTTCTTCAGTATCACCATCCCAATCACTATCAGTTTATCCAAACAATTCTGCATTCCTTGAAGTACTATAGAACATTCCCAGATTAATTGTTCCTTTTACATACCTTAAGATTCTTCTTGTTGCTAGCAAATGAGATTGAAATGGTGTTTCCATAAACTTGCTAACAAGTCCTACACCATAAACTATGTCAGGTCTTGTAGAAGTTAAGTATCTTAAACTTCCTACAAGTTGTTTGAAATATGTGGGTTTAACACATTCTCCATTTCCATCTTTTTCTAACTTCAACCTTTCTTTTACTGGAGTTCTAATTTCTTTACAATTGCTCATCTTCAAACTTTCTAGTAAAGTCTTTGCATATCTTTGTTGTGACACAAAAGTTCCTTTATCAGACTGTAAAACTTCAAGTCCAAGGAAATATGTCATTAAACCCATATCTGTCATCTCAAATTCTCTGATCAAAGCCTCCCTGAATTCATCAATCATCTTAGTATTGTTTCCTGTGAAGATAAGATCATCAACATAGAGACAAACTATAATTTGATTGCCCTGAGCATCTTTCTTTACATACAAAGTATGTTCATATGGGCACTTCTCAAAACCTTTTTCAAGAAAATATGTATCAATCCTTGTGTACCAAGCACGTGGTGCTTGCTTCAACCCATACAATGCTTTATTCAACTTGTAAACTTGATCTTCTTTAATGTACCCATTTGGTTGCTCAATGTAGACTTCCTCTTTTAACACTCCATTCAAAAAAGCTGATTTCACATCCATCGATAAATCTTCCACTTGATTAAATGATGCTAAGGCAATGATCATTCTAACGAGTATCTAACCTTGCTACTGGTGCAAACACTTCAAAATAGTCAATTCCAGGTTTTTGCTTATAGCCTTTAGCTACTAGTCTTGCTTTAAGACGTTTTATTTCACCATTTGGTCTATATTTAGTCTTATAAACCCACTTAACACCAATTGCTTTATTTCCTTTTGGAAGAGGAGTGAGCTTCCATGTATTATTCTTTTCAATTGCTTTTATTTCAACATCCATAGCTTGTCTCCAACCTTGATTCTTTGAGGCATCTACAAATTCTACTGGATCACAATCACCAAATAAAGCAAAGTTTATTAGTTCTTCATCTTCTTCATTATCTCTGGTAATAACATAATCATTCGATCAGCTTTGGTGTATTACGACTTCGTCTTTGGTCTTGTATCTTGTTGTACTATTCTTTCTCTATCTTCAATTCTTTCAATTCTTTCTTCATCTTCAATTATTTCTTCCATCACTTCAACTGGTCTTGTTTCTTCTTCTTCTTATTCTTCTTCTTCTTCTTCTTCTTCTTCTACTAATGTTGTTTCATTAACAATTCTTCTTGATACTTCTGAGTTCCATTCCCACTTAGCTTCTTCTTCAAAAATCACATCTCTACTGATTACTAACTTCCATGTTTCTGGATTCAATAATTTGTAACCTTTGGTTGCATTGCTGTAACCAATGAAAATACATTTTTCACTCTTGTCATTTAGTTTCTTACGTATTTCTTTAGGTATGTGTGCATATGCTATGCACCCAAATACCTTAAGATGTCTAACACTGGGTTTTCTTCCACTCCATGCTTCCTCAGGTGTCATATCAATGACACTTCTTGTTGGACATCTATTCAACACATAGACAGCACAATCAACAGCTTCTGCCCAATAATATTTAGGTAAATTCTTTGTCTTTCTCATTGTACATACCATCTCCATAATTGTGCGATTTTTCCTTTCTGCTACACCATTTTGCTGTGGTGTGTATCTAGCTGTCATTTGATGTTGTATTCCATGTTTCTTCATAAAAGAATCAACCACAATGTATTCTGTACCTCAATCTGTACGTAAAACTTTGATACTATTACCACTTTGTCTTTCAACATATGCCTTAAAGCTCTTGAATGCTAGAAAAGCATCATTCTTTTGTTTCAATAGGTAAAATCCATCCTTTTACGCTAAGATCATCAATAAAGGTGATAAAGTACTTATTTCCACCACGAGATTAGACTTCAATTGGTCCACATAAATCACTATGAACCAATTCCAATAATTGCTCTGCTCTTCTTGCTTTGCCTATGGGAAATGGATCTCTGTGTTGTTTTCCAAAAATACAATCTTTACACCTTGATTCAGGAGATTCAATAGTTGGTAATATTAAGACCATCTCTTTTCTTGCAAGAATTTGTAAATTATGAAAATTTACATGACCCATTCTTCTATGCCATAACCAAGAATTTTCATCAATAGTAGAGTTGTAACATCTCTCTATTTGATGCTGAAATATGTAAAGGGAACAATCTATTCTTAGTCATTTGAACTCTAGCAATCAATCTCCTTATTTTATCTCTAATTGTGCAAACTCCATTGTAGATATTCATAGAGAACCCTTTTTCTGAAAGCTGACCCATACTCAGTAGATTTTGATGCAGATTTGGTACATAAAATACATCCATTATGTAAGATTGTGTACCATTCTTGAGTCTTATTCCTATCATACCTTTTCCTATGACTGGTACTATTGAGTTATTTTCAAACTTTACAGTAGATCTCACAGTCTCATCAAGACTTACAAATAAGTCTCTCTTTCCACTCATATGGTTGCCGCAACCTGTGTCCAAATACCATTGTTCTTGTGGTTGTTCTTCTGCTGAGTAACAAGCTAACAAGAGAGTTTCTTGATCTTCATATTGTTCTTCTGCAATATTTGCTTTATGATTCCTATCTTTATAACCTCCATCTTTATTGTTGTGATCTCTAGCTCTGTTGTTATACCCCCCACCATTGTTATTGTAACCTCCAGTCTTATTGTTGTAGCTTCCACCATTGTTATTGTATCCTCCAGTTCTGTTGTTGTATCCTCCACCATTGTTTTTGTAGCCTCCAGTTTTATTGTTACTATAGCTTCCAATATTGTTGTTATAGTAAACATCCTTATGTGGTTCAGGACATTCAATTTGAAAGTGACCAAGTTGTTGACAATTAAAAACGGCGGACTTTAGATCTATCAACGAATTTGCGTCCTTTGTTATCTTGATATCTTCTTGAGGTAGCTTCATTGTTCCAGTTTGTATGACTTTGTAGAGCTTCTTCAACTGGTTTCACAGTTGTTTTCTCTAATATTCTCTGCTCATAAGCTTGCAGAGAACCTAACATATCATCAATCTTTAATTCTGATATTGTGTTACACTCTTCAATTGCAGTCACTTTTGATTCAAAATTTTCTGGTAAACTACGCAATATTTTTTCTATAATGGCAGTATCTTCAATAGTATCTCCATTGGCTTTCATCTCATTAACCAGACTTAATGTTTTTGAGAAAAAATCTGCTATTAACTCAGTTGAGTCCATCTGTAACAACTCATATCTTCTTTTTAGGGTTTGTAATCTTACCTTCTTTACTTTACCAGAACCTTTGTAATAGCTAGTCAAAGTATCCCAAGCTCTCTTAACCTCTTTGATGTACACAACTTTATCCATAATAGACTCATGAATTCCTTGATGAAGAATGTATGTTGCTTTCAAATTCTTTTTTCTATTTTCTGTTAAAGTAGTTTGCTCAATTTGAGTAAGTTCGACTCTCCTTCTTTGTTACTGCATATCCTGTATCAACAATATCCCATACCTCTTTATATGAAAATATGTTCTCCATCTGTATTCTCCAATGTTCAAAATTCTTCCCGTCAAAAACTGGAACCTTGATTGAATTCAAATTTGTAGTCATCTTCTTCTTCTTTGATTAAACCACAGACCTAAGATCAGATTGCTCTGATACCAGATGTAGAATATGATATACAAAGACTTACTAAAGGAACATAACAAGAGAGAATTCTTAAACTCAGTTTAATTAATAATTTTGGTGTACTTTGTTTCATGGCTTTACAACCTATTTATACAACTCAATAACATCGAGAGTTCTCAAAACAGGAAATTCTAAGACATACCTAATAAAACTCAAACTCCTAAAATAAACAAACTTCTAGAACAAAGTAAAATTCAAACTCAAGTCATTCCTAAACAAAACACCTTCTAGAAACTTCAATGTTTGATTGTCAAGCAACATTGTACGACATTTGCTTGTTTAAATATGTGTGCATATAATCTTCACATCACTTTTCTGTGCATATAGTCTTCACGTCACCTTCAAGTCATAGTCTTGGTTAGACTTGATTTCCAACACTACTGAATCCTTGTATAATCTGTCTAATTGTCTTTCTAGAGCATTCACCAATGTTGTATGTATTTTAACCTTGAACTATCAATCATGAACTGTTATTGTCTATCTAAATCATTCACTAATATTTTTTTTTGTATTTTAACTCAACTCTATATCCTCAAACTCGCAAGGGTTAGATTTGTTACGAGGATAGGCTTATAGGTGTTTGGACTTTGGATTCACATTTAGAAATTACTTTATGATTTTTGGAAGTCGAAAAACAAAAAATCAGTTTGGATATAGAATTTTAAAACGATTTCTCGAAGCAAAAAAATTAACTTTTTGTGAAGCAAAATAGTTTTGTTTCTTACTTCTGCAGATTTGTATCCAAACGCGCTATTAATGGCTTGAAATATATCGTATGCAATTCTAGGCTCATGTGTTGTACTAATTTTTTTTTTTTTAGTGGAACTAAGGGTTCAGATGTTCATGCACGACAATACATCATTTGATTCTGTTCTAGAAAAGAAAGATATGTGATTTAGAAGAGACTGATATTGTATATCTGGTTTTTGCTAGTCCTTTTTTTTTTCTTTCTTAACTCAGTTCCTCTTCTTTCGATATTGTTGTCTTTCAATAACTCAAATCGATAAAATATGTTTTCACTTGTTAAATTATACTCTCTCCGTTCCGTTTTACTTGATGTTTTAGGGTTTTTTTTATGTTCCAAAATAGATGAGTGTTTAAGCTTTTTTCCAAAATTCTCACTAATTTGCCTTTGTTTTGGAATCATATCATACCATTAATTTTCATTGAAATCAGTAGATGAATAATTAGTCTAATTTTTAAATCCACTCCATGGAGGATATAATACTCTATCCCAAGAAAATTACAACGGGATTCGTAACTTACACTAAATATAAGAACTAAGAACTAGGTACTTTAAATTTTTAGGAAGATATTAATAAGGGTAAATTTGGAAAAAAAATATTCTCTATGTTGTTTCTTAATCTGCGTGAAAAACTCTATAACATCAAGTAAAATGGAACGGAGGGAGTAAGAAATTAAAGTGCATGATAGTTTCAAATACTGTAGCAACATCCACAATTTTACTGTTCAGTTCAGTAGAAATTTTTTTTTCCAGACTTTTCAATGCAGAGCTAGTTAAGTTTTTCGATTAGGTTAATTATTCTTAATTACGCTTTTTGAGTATCAGTGATCCAAATCATCATTAATCCAAGCAGTAAATCCAAATCCTTTGAACATTAACACATTTTTCTCGGTTAACAAAACACTAACTCTAATAAACAAAACATTTTATTTACTCGCAAGTGGATCAGTTCATGGCACACTACTAATGGTCTTTTTTCCCTTCCCCTTCCCATCACATCTCTTCTTTCATCAAAACAATAAGCACCCACGAAGAAAAGTAAAAGACCAAAATAAAATTATTCGACATTCAATTGGATATGGGGTCCTATGGGGAGCGGAGACAGAATGATGCTCTTCAGCTCATCAACTCAATGAATGCCTACCGCAGCATATGCTTCCAGCATTCATATCTTGTGGACGTATTCATGATCCACTCCACTGAGTTCATGGTAACATAAATTCTTCGAAACCGAAATTTTAATTGTTAACATCGAATTTTAATAACCTTAGGACGTGGTAAGCTTTGGTTTTGGAGCCACCGACAGATTGAAGGTAAAATGAGACAAAAAAAAAAAATCCAGTGAATGAAGTGAAAAAAAATGAACTAAAAAGAAAATTCAAATGTTTTTACTTTCAAAAGTACACGTAAATATACTTTGGAAACCAGTTTGTCCTCACTTGCACATACCCAAACGCAGGCTCCACCCTGTTTGGCGCATTTGTAAAAATTTATGTCGGCTTGCTTTAAATGGGTTTGCAAGGGTGCATAAATTCAAGATAAACTCAAGTTGCAAGCTACCACCTTGCAAGTCTGCAACATTCAAGCACACCTACAATGCATAACCTTTGCGCAACTCATACATGCTTCATCATGTGTGGGCCAAAGCCTGAAGAATCGACCTAACTTTTAAAGCTTCAAAAAAATAATACTCAAGAAGAAGAACCCACTTCTTTTGAATGCAAGTGACAACCTTCCACTCCTTCCAAATTCCACTCCTTTTTTCCTTTTGATCACTCTCATGAAGTAATTAAAAGAAAAGAAGCCAAAGACAAACCAGAGGAAATGCAAAAGCTAGGAAGGATTCTCAAAAGCAAGAGAATTTTTTCTTTTCTTTTCTTCTTTTTAAGTTTGTGATTGAAATATATAGATGCTATGCGTTACTCTAAAGCAGTATAATACTCAAATTCCATCATATCCTTGCAAGGATAGATAAAAAAGTAGACAATGCAGAATCTCCATTAATAACTAAATGTTATTAGTACTCTAAATATATATAGATATACATTTCTTAACTGTTCAGTAGGCCTAATGTAAGTTCTATTACAACCACTTCCCAAACCACAGCTGAACTAATTCCCTACACCTATTACAAATCAGATGGGTTTATGATTTTAATGACATGTGATTGATCCTTAATCTTGTTAAACGATTTGCACGTGTCGAACTTACACGGGTCCGCTTCGATCAGCAACTGGACGACTTCGTTCATAGTGGGTCGATGAGTGGGAGCTTTACAAGTGCAACGGATTGCTATTCGCAACACTTTAATCATTTCGTCTCTGAATAACCCTTGCAATCTTTTGTCTAAGACCTCTACTGCACCTTCTTTAGTTTCTACTTTGCAGGAAACCCAGTTTATAATATTCTTGCTTTCGCCAAATTCTGTCTCTACCGGTTTCTTTCCGGTAATTAGCTCCATTAGCACTACGCCGAAGCTGTAAACGTCACATTTTGTTGTCGCCCTTGATGTGTACGAGTATTCTGTCAGTAACAAAAAATTTCGATCAGTAATTAATTAAAAAATAATCAAATTGGATTAAAATGAATTGAGAAGAATTTGAATTACCTGGAGCCATGTATCCGTAAGTTCCTGCAACACATGTAGTTGTAGAGTCCATTCCTTTTGTTTGCAACACTTTTGCAACACCAAAATCTGCTACTTTCGGCTGGTAATCCGCGTTAAGCAAGATATTCGTCGACTTGATATCCCTATGAATAATCGGAGGTAACAGATCATGGTGGAGATAAGCAAGACCTTGCGCAACTCCAAGAGCGATCTTATGTCGAATTGGCCAATCCAAAAGGTTCCTTCCCCTGTGAAGTGAATCCCATAGATTTCCATTCGGCATGTACTCATACACCAAAAGATTCAAATCTGAACTCGAAAAGTAGCTATAAAGTTTCACTATGTTCTTGTGTCTAATGCTACCAAGAGTCTGAACTTCAGTCTTCAGTTCTTTGTCTACAGACAATTGATCCTCCAGAGACGGGTCTTTAGTTTTTCGAGTCCAAAGTTTCTTGACAGCAACGGTATGTCCGCTCTTCAACTCAATCTTGAAAACTGTTCCAGATCCTCCGTGCCCCACGATATTCTTGTCAACTAAAGCTTCAACAATTTCGCGCTGATCGAACGTAATCTTATGGAAACTTTGCACTTCATATGAGAACGATGATGTGGTTATGAATTCATCTTGTTCAAGTGTCGATCTGTCTTTGCCGAACCGACGTTGTATGAGCAGCGCGAGCCCAATGATCACGACTACCACAGAAGTCGCAATCACCCAGATGTGGCTTGCTTTTCTTTTGCTGCTGCTGGAAAGTTGTTGACAGACAGGGAAAAGATTTGACA
This sequence comes from Papaver armeniacum, assembly GCA_023531295.1. Lineage (NCBI taxonomy): Eukaryota > Viridiplantae > Streptophyta > Magnoliopsida > Ranunculales > Papaveraceae > Papaver > Papaver armeniacum. The sequence continues at coordinate 241,446 of JAJJWW010002063.1, read as the reverse complement.
CTGATGTGTTGACATAAACACATAAACCTGGATTACCTATTAGACTTTCTGCTAATCCATCTCTAATCAAACATAAAGGGACAGGACCTGAAAGATTGTTGTTTGAGAAATTTATTGAATTTGGAAGCAATTCACAAATGCTTTCATGGATGTTTCCGGTTAACTGGTTGCTCGAGAGATCGAGCACGTTAAGATGTTTCAAGGATGAAAGAGTTGTTGGGATGGATGAATTCAGCTTGTTTCCTTGCAACATCAGTAAATTCAGTCTACTTAAGTTTCCTATTTCTACAGGAATTGGACCGGAAATGAGATTACTACTAAGATCAATCTTAACTAAATTACCAGCCTGAGAGATTTCTGGCGGTAAACTACCCGAAAGCCTGTTTTTCTGAAGGAAAAGTTCTGATAAATTCTTAGCATTTGCAAGTGAATTCGGTATCGAACCGTCGAGGTTATTGAAAGATAAATCAATGATAGAAGCATGTGGAAGAGCAAGTAAACCTGGAGGGATTGAGCCTTGTAAATGGTTATAACTAACTCTAAATCGAAGAAGAGATTCGCATTTCGCGTAACTCTCTGGCAATTCACCAGTGAAAAGATTTTGCAATACCAGCAAGTACTTCAACTTACCTCCCTTGCAAATATTTGGTGGCAGTTCCCCGGTCAGACGGTTTTCCGACAAGTCCAAAACAAGCATTTCTGATGATGCACCAAGATTTTTCGGCACTTCACCTGTCAGAAAGTTGTCATAGAGTGACAGCATAGTTAAAGCTTTCGAGTCTCCGATTATGCTCGGAATTCCTCCGCTTAAACTGTTGTTATACAGCTGCAGTACTTGAAGTTTCGGAAGCTTGCATATGGATTCTGGAATCTTTCCAGTCAATTGGTTTACTGAAAGATCCAAATCAATAAGCTCTGTCAGATTTCCAAGCTCTTCAGGTATTTCTCCGCTGAGATGTTGGTTGTAGTACAGCTCCAGTTGTCGTAATTTCTTCAGCTTCCCGAGTTCTGCAGGAATCGGACCGGAAAGCAAATTTCCAGACAACTCGAGATCCACCAGCTCAAGCATGTTTCCAATCGATTTTGGGATCGGACCTTGGAGCATACACGTCGATAAAACCATAACCCGAAGTTTCGATAATCTAGAAATCTCCTCTGAGAGTTGCCAATAATTAAAATTACTGTTCTCATTAAAATTCAAAACTTCAAGATTAGTTAAGTTGGTTATGGACGCCGGGAACACACCACTGAAAAGATTATACGACAAGTCCAGTATCCGTAGGAGCTTCATAGATGAAAAATCCGGTAGAGTTCCAGTTAGACCCAATGAAGTCATATTAAGTTCTTCTAGTTGAGTGCAGTTGTTGATACCAGCTGGGAAATTTCCATTTATATTGGCATGACCGATCCGTAGACTACGTAATTCAGGTAGATACGAGCATACATCACCGGGAAAGTTTCCTGGCACGGACCATCCAGAAAGGTCCATGTTTATAACGTTCCCACCACTATCACAACCGATACCGGTGTAGTTGCAGTAAGAATTTCCGGCCACGTTCCAACTCGGAAAAGGGAATACCTCTGAGAGATTGTTTCATGAGAGTGAAGAAATGAGATTGGTTGTCAATGTTTGCTTGAAAAGATAAGTTGGTGAAGAGTGAAAGAAATAAAAAGATAAGGAATGAAATTGTTTGGGTACCCATTGCAAATGAGTTGAACATCATTGAGTAAATGACTAAGAAGTGGTGGTGGTGATGGTGGTGGCGGTGGTGTTATGGGATTATGGTGGTTGTAAAAATAGAAGTGGAAGTGAGGAAGGAATGAAGCTTATAAGTGGCATGATGAAGGAATCAATTGTTGCAGTAGTACACTACAGTGGGTGATAAGAAAAGGAGATGCATGAAAGATAGAAAAGGAAGTATGTGTGTTTAAGAGATAGATGATCAGGATACATACGCACAGAGATAGAAAAGGAGGATGATATTCACATAATCTTTGCATAAAGATGCTAGCTTTTAAGTTTATACCCACTATCTTTAAGGAGGGGGAATAACATCAATTTTTGTTTTTTTTATAGTTATAGGTATAGACTTTTCTCAGATTAGATTAGATGTTTGCATCTATCTCAACAAAACGTATAATTCTCTCTAATTTGTTAATCTCTCTACATGTACTGTACGGTTTATACATTTATTTTTTGGTGGAATATGGTTTATAGTTTATACATATCGAGGTTGGCCATTTGGAATATTGAAGTATACAATGTGATGCAAAAGCGTATTTCACTCTGGCCGATCGATCTTTGGGATGACAGGAAATTACGCCAATGGTGATATTGTCAGCGCGTAGCCAGATATGCCAAACAATTATGTAGCTTGCATAGTGTCATAGGCATTCGTTCAACTTCAACTTTGGCTGTTTGGATCTGACTCAGTTCTAACTTGATCTGAGTCAGATAGTCTGTTTTCTTTTGTGATGCTTGACTCGAGGTTTAGGTTGGTTCATGTATAGAGGCTGAGCCAATCCTTAGCTCCCAAGCCAAATTTTTCTTGTTGGTAATATGGGCTCCAAGGTCCACTTTTACCATCTTACTTCTTCTTGAAAAAAAATTTCTTTCTCAGAACTAGGTTCCTAGCTCTGCTTCGGATTTTTATTATTTTTGAAATAGGACACGAAAAATTAGATTTTGACATGGTGAGTCAGTTTAGAATGAATCAGTTGAGTTAGAAATCCAACCCTATCCCTATGACAATGCACCCAAATTTCACACAATTCATATCTGATGCAAGCCGATTTGGCTCAGACAGACCACCTCAACCGATTTAATAAAAGAGTTTTAAATGAGTAATTATCACACATATTGGAAGTTCGAAGTAGGCCAACTAAATTCAGCTTAATAATATCTTATCATCATAGATACTGTTAAACCTACCTCCCTTTAGTATTTCCATATAAAATTAGTCATAATTAAGCAAACCACTCACTCAAATCTCAATGGGTTCTTTGTGAATCAGACAAGCACTTCCTTTATGAACGCTTTTGTTGTCATGCATGTGAATCATTTGAGCGCATCATCTCATACTCTTAACCATTAGATTTAAACTTTTACACATACAATAATGAGATTGCTAACTGCGAGAACAAATGTTTAGAGGTTTAGAAAAACTTGCTTTGGATCAGCACTTTGTGAGAGCAAGAAAGAAATGTCAGGGAAAAGTAGGACAAATCCTAATTAAGCTGAGTTTAGAAACCTCAAACCGCACTATTTTTCTTGGGGGTGTTGTTATGCAGTATTACTAGGAGTCCTAAAATTTGTTTGATTTGATAAAATGGATAGGGTGTGAAGGAGGGTCACTGACCAAGTGTTTGTGCATTGCTTACTGTTGTGGCTCAAATCCAGTTAACCTGGAGATGATTTGAGTTTCTGGCTTGAATCAAAGCTACCCATAGTTAAAAGACTCAGAGACTTGAGAGTAGACTTTATAAAAATTATAAATAAATTCATTTTATTGGCATTATTCGAATTTTCCAGAGGACAACTCCACCCTTATTATGAAATAAATAAATGTATTCCTTCGGTCGGCCGATGAGATATTCTCAACTCTTAAGAACATGAAACCAAATAAAGCACCGGGTTCTGATGGTTTTCCAGTTAGCTTATTCAAATACAACAGAGAATTGGTAGGTTTTAGGTAGTATTAGTAATTCATGATTTTCTTAAAACTAAAATCTTAAACCAGATTTGAACAAAATCTTTCTATCTTTAATTCTTAAAAATGTATAACACTAATCGATTTCAGACCAGCTGGTTTGTGTAATATACCATATAAATTAATCACTGAGATCTTGACCAATTGGCTAAAATTTTTACTTGATAAACTCATCTCACCTTTGCAATCTGCATTCTTATCTTCAAGATAAATTTCAAGTAACATAATTATTTTCAGGAAATTGTCCATTCTATGAAGAAAAGTAGGAAGAAAAATATGCAACATTAGAATGAAATCAACATGTCGAATGCATTCAACTAGTCATTTCCTATGCAGGCCTTAAAAATCCTTTGGTTTTGATGATGGTGGTGTGGCCTAATGCATCAACGCATTTCAACTACATCTATTTATGTCCTTCGGAATGGTTATAATGTTGAAACCTTCAAACTTCAAGTGGATTAAGACAAGGAAATCCTTTATTTCCTTATTTTTTCTTGATTTGTATGGAGGTACTTTCTAGGTTATCATGATCTTGTGAGCTAAACAAGAAGATACAAGGAATTAAACTTTCTAGCAAAAACTGCTCTTATTTCTCGTCTATTCTTCGCAGACAACTTCCTCCTTTTAACTAGGGAGGATTTGGTTATTGTAAGCATTTGTTAACCATTATCTAGACTTTTGGATTAGCTTCAGGTCAATTAATTAATTTCGAAAAATCTCGGCTATTTTTCAGTAACAAAGTTCACCCTAAACATCAAAAAATATTCATAAGATTGTCAAAAAAAAAAAAAAAAAAAAAAAAAAAAAAAAAAAAAATCCTAACTTAGGGGCTTTAAGTTTTGTAGATAAATCTAAATTGAATTTATTTAATGGCATTATTAAAAAAAACGAAACATAAAGTGAGTGGTTGGATGAGTAAGACTCTTGCTCAACCAAGAAAATCAGTGATTAACAAGTTTATGTTGTCTTCAACGCCTGTTTTTCAAATAGGTTGTTTTATTCAACCAAAAACAATAAACAACAAAATCTCGGGTGTTTATTTAAAATCTTGAGGTTTTTTTGTACAACTCTATTAGTAGGGGGTTGGGGGTTCAGAATTGCCAATAAGGCAACCTAAGCCATGATTTCAAGAGTAGCTTGGAGACTAGCTTCTGAGCCAAACACCCTGTAGGCATCAATTCTTAAAGGAAAACACCTTAAAAGAACTCATTCTTCGCTTTCTAAAAAATCTGATGGATCTTCCTAGATTGTGAAATGCATTGGTCAGGGCTTAAATATTAGAGCAATGCTCGGTTGAACCCACAAGTTTTGTTGTCTCAAGCTTGTTATCAATATTAGATGATCAAAACTATATCTTGATTTATAGTCTACTAAGTCAAGTCTTGGACTAGGTTAGAATTTGGTAGTTGAGTCTGATAGGATTTTCAATTGAGTTGTAGTAAAAAGTTCGTTGAGACTTGTGAAGGTTCGATTTTTAAATTAAATTTTTAAGTTAAACAAAGATAAACTCAAATAAAGTGATATCAAGATTTAAAACTAGACCAAGACCCTGGATTCCACTATTCCTTTAACTGATTGGTTGATAAAGATTATTTCAAGAATTATTATTAAGCCCTTTTTCACATTAACTCACTAATATCTGTAAGGTCTCCAAACATTAAATTGTAATCCCTAAGCATGAATTATCAAAGAAATATTTTTGAGCATAAGACATCAAATTGATTCACAACTAATTAAGAAAAACCATTTTCATCTCATAAACCACACAATTATAATGATCTTAGTGGATTAAATTAAATTAATAATAATTGAAATTATGAAAAGAAATTACCAATCAAGCATAAATGAATAGTTTCCTCCGTCGCCTTGGTCATGGGAGAATTAGCCTCCCATCATGTTGGAAACACGCTCAAAATTCATTTTTATTGCTCAAAGGAGGTGTACAAATGATGAAATGGAGAGAAAATGATGAAAACCGGGTGTTTGCAACGTTTATAATTGTTGCAAAACACTGTTACAAAGAGCGATAAATGATTACTGTTGTTGTCACTGTGTTTGTGTGACCCACCCTTGATTGTCGTAGTTCCTGTAGCATGAACGGCTGTCTCTGGTAGTCTTATGTTCTTCGAGTTCTTCACAGCAGCAGCAGAAAAGTATTCTCTGCAACTTGATTTCTTCAACTCTGTGATGTTCTAAAATTCTCCCAAACTCTCCGTCACCCCTCTATGCTATCTCAGCAACTATTTATAACCCAACAACACCGAAATATCTCGCCACAACTTCATATAATCCTCCATTACTCGGCATTATTCTTTACGGCATGTTTAGGAAATAATCTAGATTTTTGATTTCTCCACACGTTCTAAAGCTGCCAAATTGCCATATTTAACTCCTTCACATTCCAGATAGTTGTTAGGGTCTTCCAGATACGTGCAAATTCCTCTGTTGCTCGCGCAATCGTGTGAATATCTCCTCCGGTGTATGTGTTGCCATGTTTTCCTCTCGCGGAAATTCTAGCCAAACTGGATCGAATTCAATACCTCTACCATCCCTGTCTAGCCCATCGAAAAATACCTAATCGATTCCAGCCCTTTAGTCTCACCGAAACAAGCTCAAATCGTCAACCCTAATTCTGCCAGTCGAGAATTATTTTTCCTGCCAAAACCAACAATTTGAAATGGTGAAGATGGAGTCCCCCCAACCAAACCAGGGGTGTGAATAGATAGATGCCCACTGAGGTGCCCCTTATAGATTAAGGTGCCCCTTATCCAAAAGTGAAAGTCCGAATAACACGTGTCCTCCGGGTGCTTTAGACAACTTTTCTAGCCGATTTTTCCAAAAATATTTATTCCCCAAAAATACCTACACACACATAAAACACCATAATAAGTAAAAAAATGAGCACAAACAATACAGAAAATTGAGGACAACTTAGACACAAAAATGTGTCTATCAAATACCCCCAAACTTATTATTTGCTAGTCCTCGAGCAAAAATAAAAACTTAACTCACTAGGTGGCCCTAGTGACCGAGTTAATCTCGGGAGGGTTTACCAGAGGTGTACCCACAAAACCTTTACTCCAGACCCTAGCTATCTACGCAGAACCTTGGAAGGCACTAAAGAATCTCCTTGGTTGGCATACTTATTGACTATAGGAGGAAGTACCCGATGCGAAATTCCAATTCTTTGTACACGAGTTTGCACTCAAGCATACTAAAATTCATATATAAGTCACAGAGCTCTACTCAGATAGTTTCTGGACATCATAACCGGAGTCAACCAATCACATGGATAGATTAAGAAGGTAGAGACAAAAACGTAGATGGTTTGACTAAGGTGAACGGTGTTTCCCATATCTGTATGAAGGCCACTACTAGGATGAACCTATCCTAATAGACTGAGATACCGATTCGACTAGTATCAACACAGCTGGAAAATACAAGGGAACCAGCGGGTGATAATCCTAACTCTAGGTCAACACAACTGGCATATACAAGGGCACCAGTGGTCGACTTTATTGAATTTATTCCGGTTGGTATGATGGTCTGGTCTTTTTTTTTTTTTTTTGGTATCCCAATCACTCTATTTCACCCTAGCAATGGTAACAACTTGAATCGTGTGCCCCACCAAATCACTTAAAAGAAAAGAAAAATAAAAACAGAAGGTGAAAAGGATTCAACGAGATATGGCGAAACTACCATTTTTTTTTTTTTTTTTTAATTATAACACCTGAGCTCTGTGCTTTTATGAATAGACTCTTTAGATGTTTCCATCTAATCAGATTGGTTCCTAAACTCCTACAACTTCCCATCCACTTAGATTGGTTAGTGCCAACCTTAATAACCATAAATTTCTAGGCTCTGGAGTTTATTTATTGCAACTAAAAGCTAACAAAAAGTTTCTTCCCCATCCCCAAACTTAAATATAACATTGTCCTCAATGTTTCTAATGAAAGAGCAATGCCAAAAAGTAAAGTAACAGGAGGAATATCAGTAAAGAGAAGTCGGAAAGATAGTACCTAGGTGAAGATAGAAATCAAAAACTAATATACAACATACAAATCGCCTTGATGGTCAATCAAGGGTAAATGGGGTCCTCCAGAGGGACCTCCTTAACATCACCTGTAGGAAAGGGCTTAAAAAGGGTTTCAATCTCTGACTGTTAACCTTCGAAGAACTACTACCATCCGGTGTCTCGATCTCAACAGCTCCATGAGAAAGGAAAGTGCGAACAATAAAAGGACCCGTCCACCGAGAACGTAACTTCCTAGGGAAAAGATGCAAGCGGGTATCATACAGAAGAACTTTTTGACCTGGAGAAAATGACTTTCTTAAAATATTTTTATCATGCACAAGTTTCATTTTTGTTCTTATACTCCTTAGCACTATCGTATGCATCTCTATGAATGTCTTCCAACTCATTGAGCTGGAGTTTCCTATGGGCTCCTTCCTTGTCAAGTGAAAAGTTTAGCTGCTTAAAAGCCTAAAATGCTATATGTTCTAACTCAACAGGTAAGTGACATGCCTTGCCATACACAAGTCGATAAGGTGACATTCCAATGGGGGTCTTAAACGCAGTACGGTAAGCCCATAATGCATCAGTAATCCTAGACGACCAGTCTTTCCGATTAGGATTAACTGTTTTCTCTAATATACGTTTTATCTCCCTATTGGAAACCTCTACCTGATCGCTAGTCCGTGGATGATACGGGGTACCTACCTTATGTGTAATACCATATTTCTTCATCAAAAGCTTAAAAGGTCCATTACAAAAGTGCGACCCTTCATCACTAATTATAGAACGCGGTGTACCAAAACGTGTAAGTATATTATCTTTCAAGAACTCAATCACAACCCTATGATCATTGGTTTTACACGCAACCGCCTCAATCCACTTAGAGACATAGTCTACAACGACAAGGATGTATAAGTTACCAAAAGAATTAGGAAATGGACCCATAAAGTCAATACCCCACACATCAAAGACCTCAACAACTATAATAGGATTCAAGGGCATCATGTTCCTATGGGAAATGGTTCCTAATTTCTGGCAACGTTCACAAGTAACACAATAACTGTGGGAGTCTTTAAAAAACTGTTTATGGGTAAAAATCGTTTCCGCCGATTTCGGTAAATTCAGTAGGTGAGTGAGAAACTGGTTTAAACCATAAACAAATGTGCTGCACGTGAGCACTTTCTAGATTCCAGAGATCAATCTGTACAAGTCCGGCCTAAACCAAGAAATGGTCGTTCCAAACTTGCTTCGGTCATAAAGTGGAAGAGAAGGGTTGATTTGGGGAGGGAAGCAAAGAAAGGTGTTGAGAACAGAATAATTCTAGGAGAGTAGTGTCTCGACTTGTATCAGAAAGTGAAAGCTTTGGAAGCTTGCAAGAGATGAAAGCTTTTTTGGAGAGCTTGCAAAGTTGCCTTTTCTGAGAGTGTTGTGTTTTTCTCCTGACCGAGAATTGTGTCTGGTGGAAATAGGTAAGACCTATTTATACAAGTCGAGATTGAATCGTACCCTAGCCTCATGAAGGAAGAGAGTAAAGGGTGAAATAATGGGAGGAGGTGGTAACCGCATGGTATTTCCTCATTTATTTGACCGCTTTATTCCTATTCACGCTTTCTTAATGTGAGCGTAGTGTACGCTGCATGCTGTGACCGCCAAACCAAGACCCTGGAAAGCATCCCCAGTTTGTGTTGATATCTCGAGTGTTGGTTGCACCTTGAGTGCAAGTGGCGCTGCTAGTGGCGCGTGTGGCATGTGCCAATGGCATGTGCGGAATGCCTTTATTGCGGGTTGCACCTTGAGTGCAAGTGGCAATGCCAGAGCTGCTAGTGGTGTGTGTGGCATGTGCCAATGTGCGGAATGCCTTGGTGGTAGGTTTCACGTTGAGTGTAAGTGGCAATGCTAGAGCTGCTAGTGGCGTGTGTGGCATGTGCGGAATGCCTTGGTGGTAGGTTGCACGGTTTGCAAGTTAGGCTACCAGCGTGGGTTTTGGCATGTGCCAATGGCACGTATGACCAAGTGGGCCTAGGTTGCACGGCTTGCAAGTTAGGCTACCAGCGTGCGTGTTCGGCATGTGTCAATGGCACACATGGCCATTAGAGCCACGACTAGGTAATGAAAGCTACCAGCGAGCGTGTTGGCATGTGCCAATGGCATGCTCGGCCATTAGGGCCACGACTTGGTAAGAAAAGCTACCAGCGATGCGTGTTGGCATGTGCCAATGGCATGCTCGGCCATTAGGGCCACGGCTTGGTAAGAAAAGCTACCAACGAGCGTGTTGGCATGTGCCAATGGCACGCTCGGCCATTAGGGACACGGCCTGGTAAGAAAAGCTACCAGCGATGCGTGTTGGCATGTGCCAATGGCATACTCGGCCATTAGGTCCACGGCCTGGTAAGAAAAGCTACCAGCGATGCGTGTTGGCATGTGCCAATGGCATGCGCGGCCTTTAGGGTCACGGCTTGGTAAGGAAAGCTACCAGCGATGCGTGTTAGCATGTGCCAATGGCATGCGTGGCCAATTTGGCCTAGGTTGCACGGTTTGCAAGCCTAGGCACGGGCGCCATTTTGGCATGGCGTGGCTAGGGCCAAGGTAAGGGTGCTTGGCTTGGCGTGGTGTGACTAGCGTAGCTAGGGCCAAGACAGAGTGCGTTTGGCATGGCGCGGCTAGCTTGGGCTAGGTGTGGCTGGCATGATTTTCCATTGGCACGGAGGTGCGGCTAGCATGGTTGGCATGCTTTGGCGCGTTTGGTGTGACTAGCATAGCTAGGTCCAAGGCAGAGTGCGTTTGGCATGTCGCGGCTAGGTGTGGCTGGCATGATTTGCCATTGGTACGGAGGTGCGGCTAGCATAGTTGGCATGCTTTGGCGCGTTTGGTGTGACTAGCATAGCTAGGGCCAAGGCAGAGTGCGTTTGGCATGGCGCGGCTAGCTTGGGCTAGATGTGGCTGGCATGATTTGCCATTGGCACGGAGGTGCGGCTAGCATGGTTGGCATGCTTAGGCGCGTTTGGTGTGACTAGCATAGCTAGGGCCAAGGCAGAGTGCGTTTGGCATGGCGCGGCTTGCTTGGGCTAGGTGTGGCTGGTATGATTTTCCATTGGCACGGAGGTGCGGCTAGCATGGTTTGCATGCTTTGGCGCGTTTGGTGTGACTAGCATAGCTAGGGCCAAGGCAGAGTGCGTTTGGCATGGCGCGGCTAGCTTGGGCTAGGTGTGGATGGCATGATTTGCCATTAGCACGGAGGTGCGGCTAGCATGGTTGGCATGCTTTGGCGCGTTTGGTGTGACTAGCATAGCTAGGGCCAAGGCAGAGTGTGTTTGGCATGACGCGGCTAGCTTGGGCTAGGTGTGGCTGGCATGATTTTCCATTGGCACGGAGGTGCGGCTAGCATGGTTGGCATGCTTTGGCGCGTTTGGTGTGACTAGCATAGCTAGGGCCAAAGCAGAGTGCGTTTGGCATGGCGCGGCTAGCTTGGGCTAGGTGTGGCTGGCATGATTTTCCATTGGCACGGAGGTGCGACTAGCATGGTTGGCATGCTTTGGCGCGTTTGGTGTGACTAACATAGCTAGGGCCAAGGCAGAGTGCATTTGTCATGGCGCGGTTAGCTTGGGCTAGGTGTGGCTGGCATGATTTTCCATTGGCACGGAGGGGAATTAGGGTTTTGCTCGTTGTAACCCTAATTTGAAAAAATACCCCATATTAATTACTGACTACATGCATTAAATGTTCTAATAAATGTGTCACCGGTGACATTAGGTTATTCGGGGTTTTACGATTTTACCCTTTGTCTAAAAACCACCATCGACATTAAGTCCCCTGCTTAGCTCGGAACAGGGGCTTTGTTGCGAGGTAAGCATAAGATGGTGACAAACTATCAGCAGTAAATCGTAAAGAGAATTAAGGAGGCTTGTCTGACCTTTTTATAGATAGGATTTGGAATCCTTGTCTCTGGCAGTTTTGCACAAATCGGGAGGCTGGCACGATTGGGAAGTCAACATCATTGAGAGACAGGAAGATGGGCGGCATTGAGAAGTTGACGCGAGTTGGGAAACTGAGCGTGCTAGCTGGTGGGACCGGCGCAAGGTGTGGAAGTTGAGCGTGCTAGCTGGCGCGACTTGGGCAGCCATTGGGAAGTTGGCGCAATTGGTGGGACCGGTGTGGCTTGGGCGGTACTGGGGAGTTGGCGCAACTGGTGGGACCGGTGCAACTTGGGCGACGTTGGGAAGTTGGGCGCAATTGTGGGCCCGTTCCTTATACACACGATTTTTGGTAAAGGGAAATCCTTCCCTATTTCAGAATCTTCACGCCCATATATATAAAATCCCTTTCTCTCATCTTGCACTTTGTTCTTTCATCTTTTCATACTAGCGGCAGAGTCACAAAGAAAAACCGCTTCCGGGTATGTCTTCCGAGCTTCTCTTGTTTCCCTTTTCATGTAGGTGCAAACCCCAAGAGTAGGCGTTTTTCTTTTATAATCCTTGCAATGATATTGCGCATATGATTTCTTGGCGTGCTTCTTGTAGAAAATATTGTATATATGCACCCAAGGGAACTACTGCATATATGATTCGAACCCGTAGAAAAATGCTCCATATATAATTTTGAACCCGAAGAAGGATACCATAGACGCATTAGAGCCCGTAGAAATACTACGTATATAGTTTTGAACCCGAAGAAGGACACCAGACGCACTTGAGCCCGTATAAAATATCACGTATATAACTTTGAACCACGAAGAAAATCTTGCGTGTGCGAGTTTTGAACCCGTAGAGAATACTCTTGTATATGAATCCCGAAGAAGAATACTGTATATGTGCTTCATATGAATTCGAACCCATAGGAAATATTGCATATATGAATTTCGGACCTGAAGAAAATACTGCGCGTGCAGTTTTGAACCCGTAGAGAATACCACTTTTTTTTGTTTTCCAGGTTTTCCTTTTGTTGGGTGCGGTTATGTGTAAGGGAGATAATTTCGCCTTTCTCCGTTTGTTTTGTGCAGATATCTTGTTACCAAATTGTTATGAAGGAATCCGACAAGATGTTACCTGAGCAAAATTTCGCTTCATCGAAGGATGTTCATAATTCCAAACCAAACACGGATGATGAATTCTTTGCCAAACCCCTCGCCCTGCTCTAAGAATCACTCAGGTTTCGTGCCAATTTTGTTAACCTAGGTGGTGAAGATGAAAAGAAAACACGTTCGGTTCCCAGAGAACACCATACGGTTCTGTCTTCATAAAGGGGTATATTCTTCTTCCAACATTGATTTCAGGATGTGTCAAATCCCATTGCGTTATTTTGATAGATGGGTTGAGTTCATGGTGAGTAAGGAGAACATAAATACCAACTTGACTCGAGCGCAGATTATTGATGCTGTCAAAGCTTCAGTAAGTCTCCAAATTAGGAAGGATATCCCGGGCTTGGTTGCTTTCATCTCCAGATGGTGTTCGGACACCCATACAATCATATGTAGATGGGGTGAAATAACTTTCTCCTTGGAGAGTGTGGCTCTCTTGTTGAATCTTCCGGTAACCGGGAATCTTAACATACAATTGTCTGAAGGTGAGGAGAGGATGCGGGATGACCTTGCCGCTAAGTTGGGAGATTTCGCTCGAAAAGACTCCACTGCGAAGTCGAAGGATTCTGTCCGGAAAGAGGATGAAAGGTGCTTTTACAGCTGGTGGATATCTCAATGGTTTCCTGACGAAGCCGGAACCTAAACAGAAAAGCGAGTGATCTTCATGTTGCAGCATTTTTGTCTCTCTGGTTGTCTAGAGACATTTTTGATGACGGTTCTGGCAAGAAGGAAATAAGACCAGAGTTGCTAGTGATTGTTGTGAAGTTGGCAAAAGGTGAAGTTCTTCCCATTGGCAAGCTATTCCTTGGTTCCATGTATGTGCATCTGGATCACCTAGTTGCAAACATGCGAGTTTCGAATGGTTTCATGAAAGTGGATTCATATGTGCACGTTGCTTTTCTGCAAGCTTGGTTATGGGAGCACTTTGAGAAGTACGCTCCGAAACCGTTGCCTTCGATTCCCGCGAGTTGGGGCGGCTCCCGAATTCTTCGATGGGTGAACAGGCGTCCAAGAATTGGCATGAGCTTGGTTAGTCTTCTCGATAAGTCGCATGAAATCAGTTTTCGCCCATGGGAGCTCTGGTCCATGGGTCGGTGACTCAAATTGACACCTTTGCTTCGCTCCGATCATGTCTTTGTCTTCGACGACGACCTTGAGTGTTGGTGAAAACTTGTTTATTCAAAGCTGCGTGTCCTGTTATATGTCGTCTTTCTTCATGGGGTCTTTCCGAATAGTCGCTTACAATATTGAACGTCTTTGCTCGTCACATGGGTTTCGATCAAGGGGTGCCTCTTGCTTACCAGCTGGTGGTTCCTAAGGATTCATTGCGTGACGCCCTCAAAGCCAGTGCCCTTGATCCGGGTATCCGCCTTCCCTTCTTTCAAACGGGAAGAGTAACTTCGACGACTTTTGGCTATAATGAGTTCTGGTACGATGAGTTCATTATGATCCAAGATTTTGTAAATAACGTGGTGGAGAATGTTCGTTGTAAACCTTCCAGGCTTTTGAAGAAGTATCCAATGTTGAGAGATCTCAAGCGAAAGTTGCCTGACAACTCGGAAAGTCCCCAGGCAAAGGAACAGAGAACGAAGAATAGTGCTGGCGGGTTCCGGGCGGTTTCAAAAGATCCTCCCGCATCTCTCGTGTCTTTCACCTCTTCCAATAACTGGTATGTGTCGCCTCCTTGTTGGTTTGTCTCAAAATACGTGAATTTCTCGTTGAAAACATGTGTCTTGTTTCTTCCAGGGGCTTCGGTAGTGTTAATGCTTTCGCCCTTGCACGTTGCCGAGAGACTACAATTTCTTCAAGAATTCGGCGGACCGAGCCTTCTCGTAATAGGTGATGAGCCGGAGAAAGAAGAAAGTTCGACAAGTGAGAGTGATTCTTCGACAAAGACCTTTGGTTCTTTTTCGGAAGTGGTTCGGTGAGTTTCGCGTTTCTTTTTCTTTCTTCTTCCGTTTTTTTTGAAAAATGTCTAACTCAAGTTCGCAGGAGGAATCCGGTTCGGAAGACGATTAAGGGGCGAGCCACGAAAACTTGCCTTTGGTGACCACCGCCCGGTGACTTGGAGATGGGAGTTAGCCAATCGCCTGGGCACGAGATGTGGTTCAAACGGTGGATGATTCTCTCGATGGTTGTTGTCGTAGACATGGAAAAAGACCCTTTGCGAGTCGTGAGGCCGATTCGGCGCCATTTTCGATCCCCTCTGCTTGGTTCCTTATCCAGTCATGTCTTGGTTGGCGGTTTCACGTGCTGGCTAAGTATGAGGCGTTGTACACTGAATATGGGAGAAGTATGGACATATGGCCACAACCAAGAAGATCACTAGTCGATTTGCGCTGGTTAAGCGTGTGGAAGAGGCTTTATCTTCTATCGAGGACATGCGTGAGGTGACTGGCCACACCGTTTCTGAAGACGTTATTGCCGACTGGGAGCACCATCGCGACGTGTGTGTAGAAAAGGAGTTCAACGCTTCGTGGTTTGTCGAAGGCCTTGCTGAGATCCGAGTCGAAAGATGTAGCAAATCGAAAGCCTTTCGAGAGGAGATTGCACGACGGGAGGTAGAACTCGAAAAGCTTTCCAAGATGTTGACTATGAAGAGAGCGGCTCTTGAAGATGCAAAGTTGACTTTCTCCAAGAAGAGCGGACCTCTCGTTGGATGATTTTCCTTGAATGTTTCTCTGTTAAACTTTCATTTAAGATCTTTTTTTTTTTTTTTTTTTTTTTTGAAAAACATAATTGGATGTCCGGTTCCAAGTTCGACCGGGTTTGATAGAGATGTGGTAGCTTTTGAGGATATTAGATTATTTCTAGGGATGAATGGTTTTGATAATATAACTCTGATTAAGTTTTGTGAAAGGAATATTGCTTTTATGAAAGTGTGTGCTAGCAATCGGCACAAGACGCAATAGTATGACGGTTTTACTAAGAACCTAAAAACAGATCGTATATCTTGCCCGGTCTAAATTTACTCACTTCATAGGTTTTTTTTTTCGCGAACACGCCCTCTCCATGTAAAAGGCGGCTTTGCCTGGTAGCATCGCCAAAGAAGTCCCCAATCGCCGGTAGCATCTTCAACGAGTCCCCGTTTTCTTGTGTAGTCTTTACAACCGGTAACCTGGTTGTCTGGGTAGTTGAGTCGGATTGAGTCGCCTTCCCCTACCATCTTGACATCGGGTCGAAGAACAAGATCGATGGACACGACATTGTGGCCGATAGATCAATCCTCCCGCCGTGGTCGCCAATTGTTTATGGGTAAAAATCGTTTCCGCCGATTTTGGTAAATTCGATAGGTGAGTGAGAAACTGGTTTAAACCCTAAACAAATGTGCTTTGCACATGAGCACTTTCTAGATTCGAGAGATCAATCTGTGCAAGTCCGGACTAAACCAAGAAATGGCCGTTCCAGGACTTGCTTCGGTCACAAAGTGGAGGAGAAGGGTTGATTTGGGGAGGGAAGCAAAGAAAGGTGTTGAGACCGAGAATAATTCGGGAGAGTAGTGTCTCGACTTGTATCGAGAAAGTGAAAGCTTCGGAAGCTTGCAAGAGATGAAAGCTTTTTTGGAGAGCTTGCAAAGTTGCCTTTTCTGAGAGTGTTGTGTTTTTCTCCTGACCGAGACTTGTGTCTGGTGGAAATAGGTAAGACCTATTTATACAAGTCGAGATTGAAACGTACCCTGGCCTCATGAAGGAAGAGAGTAAAGGGTGAAATAATGGGAGGAGGTGGTAACCGCATGGTGTTTATGGGTGAAAACATTTTCACCATTATTTCCTCATTTATTTGACCGCTTTATTCCTATTCACGCTTTCTTAATGTGAGCGTAGTGTACGCTGCATGCTGTGACCGCCAAACCAAGACCCTGGAAAGCATCCCCTAGTTTGTGTTGATGTCTCGAGTGTTGGTTGCACCTTGAGTGCAAGTGGCGCGTGTGGCATGTGCGGAATGCCTTTGTTGCGGGTTGCACCTTGAGTGCATGTGGCAATGCCAGAGCTGCTAGTGGCGTGTGTGGCATGTGCCAATGTGCTGAATGCCTTGGTGGTAGGTTGCACGTTGAGTGTAAGTGGCAATGCCAGAGCTGCTAATGGCGTGTGTGGCATGTGCCAATGGCATGTGCGGAATGCCTTGGTGGTAGGTTGCACGGTTTGCAAGTTAGGCTACCAGCGTGGGTTTTGGCATGTGCCAATGGCACGTACGGCCAAGTTGGCCTAGGTTGCACGGCTTGCAAGTTAGGCTACCAGCTGATGAGTGCCAAATAGTGCATATTTATACACCTTTTTATTGGCATTTTACTCATCTTTTGCGCTTATAAATCGATATTATCCCATATTCGTATTTTCCTTGTTTTCAAGAATAAATATTTGTATTAATTAATTTTGTGTTTTTAGGTAATAAATAAAGCTCGGGAGAATCGAGGAGCAAAAGAGCAAAGAATTGGAGTCGAGCATCTATGGAGTAGATGGCCAAAGCTCGCGCGCGAATCGGTTGCAACCCAACAAGGAAGACATGGGCTAAAGCTACCCGCGACCGGATCCGAGCCCGTACACTCCAAGCCGTCGAGATTTCGATCTTCTACATCCAACGGTCGCTGCCCTCACTATACATCATCTCTTGATGCTCCGTGCAACACCGGATCACACCAAAACCGGCTACATCTCTCAGCCGTTAAGATCTTCTCCAAACAACCTACGCTCGCTAGGCCGGGCCCCATCAATCTTCGATGTACCCTCAACACCACAACACCTATATAAACTCCTAAAACCTAACCCTAACTCATTTTCTCTTCTTTTCTCCTCTCCACCCGTCGCCCTCACCTCTGCAAAACCCCCTCCCCCCGACCATCTCCTGCCACAGCCGTTTCCTCCACCTTCTTCACCCATACCGCCACCAACTCCATCATCTCCTGACACTCCACCTACCTATTGCTATGTAGTCCTTTTGTAGCTTCTCTCCAGAAGCTAAAAGAGAACTAGACAGATATAGGTTAGGTTTCATTGAGAAATCGGGGGAAGCTAGAGTAGTCGATGCGAGCGATTGACGTAGAGGGAGCAGATTGGAGCGACATGGGTGAGAGAAGTTTCCAATTAATTTCTATTTTTAATCGAATTAGGGTTTGGTTATTTTGGGATTTTCTTGGATGTATAAATAGCAGTGAGGGGATTGTGTAGAAACTATGCCTGGGTTAGCCAGTGTATCAATTAGGGTTCATTGTTAGTTTAATTGTTCTTCTAATGTTTTAATTTCATTATCTAGGGTGTTGTTGAAACCCCTATTCTTATGTCAAGTAATTAGCCTTTGGATTTAATTATGCAGCTTTATAACCTGATTAGGATTGGTAGTTAATTGAAGCTTTTGACCACTGTGATGGAGTGTACGTAAGAAGACACTCCATACTAGGGGAGATAGTGAATCGCTTGATGGATATCCATCTCGAGACCTTCATGTGAAGGCTCAAGAGCATAACCATAGGAAAATTACTTTAGCATAAGATTGGAGGGTGAATGCAATCACCCTAGTGCCTTCAATTAGCTATAATCTGTTTTACCTTAGTTTAGTTCACTGTCACAACTCACATAATCTCAGTCGCTTCGACAACCTCCATATTTGTGTTACACACTTGCTAGGAAATCAGTTAAGCATAGCCATATATCACCAGAGCACCACAAGTCTCTGTGGTTCGACTCGCACCTGCCCTGTGCTGCAAACCAGACACCGTGCACTTGCGGTATCACCGTAGGCCAATTTATTTACCCATCTTTCAGGCCTACCAAGTTTTTGGCGCCGTTGCCGGGGACTTGGCGCGTGCGCTGTTGATTGTTGGCTGCCTTTGCTGAACTTCAATTATCTCTGTACATAATTTAGTCATCTCATAACTGGCATATGTTGCATTGTAGCCATCTCATCTTGTTTATCTCGCATTTGCATTATAGCATAAATTAGCTGTTAGTCTTAATTTATTTTCTTTCTCTTAGTCATAAGCATCTTAGCCCTTTAATTAGTGTAACTTAGATCATCATATCATTGCACTTCACCTTGTTAGTTAAACTTAGCCGTAGTAAGCTTGTTGCTCCATCTGCATATTCACATTTGCTATTCTTCTCATAACTTGGCTTGTACATATTCATATTTGCTAATCATCGCATCCTTGCATCCGAATCGTAGCCGTAATTTTTCTTTTTGCATCTTTGTCTTGCATTCACTACCTTAGACCCATACTTGTGAAAACCCCTCCCCGTGATGTTCAAAGTAGTTTTCCACTGTGCCGAGGTCCAATAGCCTCTCGGGTTTGGGCTGGTATTCATCTTGATCCTCTCTTTAACATCAACATTTTTTTGGAAACTAAACTCTCATTTTTGAGCTAGCAGTACGTATGTCTTTGCTGCGCCCGTGAGCAAACGAGCCAACCCAAGGCAGGGCAAGGAAAAGCTCAAGTGAGCTTAACCTGTGAGTGCACTGTAATTGAACCTTGCAGTGCCCTGTGAGTGAGGTAAGTATGATTAAACTTCCCCTGTGAGCCATCACTGTGTAAGCATGATTAAACCCTGAGATTACCCAAGTATTGCTCCACCCTGTTAAGCATCACCTTGCAATGCTCTGAGCCGAACTCCAGCCCTGCTCTGCCGTGAGTTGAGCCGTGGTTGAGCTCGAATTATGCTCTAACTCTCCACTCCCAAGCCGCGAGTTGAGCCATTGTCTATCTGTGTTGTGCAAGCATTAGGCCGCAAGCACTAAGTCGTACTTTGCCAATCATTTCGAATGGTGTGAGTTTGTCCGATGAGCACCGCTAGATCGAGCCGTCTTTGTGCTTGTTCTTCTGTCGAACTGTGCATTCTCCAAAACATCTCGTGTGTGTGCTTAACTGTGGCCGAGCTACTTTTGTGAATTGTATCTAAGCTTGTCTTTGTGAGATACTAAGTCTTTAATGTAGTTCCAAGAATAGAAGCACTTCGGGTGCTTAGTCCCGTGAGAAAATCATCCAATTTGTGCTAGTCTGTGTTACCCGTGTGTGAATTTGCTACATGTGGAGAGCTTGAGCTGCTCTCGATCGTGCCAATCTCTGCCAATCCTCGGGTTGCCAACCGTTGACCAAATTAAACCCCAAATTGGTGGGCTTTGCACATAACAATTGAGCCCAATAAACAAAATCAGTGCATATGATCTCAAACCCAACCCTTGGGCTCAACATAATCCGAACTCGCGAGCCCATAGTCTCGTCGGGCTGATCAACACAACCTCGGGCTGCAACCAAACCGAGCCTCCAGTCCATTGGTCAGAACCCTTTTTCACCGGGCTGCACATGTTAACCTAACTTGGGCTTACACCAAAACTCAGCCAACTCAATTCATTTCTAAGGCCAGACCATCTAGGCTAAAACCTCTACTTTCGGGGCTGCACTATCCGGGGCTGCTCACAATCAATCCACCTCTGGGCTTAACAATTTCAAATAAAGAATCACCAACATTCCCAAATAAACCAAAACCCAACAAAACCAAACTTACCCAACAAAACCAAACTTACCCAACAAAACCAAACTTTCCCATATAAACCAAAGTTTACAAAAACAAAAATGAACCCATTTAAACCAAACAAACCCACATAAACCAAATTAGATTGTGAGTTCAATTTGATAAAATCATGTCAGGATTTTGTCCGCATCTGGGGATTCAAACAAATCCCTTAGAGAGCTCGCTTACGGGCATCTTTCACAAGATGAACACCCATACCATAGTGACTTTAGGGAATTTTATGGGCCTGCTCAGGGCCCTAATCTCACATACCCTAATCATTATGATCACATACATCATCCACCACAAAGTTGAAAATGAACAATTTTCTCATACCCAAATCATCACTTTTAGATCAATTAGAAGCTCGACTATCCGCTTTAAAAAGGCAATCTGCTTTAGAAAGGCAATACATCAATCTAGTTTTTCTAGGCAATATGAAATGCATGCTTGCACCTTATGTGGTGGCTTAGACCACCCCGCTGAAATCTTGTTATATTTTGCATGCTTTTAGACAGTCTAGGGAAAACCATGATAAACCAATGTACGAAGTGTCTAGAAGTGACTATTGGGACCATAATCAACCCGCACACATGCATCATTCACCACAAAGTGGGGAGATGAACAATTTTATACTCCCCAACTCCTAGCTTGCAACCAATAATGGAAACACTCATGGAGGAAAAGGCTAGGCTTGAAATGAATGCAATGCATGACCATCCACATAGCAACATGTCTGAGCATCCCTTCTCTAGTGAACCTTTTGTACAACCATACACTGAATATGAACCTAATCTAGAGGTAAATGAGTACACTAGAAATGCTACAATTTTGAATGGAGAGATGAATTTTTGCTATGATGATGATGAATATGATATGTTAGAAGAGCATGTGCATCTTTGAAAATATGATGGAATCTTTTGGTTCGGAGACGTTAGGCGTCTCTTCTCGTGAACCCTATGAATGATACTTCTTCTAACATTCATAAATGTGATCTTAACTATGAGCTCGCTTTGTGAAATTCTTCAGTGAATGTGAGCATGCTTCACAACTTGTTTGTGACTTAGGAAAGGATGAATCTTCTGTTGACACTAATGTTCTTTTGGATCATAATATTATTTATGTGTCTGATTCCCTGCCCATGTCGCAATATGTTGTCTCCTCTGATGAATTTGACATGGGAATTGATGAATTGCCCTGTGAAAATGACCATGATTTACCCACTCGACCTTAGGAAAGAGTGTGACGGTTGCAAATGATTTGATACATGAAAATAACGTAGATGTACCTAACCTCTCTCCCGAGTCACAAATTGATACTCCTCCACCAAACCTAGGTGTAGTTTGTCACAAAATTGCAAAACCAACTTTTCCGAAAATGCCTAACTTAGGCCTAGAACTTTGTGCTTCCCAAGTCCTCTTGGACTATTTTGCATCAAAGTATAACACTCTTAAGGAGCCACAGTTGGAATATGTATGTACTGCTCAGAATTAGCAAAACTCATTTTGAGTTAGACCTTTTGCATGATGTACCTTTAAAATTGCAAGATTTTGTTCTCACAAACACACCCGTTCACAAATTTAGGTTTGGGAAACTCCTTCACATCTGCAGGTCTTACTTGCACTCTCTTGTTATATCCAATGTAAGCCGTTGATGTTTGTATATATTTTCTATTGGGTTGATCCTCAACTCTTTAGATCGTTGGTTTATGGTGAATTTTCATTGTATATATCCAAAGAGGACTTGTTAAAATTTTTCTTTTCTTGATTCGGTTGAGTCTTCTTGCACATATATTATGCTAATCCGATATGATCTCCGTTGAGAATGTTGGATTTTAGCCTTGACTAATGAAGCTCAACCTTGCTCCCGCCGACATACCGGTAATCTCTTCCCTTTTATCTTTTCAGCATAGTTCTCATGGTATGCGACTGTTTAATTTTTCCTATCTGTTGACACATTGAGGACAATGTTTGATTTAGGTTTGGGGGTGCATTTGCATTTAGAGTTTTTAGTTTTTATTTTGCATTTAGAGTTTTTAGTCTTTTATCTTATCTTTTATCTTCTTAAAAAAAAAAAAAAAAAAAAAAAAAAAAAAAAAAAAAAAATTCAAAACTCTTTTTGTAAAAACCTCCAACTTTAGAGATTTTAGAGTCACTAGCATGCTTCTAGCTATGTTTACATAGAGAATCTGAACGGCGAGAACTTGGAAGTACCGGAAAACGCAATCGGGTTCCTTAGTTGATTAGAGCGTTAAAGTTGGATTTAACCATACCTGGGAGGGCGAATTAGGTGCTTTGTTTAGATATTCGGTAGTAGAATTGTGATCACCCATAGTGGAGACTACCCAATTTACATCAAGTGAGGCACCAACCTTCAATTTTTTGCAACTTTCTAGAAAAGCTTTTAGAGTGTGTGTCACCGCACGTAAATTCCGGTAGAATGGTGAGCTACCCAACTTCGCACCATTTTCAGCACTACTTTTGATCTCTTGAGTGCTAGTTTTTGTCAATCATGAGGGTGACGTCTAAAGATGAAAACTCCTTCTAAATACCGATTTGTAGTTAGCATCATTCTCTCTCAATCAAAGAAGACCCATAGAAACACATCATCGTAAAGAACCTGGACGGAATCGAATATGGAAAGAAAAATTGATATAGTCCAAGGTTTATATGCAACAAAACAAGGAAAAGAAAAATGAGAATTAATGAAGTTTATGAAAAAAAATTGAGTTTATCGTTTTATTGTAACTTAAAAAAAAAAATAAAAAAAAAATAAAAAAAAATAAAAAAAAAATTGTAGTTTATTTTCTGTGTCTAGTTACCACAAAGTTAAAAAAAAAAAAAAAAAAAAAAAAAAAAAAAATTATTATTAAGTTTTTGTGAAGTTCGAAGTTCGTCATCAATAGTTGAAGACCGAAGACCAAGATTGAAGACGTTTCTATGGTTTCTTATGAGAGAGTGATATTAATTACCGATCGGGTGAGAAGTGAGTGAGTATTCCCACCCTTACTAATGGTTGATTTCCTTTCTTAGAGATCATCGAAAAAGATTCTTTTTGTCCACATTTCGTGGAGTCTCAGATTTTATTTCGGAGGTTATCCTTCTTACCTACAACGTGTGCGTGATTTCTCTCTTTACTCCCGCTTTGCACACATGAGAGACTAAAAAGCGATCTTTTTGAGTGCAATTATCATAAAACCATAATGGTGAGGCGTGTTGAGACTTATGATCACAATCGAATCCGAATTCTTTCATATGGTATGGTTACTTCTCGCTCAAAGACTTAAGGATGAGAATGCGTTCTTCGATAGTTCTAACTTCATTACTAGCATGCGAAACTCTATGTCCTCATAGCTTCTTGGAGGCTTGAGACTCTTTTACACTACGAAGTTGGAGAAGGTTTTGTGGGTACACCTCTGGTAAACCCTCACGAGACTACAACTCGTCCACTAGGGACACCTAGGGGTTTAAAGGCTTAGTGCATACGCTAAATGCATTCGAGAGACCTACGACGGTGGTATAGTTAGGATTTCCTAATTTCTGTTTCACTTGAGGACAAGTAAAATTCAGGTTTGGGGGTATTTGATGAGTGCCAAATAGTGCATATTTATACACCTTTTTATTGGCATTTTACTCATCTTTTGCGCTTATAAATCAGATATTATCCCATATTCTGTATTTTCCTTGTTTTCAAGAATAAATATTTGTATTAATTAATTTTGTGTTTTTAGGTAATAAATAAAGCTCGAGAATCGAGGAGCAAAAGAGCAAAGAATTGGAGTCGAGCATCTATGGAGTAGATGGCCAAAGCCTTGAATCGGTTGCAACCCAACAAGGAAGACATGGGCTAAAGCTACCCGCGACCCGATCCGAGCCCGTACACTCCAAGCCGTCGAGATTTCGATCTTCTACATCCAACGGTCGTTGCCCTCACTATACATCATCTCTTGATGCCCGTGCAACACCAGATCACACCAAAACCGGCTACCTCTCTCGGCCAGTTAAGATCTTCTCCAGCCAATCCTACGCTCGCTAGGCCAGTCCCATCAATCTTCGATGTACCTGCTCAACACCACAACACCTATATAAACTCCTAAAACCTAACCCTAACTCATTTTCTCTTCTTTTCTCCTCTCCACCCGTCGCCTCACCTCCGCAAAACCCCCTCCCCCCGACCATCTCCCCGCCACAGTAGTTTCCTCCACCTTCTTCACCCATACCGCCACCAACTCCATCATCTCCTGACACTCCACCTACCTATTGCTATTTAGTCCTTTTGTAGCTTCTCTCCTAAAGCTAAAAGAGAACTAGACGAGAGATAGGTTAGGGTTTCATTGAGAAATCAGGGGGAAGCTAGAGTAGTCGATGCAGAGCCGATTGACAGAAGAGGGAGCAGTTGGAGCGACATGGGTGAGAGAAGTTTCCAATTAATTTCTATTTTTAATCGAATTAGGGTTTGGTTATTTTGGGATTTTCTTGGATGTATAAATAGCAGTGAGGGGATTGTGTAGAAACTATGCCTGGGTTAGCCAGTGTATCAATTAGGGTTCATTGTTAGTTTAATTGTTCTTCTAATGTTTTAATTTCATTATCTAGGGTGTTGTTGAAACCCCTATTCTTATGTCAAGTAATTAGCCTTTGGATTTAATTATGCAGCTTTATAACCTGATTAGGATTGGTAGTTAATTGAAGCTTTTGACCCTGTGATGGAGTGTACTGTAAGAAGACACTCCATACTAGGGGGAGATAGTGAATCGAGCTTGATGGATATCCATCTCGAGACCTTCATGTGAAGGCTCAAGAGCATAACCATAGGAAAATTACTTTAGCATAAGATTGGAGGGTGAATGCAATCACCCTAGTGCCCTCAATTAGCTATAACTGTTTTACCTTAGTTTAGTTCACTGTCACAACTCACATAATCTCCGTCGCTTCGACAACCTCCATATTTGTGTTACACACTTGCTAGGAAATCAGTTAAGCATAGCCATATATCACCAGAGCACCACAAGTCTCTGTGGTTCGACTCGCACCCGCCTACGTGCCGCAAAACCGTACACCGTGCACTTGCGGTATCACCGTAGGCCAATTTATTTACCCATCTTTCAGGCCTACCACCAGCGTGCGTGTTTGGCATGTGTCAATGGCACGCATGGCCATTAGGGCCACGGCTAGGTAATGAAAGCTACCAACGAGCGTGTTGGCATGTGCCAATGGCATGCTCGGCCATTAGGGCCACGGCCTGGTAAGAAAAGCTACCAGCGATGCGTGTTTACATGTGCCAATGGCATGCTCGGCCATTAGGGCCACTGGTAGGCTCAGAAACCTACAATAAAATACTACAAGTGCACATCGTCTAACTAGTAGAACGATGGCAAGTACAGGTCGTTCCCACGAGGAGTGTGAAATACCCTACTAACTAATACCAAAAATAAAGTAATCAAATAAGGTGATGCTTAACAATTTTTCAGATTTCAGGATAAAATGAAATAATAAAATAATCGTAACAAAATAGGTAATGGGTTATTAAGGTTTTCGATTTCCACCAATTCAATCATATAAAACTCTACTAATTTATATTTATCACTCAAGACAAATATCGAAATCAATCTCATGTCCCGGAAGATGTTATATTAAATTCTAAAATATAGTTTCTTCGTTTAACTTCCTTCGCTTCGTATGTAGCGATCCTAAAGCATTACCTATCTATCCTTGCATACCACGTCTAGGGATTTAACTGAAGCACGAAATATCAATCCAGAAGCATAAATAATCAAGAAAATCACATGAACGATAAAACACCAAGCTATATGAAGAGAAATCACTAATCAATGAATCATTATTAGAAATATCATCGTAGAGTTTATATAAATAAATTGGTTTCTATCTAAACCCTAGCATAGCTCTATCTAGACATGACTTTCTTAAAAGCCATAAACATATTCGAATGAAACTAGCTAAGCAAAAACAAAATCAAAGAGATGAAACTTCAAACTCTAAACCCTATTCTCCGTGAAGCGGCTCTGTAGCCGCAACCCCCCATTCTCATGTTCTTCTCGTCTGTATATGGAGCCCTGCGAAGACCAAAATAAGACCTAGCCGGACTTTCCAGGCCCAGCCCAAAAGCCAACGCCCATTACAAGTCTCCCAAGTCCGAACTGTAGCTCCTCACTTTACATTCCCTGTCCGTCTGAATTCCGGCACCCACCAATTTCTCCACCAGTAGCACTCATCCATTCTTGGACCAGCTGACTTCTTCTCCTTCCCAGGCTGACCACAAATTTCTGCCCGTCTGTTGCTTATTGGCAAACCTCAGTAAGCCATGTAACCATCAACCTCCAATTTTAGACACCACCCATTTAACACAGGAACTATTCCATTCTTCCATTCCCTGTATATCCAGACGGCAACCTGACAGAAACACTCGTGTATCGACTGCAACTCAGGCCATTAGCAAGCTCCATTTTCGTCCAAAAACAGAATTTAAAAGGACTTTGAATCCACCCATTGATCTGCACATCTTGAGAATATAAACACCAACACTTCTTCCATGTTGATTAACCACCGACAGTTGTATAACTCGAGCAATTAAATTTAGTTCAGCCAATCGATGCAGTCATCGGGAATCCCATCACCATCACCATATTCTTCTCTGTCTCGGCCAAATAACAGACTACGACTCTTCTTTATCATCACAGCTTCAGTCACAGCAAGCTCAACTTCCACCATCGCTCTCATCATCAACAACAAACCAATCTCTCGCTACCTGTTTTCTTCGTGACCCATTGTTGTTGTAGCCGGCGTAGAGACGACCACCATTTTGAGAACTGCAGCCACTTAATTCTTCTGTAGAACTGCCAGTCGATTCAACTGCTTCGACCATCTCCATTCGATCAAACACCACAAATCAATCACCAACTCAGTCACGTCCAACTCTCCATGAAACACTGCCAGCAAACAAACACACATAAAACTCAAACCGAAACACCTTCCTGAGTTCGACTTAACCATATGACTCGAACAAGCAGCTAGAATCTCAATTAGTTCACTGTTTTAGTGGCTGCAATATAACTCCATCTCAATCCGAACCATTCTTCTCCGTGGTGATATTACATAGTCACATGATCCATGGCTAAACTTGAGCACCAAACTGCTCTGAGCTAGTTTCCTTCTTTTCCTTGTTTTCAACAATGGCCAACTGCTAACTCCGGCCACTTCATACTTCACCAGCTTCCTTCCCAGTCTGGCAAACACCACTTCTTAAACTCCATTCGAGTATCGGCAGTTCGATGCCACCTTCTCAGTCAACTACTATCGACTGCAACCATCTATTCATCACCAAAGTCCTTCTACTGCCTGTTTTGTCAGCTATCAACCCAGCCAACACGACCATCATTGCCAGTCGATATGCTTCTTCCATCCACAACATCTTTCTTCCCCGACTACACAGCTCAAATCAATCACCAACTGCTTCCCAGACACAAACATCGGTACTGGCCATCTATCTCAGGCCTTACAACACCTTCATCTGAATTTCCATGGATCTCATTGCACAAACATTTCTCAATTCCAGTTTCGCCAACCATAAGAGAAATCCACCACCGATAATTCCAGTGACTGCCATAGCTTGCGTCCATCTTCTTTCACGTCTGCAAATCTCCCATCTGTTGTTGCTCGTTGTGTTCTCGCCATTCAACGACCACCAATGCCTACTCGCTGTTGTTGATGCAGCAACCAACTTCCGCCACTTCTAATGCCTTTGAAAATGCCCCACTAAGTCAGTTGCAGAGCTGGTGAATGTTGGAAAATTTGGGTAAAAACAGAGGATGATATAACACTAAAAGAAATTGTTGTACTCCAAACTTTCAAGGCTCATAAGATTTCTTTTAGACGATTATTTCTACCCTCCCAATATCAATTGGCGATTGCAACAAGTATGCGAAATAATGCCTTCAGGATACAATGAAAGCCCTACAACAGAGAAATTGGATTCAAGGTTTGCACCCTTGACCCAATCAAGAACACACGAGAGAGATTTCTGATGATGCTTTAGATGGAGAGAAAACAGGTTGAATTCATTGTTACAAAATGGGAGAATACCTTCACTACTTATAGGGATATTCATGCCTATTGGAGATGCCTCTTCACTTCCAAAAGACACATAAGGTGTCTATTGAGAATGGTTGTCTTTTTGTGAACCATCACACCTATTAAAGGTGTCTCTTCATCTCCAACTAACATCCATTGTGTTTATCCAACACAGAAAACTTCCCCGTCATAGCGACAAACCAAAACAGAAAACCATTTTATTTTCTAAGATATTGAAAATATCCAACAATCTCCCCCTATTTTCAATAATCAAAAACATGAAAATAAAAATAAAACAAAACTTTTAAATCAGAGTGGCTGCATCGCACAAGTGACTGCCTACGTACCCGAGTGGGATCAAGTCAATGTAGTTCAAGCTAAATTGAGACTAAGCATCATCGTTGAAATCAACACATAAATGAGAGGTAACTTTTGGATTTGAACCTTCACTTAGTGTAAGAAACTCAAAGCCTTATCGAGATTCTATGGTGAAACCAGTCTTGTACCAAGTATCCCTTATGATAAAACCGGAGTCTCCACACATATTGATTTCATAAATCATGTGTTCTGTAGCCAAGTACGTTAATGGCCATGTGCTTATATCCTTGATTCATGAGTCTTCTTTAGAGAACGGTCTTCTTCTCTTAGAAACTACCGATTTCCATATTCATATAGGTAAGTCTCGAAGGTGTTTCTATCATACACCTTTACTAATCACAAACTCATTAAGGATTTACATCCATCCTATTTTCTTGCGTAACCCAAACACTAATTAGAAATGGGAAGTTTTATATTAGTGCTCCATAATCTATCCATAACTTGTTGGTACCACATTGAACCTTGTTTATCTTTTTCAAAACATAGGTTGGGTTTCTGCTATGGGAGATCAAACTTCTTTCACATACCTTAGTCCCATTTCTGTATACTTCATTGAAAACATTTCCTTTGGGAGACTTTCCATAAATATGTCTGCCAAGTTTCTCTCCGTTTCAATGGCTAACTGCAATTACTCATTTCTTGAGTAATTGACTTACCGTTCAATGTACAAGACTTGTATGTCTTGACTTTTCATTATAACTCTTTGTTAAAGACGTTATAGATCATATCCTGATTCACAATTAATCAAGACCGCTTGAGATGGCTTCTTCCAAAAATGAGATCTCTACAAGTTAGGTTCTAAGCCATTCCTCCTCATTAATTTGCATCTACTCGAGCAATTCTGAAAAACATTAAAAAATGTTCCTATTTGATTTTACAAAATAATTGTAACTTCTCTAGTGATCCTAATTAACATTTACATTTAATTCACAAGAAGTCATTACAGACTTGCATACACTAGAGGCATAGAAAATTTGTAGGCAACTTACTTGCTATTTCAACAAGCACATTATGACGATGAGTAACTCCTCTACTCATGCCCAATCTTCTACAAATTTATACCCAAAAAACATAGACAATGTTTAGTTAACATTTTACATTATGTAATGCAAATGTTCATAATTTATGCATCGGTAACATCGTAACACCTCATCGTTGGATATTTGGTCGGCCGCCCCATTTCCAATACGTTACATACTAACCGGAATTTTCCTTTTCGATGTCATTTAAGACATGCCGATTTCCAAGTTTTGGAACCTATAATTCCTTTTGCAAGAATTATACTCATATCATATAATTTGTTATCTAAACAATTATTGATGATTTTGGTTATAAAATAACTTACCAACTAGAAAATCTTATATGACATTTTCATATAACTTCTCCCCCATTTCATGACAATTCTCAAATGCATAAATGCAACTAAATGTCATGAAACACGCTTTCATTTAGAAACCCCTTATGCATCATTTGCTTCACATTAAATGACATACAAGTCCTAATAATGGGAGGATATCTTACGTCTCCTGATTTTAAAAATCTACAGAGACATAAATTTTCTAGTGCATGCATATATACATTGTGACTAGTAGCCTTCACATGCTATCTCAATGTTCTTTTGTAAGTGACTATACAGTAAAAGACTTCACATTAAGATGTGGAACAACACGCCTATACCAAAATGTCTAGTTTCATGATTCATGACACCCCACCTAAACGACCATATGAAACGCAGTATAGACATGTCCTTGAATGGATGACACAAGTGAGATCATGGATCCTTTGATGTTCCCTAATGACTTAATCTCATATGAGGACCGTCAGTCTACTAGGACGATATGCTTAATGGCATCAGTTCGTTTCCTCCACTAGTCCATCCCTTATTATCCAAAGAACGAATCTTCAAATCCGATATAGTACAAAGTACTCATAGTTTGCTATTGGATTTGGCTCTCACTTAGACAGATGGACTACTAATACGGTGATTACAGATTATTGCATGCTTAGGAATGCACCAAAAGCACACCGTCATATGAATGTTTCTGATCCATAATTCCTAAAAAAAGGAAAACCCTTCAGACCCCGCACAGTATAACAGTTACTATTATTTGGGCCTGACTCTCGTTTGACCAATTACAAAACAATTGCATGTTCGATAACATGATCAGAACAACTCAACTCCTTACAAAGGAAGATACTCTGTTTTACCATGAGAAAATGTGAATATTCATCTTCAAACATGAAGGATAGCCCATTAATTGTAGTCCTTAGAAGGACGGTTAGTCCTTCTTCAATTTTCAAACTAAAGGACCCGTCTTCTCATAAACTTTCGGTATCAATCTCGATGAATCAACAGAGTTTTTGTGATCAATTTTTTTTTTATTTTTTTTATCAATCCTTCAATGCAGTAACGATGGACTTCTAATAAATTAAACGATGCTTCAATCATCTTCTCCTTAATCAATGATTTATAATTTGGTCATTACCAAAACAAGGGAAGGATAACTGTGATTCCCAAGAACCACACATGCGTAAACTTTCTTATCATATATACGTGATACGATGTATCCACCATGAAACAGTTACATGCATATATAAAATTGATCATTCAGGATCACCAAAGATTAATAAATCAACTTCTATGATACTAACCTTTTCTTAGCGGTTGGCTTCCCCTTTTAATTTAAGATGTTCCAGACCAATGAACACAAAACCATTCTAACCGCTGATGGCAGGGATGAGTCACAATGACACTTTCCATATTTTCCCTTTCTCGTACTTCTAGTTATATTGTTCTCTGCACACACAAGAGATATTAAACTGATCAACAAAAGGAGTTTATAAATTTCAAGACAGTGATAGAAATGAATTTTCTGAAAAACTCCTCATGTTCGCTCCTTTCTCGTGCACGTCCAGACATGTATTTGCCAGTCGCCAAAGTCAAATCAATATACTAGAACCAAATATACACTTGTCCCAAAAATGGTAGAAACCCCAATCACGAACCCAGTAGTATCTTGTATCTCTGTTGACAGTAAGCGTTTTTTCTACAAACTTTGGAACAAACTAACTACCAACATTTCATAACAGAATCTCGTAAAACTACAGCAACGTCAAGCCTTTTTTTTTTATTTCCAAGAAATTCAATCATGGAAGCGTTCTTTAACAGTTGTTTCTCCCTCTCTGGTCCGAAATTAATCGTCTAAAACTGTTGGAAAAATATGGGTAAAAACAGAGGATGATATAACACTAAAAGAAATTGTTGTACTCCAAACTTTCAAGGCTCATAAGATTTCTTTTAGACGATTATTTCTACCCTCCCAATATCAATTGGCGATTGCAAAAGGTATGCGAAATAATGCGCCGGGGATACAATGAAAGCCCTACAACAGAGAAATTGGATTCAAGGTTTGCACCCCTTGACCCAATCAAGAACACACGTGAGAGATTTCTGATGATGCTTTAGATGGAGAGAAAACAGGTTGAATTCATTGTTACAAAATGGGAGAATACCTTCACTACTTATAATATTCATGCCTATTGGAGATGCCTCTTCACTTCCAAAAGACACATAAGGTGTCTATTGGGAATGGTTGTCTTTTTGTGAACCATCACACCTATTAAAGGTGTCTCTTCATCTCCAACTAACATCCATTGTGTTTATCCAACACAGAACACTTCCCCGTCATAGCGGCAAACCAAAACAGAAAACCATTTTATTTTCTAAGATATTGAAAATATCCAACAGTGAATATATACAGAGCATCGATGTAAATGCGAACTCTTTTAAGACTTTCTTCAAACATGGAGTGGATATGAATGTGTTGGTGGAGGTGAGTTTGATGTATTCTTCTGACTCATGCACATCTCCTTCCTTTCAACAACTTTTTCTTGCAACTTCTTCTCATCACAGCAAGCAGTCATTGATAAACTATGATCAGTCAATGATCACACCCAACTCCATTTCCCTTTGCAGTTGTTCACTTTCCTTTATCGAGGACTCTCAATCATCTCCACCACATCCTCCTTCGTAACAATCCACCGTATTTGGGTAAAACCCAGTCACAGACCGCAGCCATTAATCGCAGAACTATATTGATTAATCTCTGCCCATCTAGCCACCAATTTGAGAGAATAAAATCCAAGCCAAACCCAGATTCGATTACTGTTATAAGACGCGAATTCAACACCACCAGCTCCTTGATTTCACCTCCAATTTCATCAATGTATCGCTGTTGTACGTCATACTAGCAAGACCACCAAACATTGAACCCATCTGCTACTGTTGGAGACGTGAGTCTTGAGAGAAAGTAATGGATATCATTTCATTTTGAGATTGAAGTCTTCTGTTCCAGATGTGTAAGATAAGAATTAATTTCCTTGCCGTGCAACTAGGGAGTATGAACGCCTTTAGCCAAAACCACTAACAAAGGCCTGAAGTTTGACGATCAGGTGCACTATCTTTCGACTGCTTGCTTAGTTTCCTCCCACGGACTGGCCAGTGGTCAGGGCATCGACTGTAACATTGGTGAACTATGTCGCAAAGGCCATTTAACTTCATTTTGACCGTATATTCTTACGAAAGGCCGAGTTCGCTTGTATTTTCTACAAAAGCACTAAAATAATATTGTTAGCCAAAATATCGAGTCCTAACTAATATAAATATGGGTATAAAATATAGCACAAAGGTGCTTATCAGCCACGTCTTGGTAAGAAAAGCTACCAGCGAGCGTGTTGGCATGTTCCAATGTCACGCTCAGCCATTAAGGCCACGGCCTGGTAAGAAAAGCTACAAGCGATGCGTGTTGGCATGTGCCAATGGCATGCTCGTCCATTAGGGCCACGAAATGGTAACAAAAGCTACCAGCGATGCATGTTGGCATGTGCCAATGGCATGAGTGGCCATTAGGGTCACGACCTGGTAAGGAAAGCTACCAGCGATGCGTGTTGGCATGTGCCAATGGCATGCGTGGCCAATTTGGCCTAGGTTGCACGGTTTGCAAGCCTAGGCGCTGATGAGTGCCAAATAGTGCATATTTATACACCTTTTTATTGGCATTTTACTCATCTTTTGCGCTTAGAAATCAGATATTATCCCAGATTCTGTGTTTTCCTTGTTTTCAAGAATAAATATTTGTATTAATTAATTTTGTGTTTTTAGGTAATAAATAAAGTCCTGAGAAAAACGAGGAGCTAAAGAGCGAAGAATTGAAGTCAAACATCTATGGAGCAGAGATAGCCAAAGCCGCGCGCAAATCGGTTGCTACCCAACAAGGAAGACTTGGGCTAGAGCTACCCACGACCGGATCCGAACCCGCTCATCCCGAGCCGTTGAGATCTTTATCTTCCACATCCAATGGTCGCCGCCTCCACGTGCATCATAGATCGCGCTCCCGTGCAACACCGAGATCAAGCCAAAACCGCTTACCTCCCCGAGCCGTTCGGATCATAGCCGCCCCATCCTACGCTCGCTAGGCCCTTCTCATCAATCCCTTGCTGCACTGTTGCAAGAATCAACCTAACCCTATACCCCCATCGACAGACCCATTCTTCACTTCATCTTCTCTTTCTTCTCCTCTGCTCTCTCCCGTCTCCATCGGAGCGGAGCTCTCTCTTCCGACACCACAAACACCTTCGCCATCACCACCTCACCAACAACCCTCGACACAAAGAACACCATCCCCATAAAAGCCGCACCACCTCTTTAGCTCTTATTTTCTCTCTCTTGAGCTTCGCAACCCTAGAAGCTAACTTAGAGAAGATAAGAACTAGGGATTAGGTCACAACAACCATGCATGGCGTCTACGAGGCGATTAGACGAGGAAGAGGAAGGCGAATCGGTATGGGTTGAATTGTTTTTCAATTAATTTTATTTTTTTAAAGAATTAGGGTTTACTTTGTTTTGGGGGAATCAATTGCATGTATAAATAGGGGCGAGAGAATGAATTTGCTCACGCCTGGATTAGCCGGTCTGCGAGTCAATTAGGTTTAATTTTGTAGTTTGTTTGTTTTCATCATGTTCTAATTAAATTGCTAGGGTTTGAGATGAAACCCTAGCTTTTCACTGTGTTCTTCTTCATGAACTGTTCTTGATTGCTTGAATATTTTCTAGATAGAATTAATTTCGGTGTGATAACACTTTGCTCTCACAAAGGCATACCAACGCCATGGTGCAATCGTAGTTTGATTCCTCTCGTGTTGTTTACACACTGCAACCCAAGCTTAATAAAATTATTATGATCCTCATTATTTGTACTTTAATCGGACGGGTAATACTTGGGAAATAAACTTAGTTGTGATTAATCTGTCAAATGGAGAAACACCTTAGAGACAGGGCGAAATTGACACTCCTACCCTATCTGTCATGAAGGCAAGAACATCATCTTTAGTAGAAGACATAGTGTAGGTTAAAGGTTGAGTTGAAGACCCTAGTGTCACTGTTTATCATTCCTTAGTTTAGTATCACCTTTACAACTCGATCGCTTCGACACAACCCTCATTTATGTTACACACTTCTTAGAAACTCGGTAGAGCAGCCTTAGATCAATATCGAGCACCACAAGTCCTTGTGGGATCGACCGTACTTGCCGCGTCTCAGATAGACGCCTGCACTTGCGGTATTACAAGTAGGCTTAATTTTCATACACTTTCGAGGTCTACCAGGCGCAGGCCAAGGTAAGGGTGCTTGGCTTGGCGTGGTGTGACTAGCATAGATAGGGCCAAGGCAGAGTGTGTTTGGCATGGTGCGTCTAGCTTGGGCTAGGTATGGCTGGCATGATTTGACATTGGCACGGAGGTGCGGCTAGCATGGTTGGCATGCTATGGCGCGTTTGGTGTGACTAGCATAGATAGGTCCAAGGCAGAGTGCGTTTGGCATGGCGCGGCTAGCTTGGGCTAGGTGTGGCTGGCATGATTTGCCATTGGCACGGAGGTGCGGCAAGCATGGTTGGCATGCTTTGGCGCGTTTGGTGTGACTAGCATAGCTAGGGCCAAGGCAGAGTGCGTTTGGCATGGCGTGGCTAGCTTGGGCTGGCATGATTTACCATTGGCACGGAGGTGCGGCTAGCATGGTTGGCATGCTTTGGCGCGTTTGGTGTGACTAGCATAGCTAGGGCCAAGGCAGAGTGCGTTTGGCATGGCGCGGCTAACTTGGGCTAGGTGTGGCTGGCATGATTTGCCATTGGCACGGAGGTGCGGCTAGCATGATTGGCATGCTTTAGCGCGTTTGGTGTGACTAGCATAGCTAGGGCCAAGGCAGAGTGCGTTTGGCATGGCGCGGCTAGCTTGGGCTAGGTGTGGGCGGCATGATTTGCCATTGGCACGGAGGTGCGGCTTGCATGGTTGGCATGCTTTGGCGCGTTTGGTGTGACTAGCATAGCTAGGTCCAAGGCGAGTGCGTTTGGCATGGCGCGGCTAGCTTGGGCTAGGTGTGGGTGGCATGATTTTCTATTGGCACGGAGGTGCGGCTAGCATGGTTGGCATGCTTTGGCGCGTTTGGTGTGACTAGCATAGCTAGGGCCAAGGCGAGTGCGTTTGGCATGGCGCGGCTAGCTTGGGCTAGGTGTGGATGGCATGATTTTCCATTGGCACAG
This sequence comes from Papaver armeniacum, assembly GCA_023531295.1. NCBI lineage: Eukaryota > Viridiplantae > Streptophyta > Magnoliopsida > Ranunculales > Papaveraceae > Papaver > Papaver armeniacum. The sequence goes on along the minus strand of JAJJWW010002063.1, from coordinate 205,088 downwards.
AGGTGCGGCTAGCATGGTTGGGATGCTTTGGCGCGTTTGGTGTGACTAGCATAGCTAGGGCCAAGGCAGAGTGCGTTTGGCATGGCGCGGCTAGCTTGGGGTAGGTGTGGCTGGCATGATTTGCCATTGGCACGTAGGGGAATTAGGTTTTGCTCGTTGTAACCCTAATTTGAAAAAATACCCCCTATTAATTACTGAATACATGCATTAAATGTTCTAATAAATGTGTCACCGGTGACATTAGGTTATTCGGGATTTTACGATTTTACCCTTTGTCTAAAAACCACCATCGACAACAACGAAGGCCAATAGAATCCACACTGCAATATCTTAACAGCAGTTTTCTTAGCACTAAAGTGACCCCCACAAGCATGATCATGACAAAATGAAATAATACTGGACTGGTCACTCTCAGGTATACATCTCCTAATAATCTGGTCTGGACAATACTTAAACAGATAAGGATGATCCCAAAAAAAGTGCTTAACCTCGGCTAAAAACCTAGAACGATCTTGGTTACCCCAATGTTGGGGCATTCGACCAGTAACAAGATAGTTCACTATATTCGCATACCAAGGTAATTGGGTAAGAAAGAACAGTTATTCTTCGGAAAGCTATCCCTTATAGGAAGGGAATCATCTGGGGAATCAACAACTAGCCTAGGCAGTGGTCTTCTACTACATTTTATGCACCCTTTTTGTCTCTAATGTCTGGAGAAAACTCTTGCAACAAAAGGATCCACCTAATCAATCTAGGTTTCGTATCCTTCTTAGACAGAAGATATTTTAAAGCAGCATGATCAGTATATATTACGACCTTAGAACCTAAGAGATATGGTCTAAGCTTGTCTAAGGCAAACACAATGGCTAACAGTTCCTTCTCTCGTAATGGTATATTTCAATCAAGGCGTCATTCAGAGTTTTGCTAGCATAGTAAATCATATGAAGTAATTTGTTTTCTCGCTGACCTAGCACAACACCAATAGCATAATTTGAAGCATCGCACATGATCTCAAAGGGTAGGTTCCAGTTAGGTGCCTGGACTATGGGGGTGGTAGTGAGTAAAGTCTTAAGCTTCTCAAAAGCCTCTAAACAAGCATCATCAAAGACAAACCTAACATATTTTGCAAGCAAATTGCAAAGAGGTCTAGAAATCAAGCTAAAATCCTTAATGAATCGACGATAAAAACCTGCATGCCATAAGAATGACCTAATATCTCTTAGGGTTTTTGGGACCTATAAAGTCTTGATAAGGTTAACTTTGGCTTTATCTACCTCTATATCTTTAGAAGATACGATATGCCCTAAAACAATTCCTGATCGAACCATGAAATGACATTTCTCCCAATTAAGCACTAGATTCTTTTCCTTACATCTAGTCAAAACTAATGACAAATGATGCAAGCACTCATCGAAAGACGAACCAAACACTCGAAAAATCATCCATAAAGACCTCCAAGAACCGTTCTACCATATCGAAAATATGCTCATCATGCAACGCCTCGAAAAGTTGCGGGCGTTACATAGCTCCGAAAGGCACGCGTCTATACGCAAAGGTACCAAAGGGACGGGTAAAAGTGGTTTTCTCCGGTCTTCCGAAGCAATAACGATCGATTATAGCAGGAGTAGCCATCTAAGAAGCAATAGTGACTATGCCCTGATAATCTCTCTAGCATCTGGTCGATGAAGGGAAGGGGAAAGTGGTCCTTCCTAGTGACCTTGTTCAATTTCCTATATTCAATACAAATACGCCAACCCGTGGTCACTCGGGTTGGGATTAACTCATTATTATCATTCGGACTACGGAATACCAGATTTCTTGGGAACAACCCGAACGGGATGACCCACTTGTCATCCGAAATGGGGTAGATAATGCCTGCATCTAACAACTTAAGAACCTCGGTTGAACTACTTCTTTCATATTTGGGTTCAGTCTACGTTGCATCCGCCTAGAAGGTTTGGTGTCACTCTCTAAATAGATCCGATGCATACAAACAATGGGACTAATACCCTTAATATCTTTATGGTCCACCCTAAAGCTTCCTTGTTGTTCGAAGGACGGTTACTAGCCTACTTTCCGATCACTATCCAAGTCGGATGCTACAATTACAGGTAAAGTTTCAGATGGGCCTAAAAACACATACTTCAAGATATCTGGTAGTTATTTAAGGTCCAACTTAGGAGGCTCTTCGAACGAAGGAACTAGGGTAGACTTAGAAACTGGTAGTGGTTCGAACTTAGGTTTCCATCCATTACTAGTGTCTAACAAAGGGGTTGAATCTAACAAAGCATTCACCTCATTAATCACATTATCATCATCAAAATCAATCCCAAAGTGAGCTAGGCATTTCTCTAATGGATCTTCTAACAAAGTGTTTGGTAATGACTCCTCGACTAATGTTCCTATCATGTTCACCTCTTCTATGTTCGAGTCATCTAGTTCATAGGGTAGCTTACTAATATTAAAAATGTTCAACTCAATAGTCATATTACCAAAAGACAAATCCATAATACCATTTCGACAGTTAACGATCGCATTGGATGTAGCTAAAAACGGGCGACCTAAACTCACTGGTATTTGGTTCTCTGGGTCAGGGACATGTTGGGTATCTAGGATAACAAAATCCACTGGATATATAAACTTGTCGACCTCTATAAGAAGATCCTCGATTACACCACGAGGAATTTTAACGGACCTATCAGCTAACTGGAGTGTCATCTGGGTAGGTTTCATCTCACCAAGTCCTAGCTTAAGGTACACATGGTATGGGAGTAGGTTCACACTGGCTCCTAAGTCAAGCAAAGCTTTCTCAACACGGTATTTACCTATTGTGCAAGAAATGGTAGGGGACCCTTGGTCTTTATACTTAGGAGTAGTAGTATTCTGAATAATGGAACTCACGTGACTAGCTAGAAAGGCTTTCTTATGGACACTAAGCTTTCGCTTTCGCATACACATATCCTTAAGGAACTTGGCATAAGCGGGAATCTTCTTAATTGCATCTAATAATGGAAGGTTGATAGTTACCTGCTTAAAAACCTCCAATATATCATTAAAGTTGGACTCCCTCTTAGTTGGAACTAGCAGCTGGGGGAACGGGGCTCTGGGAACAAAGCCGGGCTCAACATGACCCTCATTGGTCTCTTTAGAGACTCTATCAGTCTCATCGGTTTGGTTCTAAGGGTGAACTACGGCATGTTCACTATCGGGCGTGGCAACCTTGTTGTCTATCACTCTACCACTCCTAAGGGTTTTAATAGCATTCACATGATGGGATGGTCTTTCACCTACTTGATGAACTCCTCTAGGATTGGGCTGAGTTTGACTAGAAACTTACCTTTTTCCCTCAAAGACTCATTTATCGACTAACACCGGGTTTTCAACTCCTGGAAATAGCCCGAGAGTTAGCATAACCTATACTCTTACTTTCTTATATCCCTTGCACAACCATTTGGTTGATTTTTTTCAGAGCTTTTAATAAACGATGCGAGAGTCTCTTCTAAACTTGTGATCTTTTTATCCGAAGGGTTCTGAAACTGGGGTTGACCTGAAGAGTTCTTAGCATAACCAAAACCTGGGGGAGGCCGAAATTCTTGGTGACCTTGATTATGGCCCTTAGACCAAGAAAAATTAGGATGGTTTCTCCAACCAGGATTGTAGGTCTCTGAGTATGGGTCAAACTTCTGACGGTTCTCAAACCTGGCATTTTTATAGACAACATGAGCTTTCTCTTCACTAACCTGACCTTCCCAAAATGAGTTATCGGTCTCTATTCCACAACTAGAGACTTGAGAGGTTCTATTAGGTTTAACAAGGGACCTATTTTTAGACTGACCCATTTCCAAAGCTTCTAACCTTCTAGACAAAGAAGCAAACTTAGCATCTGAATCAAAACTCGTATCTACCATATTGGTGCTACTTCTATTAACCAAGAGTCTTTTTGGGGGTTCAACACAAGACTCCCACTGTTAGGATTTCTCAGCAACAACTCCTAAGAAGGTAAAGGTGATCGTGTGTCAATCCGTCAAAAATAATTTCACTTTCTTACGCACTAAATTTAAATGAAGCACAAGGTAAGGAAGAGTTCGTATCCACGAGAGAGGCAATTGTTGTTAAGTAATTTTCGGTTTCTAAAGTAACCCAAGGTATGTTTGTTGTATTTAAGAATTAAAAGTAATTGAAAGCAAAGTAAATAATTTGAGAAATCAATAAGGAGAGGATATTGGTGAAGGGATAGTATCATTCACAAACATGTATTTTCATCAATGATTAGAATTGGTATTTTAATCTCGTATTTATTAAAAGTCCTAGGATATCTTGTTCGCAAGTATAACCCGTTAATTCCCTGTTTTCATCACATCCACATTAAAAGATGCATATGTGAATTCTTCGTCGAAAGCAACCTAAAGTGTAAAAGCACAATTAAGTTTAACTCCCTAAAAGCATTAAGATTTATGGAATAAGACTCATCAATGCAAACGAATGTGTAAAAGCACTAGACGTTTTAACAAAAGTTATGATTCACTTGTGACAAGTAGGATGTATCACTACAAGCACTAACCACAATTATGCTACTTAGAATCGGGGATAAACAACTTTTCGTATTGAAAACCTAATATAGCTCTAGAGATGAACACAAATCGGATTGATTCCGGACTCAACCTAACAAGTTTTCAAATCTTATAACACTATTAATTGTGAATCACAAACAATAATTACTGAGACAAAACTAATTCATTGAATCAAAAGCATGTTGAGAAATCAACTTTTATCCCATAACCAATAAGATGTTTAGCTACTCATAGCTATGGAGTTCATCATCATCAATATTCAATAATAAAACAAGGAAGAAGAAGAACAAAACCAAACCCTAGAAGCGTAAACAAAAGTGGCTCTCCCAAAAGAATTCCAAGCAAAAAGATATCTCATGTGTTGTAGAAAACCTCCCTTTTATAGCCTTTCTCTCTTTCCAAAATTAGGTCAAGTCTTCAAAGTCCATTAGATGAAAATCCACCAAGCCCACAAGAAAGAGAAACCCGTGTAGAAAATACGCCCCAAAATCGGTCGCCGGAAGTCTGGGATTGTGGCCGAAAATCGGCCGGAAAGTCGCCGGAAATCGGCTCCGGTGGCCAAGCAAAGTCCGCCGACCATCGGGTCAACGGATCGGATACGTCAGTCCAACGGGTGAGTCGGATCGGGTCAAACCGGGTTGGATCGGGTCGAACTGGATCGAGTGAGTTAAAGTGAGTCGAGAAAACCGGTCGGGGTCTTTGCCATCTTGCCGGAGCCATAGCACGAGCTTGTCTTTGTGTTGCACAATCCTTGTGCATAGCCGGCCATCATGGCCCCAGCGATTCCATCCATCTCAACCTTGCACTGACCTACAACTCATTCTCTCCACGAACTCACAAGCAACATCAACAGCCAGGAGCTCAATTGTCTCGGCACCAATCCTGCAACATCTCCATTGAGCTATCTCGGCTTGCTTGCCCGCTCATCTGTCCCTTCTTGACACGAGTGCGATGTCGGCTCCGGCCCTGATTTGCTGTTTTATCTTAACACAGCCATCTCAGTCTCAATCTGAGTCTCACTACCAGCAGCAACCTTCCATTACACAGCATAATCCCAACAGCACCAGTTCCATCTCTTAACCTGTGAGCAACCACCATTTACCTGTCATAGGCAACACACAACACCCGGCCACGACCTTGATCCCCGCAACATTCCTCACTTGCATTCCACCGGCCCCGATCACGGGATTGCTTAGCATGCATCCGCTATTTCCAGCCCCCTCCTTCTTCCCTACAACCTCAGCCCTCTCAGTTCTCATTCTTCATATCAGCTCCTGGTGTTTTGAACCCTGCCAACCATTGCATCAACTCCAGCCACCTCCATATTCATTCAAGCCATCAGCTGCAGCACCACTGTTTAAACATGATCTATTCCTCCCTAAGCATTCATCTAAAACAGAATCATCACCAATACAGAAACCCCAACTCAATATCCCAGTTCCCCTGTAATGCAAGCATCAGAATAAGACACAACCATGACCAGCCTGCAACTAACTTTGCAGCTTTAGCCTCAGTCTCCTGGCCTCGGTCTTTGGCCATCCGATTCCTCTTGCAGCTGCAACTCGGTTCAGCTCAACCTGCTTTAATAAACCAGGCAATACCTCCTACAGCTGCACTGCCACCACCAGTCTGAACCCATTCCTTTGAGCCATCTCTGCCATGTAGCTCAGGCCAGCACCACATGCTAACTCACTGCCAGCAAAACCCCTTCCTAGTCCTTCCAGCAGCCGCAACCACTGCACCCATGACAATCACCATTCATCGGGCTAATTCGGACTTTCAACTCGGGCACACCCTTCTCCATTACTACGCAATCAATCTGCACCATTGTGCATAACCAACTTCACTTAGCCACATTTGCTTTGCCATCGGGTAAACCACCTTCTCTGTAGTTCATTGCCTCCACACTGTCACCATGTCCATGGTATGATCATAAAACCCGACTTGCAATTCTGTAGTTCCATTCTCTTCTCTGGTTCACTTGACCTTCAAACTCCAGGCCGGCCAACCAATACCAGTTTGCATCTCCACAAACTTTCTTTGCAACATCTCGCTCTCAAACTTCAATGCAACTTCAACAGGCCATTGCAAAATCACCACACTGCAACTCCATTGCGACCAACACAACTTCATCTTCTCCACCAGCTTCATCATTACTTTGTTTATCACAAACCCATTCCACGATCTCTTCTCGGATTGAACTCACTCTTCATGAATTCAAATCTCAATCAGTTCAACAAACCCTAACTTCCAATTCATACTCTTCTCCTGATTTCACTCAATTGGCACAAATACTAAATCCCCTTTCTGGATTCGAAACACCATCTCCATCTTCACCACCAAATCACTCGAACTCATCTGAGATTCAAGCCACCAAGAACTATGTCTCTCGTTCTTCTTCTTCTCCCCTGAATCTACTTCCAAGTTACGATCTTCACCATTACTCAACTTCTCGATCTCTCTGTGTTCTTCAATCTTCAACAGCATGGTACATTCTTCACTTTTTCCGATTAATAGCGACACACGGCAGCCAACGCTCTCTCTCTCAGTTCCAGGTGAAGACAATGATTGAAATGAAATCGAAACCTGAGTCCGATCTAGGGTGTAGGAACAGAAGTGGCTAATCCCACTCAAATGAAATAGATAAGGGGTTACCCGAGACATGACTCTAGGCACCCATTTGTTCCGTTAAGGGGCGACTAGCTCAACAATGGCCTGTCGGTTTCATGTATCCGACAAGCTCATCCATAGGTTTTGCTCGTAACTTTCTCAGACGCAGTCGGATTGACTTCCAGCTTTCGCCGTTAGCTCCATATTTCCGTTCTTGCTCCCAATGAACATTTTCTCCTTCTTTTGCTCCCAAAGACTCCATTGCACCTATAAACTCAAAAGCACGCGTAAAGTACGTAATTCACAAGAAAAATAGCAAAGAAAGCATAAACTCTATATAGTAAATACGGTGAATTCTACACCTGTCGATTCCCCCACACTTAGACTTTGCTAGTCCTCGAGCAAATCAAACAAAACAATAAAATACAACAACTCCGTGTCGTCGAGGCTACGGTCACTTTTAGCATAAATAACAAGCCTTTAAACCCTAGGTGTCCCTAGTGGACGAGTTATAGTCTCGTGAGGGTTTACTAGAGATATACCCACAAAACCTATATTTCAAACTCCGTCTATTCGTGACAAATCAATGAACGAATCCAAAATGACTACAGGAGGAGATACCTTGCAAATTCAATTCAAATATTAGTAAATAAACTCTAATTAGATAGTTGAACAAGCCACAATACTCGGAAACTAACAAACCACAATCACAATGAAAAGATTAAGAAGATGGACATAGATGTAGATGTTGGCGAATATTCTCAAGTGTTCGATGTTTCCCATATCTACGAAGGTCTTTGCTAAGATGAACCTAATCCTATTGGATTGAGCTACTTAGTGCTGAATGCTACATCAAATCAATTGGCATATACAAGGGAACCAAAAGTGACTTTATTCAACACAATAATATTTTTTTTTTTTTTTTTGTTTTATATGATTGGATCAAAATCTGGATCCAATTTCTCTTTTTTTTAGACGGCATGATTAGATCTTTTGGATCCAAGCGCATGCTTCTTGTCGGCAAGTACATGATAGTTGCCTTGGATCTGCATTCCACGCTTGTTTGGCGACGGAGACGGGGACTACGTTTCACACATCCTGCTTTTCCCAAGTGTCTTTTTATTCCGTTTTGGTCTAATTGGTCGGTCTTTTTTTCTTTTTTTTTTTTTTTTTTTTTTTTTTTTTTTTTTTTTTTTTTCTAGTAACTCAATCACTCTATTTCATCCTAGCAGTAATAACACGTCGATGTTTAGTGACCCACCAAAGCACTTAGAGAACAATAGATAAATATGGAAAAATAAAAAAAAATAGAATGTGATATGGTGATATTCCGAGATATGGTAACAACTATCATGTAATTTGTGATTTCTGAGCTATGTTCGTCCCTTTTAGTTAATTGGTTCCTCAACTCCTGCATTCAAAATGGTTCCATCCACTAATGGTGTCATCCTAAAGGCACAAGTTCTAGATTCCGGAGTTCAAAAAGCACAAATTTTTCTGTTTTTTCTATTTTTCTGATTTTTTTTTTTTTTTTTAAATAAAACAAACTAAAACATATAAATGCTCCCCCACACTTAAACGTTACATTGTCCTCAATGTAAAATTGAATCATCCAAAGTAAGTCAAGGTGGGAAATCCTAGCAAGAAATCAGCAAAAACAAAGTAAAAACAAAACAAGAAAAACTAAAAACAAGAAAAGAAAGAAATACAAGACAAGAAATACTCATCCTTTGGGTTGCCTCCCAATTAGCGCTTGGTTTAAAGTCGTCAGCCCGACTATCTCCTTGCTTTCTATGACTCCTCCAGAGGGAGCACATCCACAAAGTTAACTCCTTCCACCACTTCGGAAGTGAAATTCTCATAATATGGTTTCAACCGGTGCCCATTAACTTTAAGTTCTTTCCACAGTAGCTATGCTTTCCACCGCACCATGAGAAAACACATTAGTAACAATAAAAGGTCCGATCCATCGTGACCTTAGTTTACCGGAAATAATTGCAAGCGAGAATTAAACAAAAGCACTTTCGCCAATGCAAAATTGTTTCCTAGAAATCATGTTATCATGGAATGCTTTCGTCTTTTCTTTGTAAATCCGTGAACTTTCAAATGCATCATTGCGAAGCTCCTCTAGCTCTTGAAGTTGTAACTTTCTTTGCTTTCCGGCCCCATCCATCTCCATGTTGCATTGCTTAATAGCCCAAAACGCCTTATGCTCAATTTCCACGGGTAAGTGACAAGGTTTACCATACACAAGCCTAAAAGGAGACATTCCAATAGGTGTTTTATATGCGGTTCTATACGCCCACAAAGCATCATTAAGTCGCATGCTCCAATCCTTCCTTGTCGGGTTCACCGTCTTTTCTAGAATTGATTTCACCTCACGGTTCGACACCTCGGCTTGTCCATTGGTTTGGGGATGATAAGGTGTTGCAATCTTATGCGACACATTGTACTTCGCCAACAAGCTTTGTAGAATCCTTTTTTTGAAGTGAGAACCCCCATCGCTAATTATGGCCCTTGGAATTCCAAACCTTGCAAAAATATTAGCTTGCACGAAATCGAAACAACTTTAGAATCATTAGTTGGGGTGGCTTTAGCTTCCACCCATTTCGAGACATAATCAACCGCAAGTAAGATATAAAAATTCCCATGGGAGTTGACAAAAGGCCCCATAAAATCAATACCCCATACATCAAAAACTTCAATAAATTGAATAAAAGTTTGTGGCATTTGATTTCGGACACCTAGATTGCCGGTTCTTTGGCACCTATCACAAGTTGTACAAAATATATGTGCATCCTTAAACAAAGTTGGCCAATAAAAACCACTTTCAAGTACCTTGTGCGCGGTTCTCTTACTCCCAAAATGTCCTCACTAAGCATAAGAGTGACAAAAAAAGACAAGATAGAGTTAAATTCGATTCGGGCACGCACCTCCGTATTACTTGGTCACTACCATGTTTCCATAAGTATGGATCATCCCATATGTATTGGTTCCCTAACCTCTTAAGTTTGTCCCTCTCAGCACGAGACAAGTTCTTTGGGATTTGTTTAGAAACTAAGTAATTCACAATATCGGCATACCATGGTTCTCCAAAGGCAATCGAGAAAAGTTGCTCATCCGGGAAACTTTCACGCAACGGAATAGTCTCCTTGTCCACAGCAAGTCGGCTCAAATGATCCGCAACGGTGTTCTCAATTCCTTTCTTGTCTTTGATTTTAATATCAAACTCTTGCAAGAGTAAAATCCATCGTATGAGCCTCGGTTTCGCCTCTTTCTTTGTAAGCAAGTATCTAAGTCTTTGCATGATCGAGAAAAAGACAACAACTTTTGTACCAATTAGATAAGAGCGAAACTTCTCTAAAGCAAAAACAATGGCTAATAACTCCTTTTCAGTGGTTGTGTAGTTTTGTTGAGCCTCATTTAACGTTCTAGAAGCATAATAGATAGCATGAGGAAGTTTCCCCACACGTTGCCCAAGCACCGCACCAACCGCATAATCACTAGCATCACACATGAGTTCAAACGGCTTACTCTAATCCGGTGGTTTAATGATAGGGGCTGAGATCAAAAGTTCTTTCAAACGATTGAATGCCGCCATACATTTCTCATCAAAGTCAAAAACCACATCTTTTTGCAATAAGTTACATAGTGGTGATGCTATCTTGGAAAATTCCTTGATGAACCTACGATAAAAACCTGCATGACCAAGAAAAGAACGTATCTCCCTCACCGTAGTGGGAGGGGTTAGAGAGCACGAATAAGGTCTATCTTAGATTTATCGACTTCAAGCCTTTAGAAGATATTATATGGCCTAAAACTATGCCATGAGTTACCATGAAATGGCACTTCTCCCAATTTAGCACAAGATTTGTTTCAACACATCGTTCAAGGATTAGAGACAAGTTGTTCAAGCAAAGGTCAAAAGAATCACCAAAGACACTAAAGTCATCCATGAACACTTCAACATATTCCGAAAAGATACTTACCATACACCTTTGAAAAGTAGCCGGAGCATTGCATAGGCCAAAAGGCATCCTTCTATAAGCAAAAGTACCGAAAGGACAAGTGAAAGTGGTTTTCTCTTGGTCCTCCGGTGCTATCACAATCTGATTATAACTGAATAGCCATCAAGAAAGCAATAGTATGAGTGTCCACTAAACATTCAAGCATTTGATCAATAAAAGGTAAAGGAAAGTGATCTTTTTTAGTGGTGGCATTCAATTTTCTATAATCAATACAAACCCTCCAACCGGTTTGCACACGAGTTGGGACAAGTTCATTCTTATCATTCTCCACCACCGTCACACCCGATTTCTTTGGTACTACTTGTACCGGGCTTACCCACTTGCTATCGGATATGGGGTAGATAACACCCACTTCCAAAAGCTTGAGTATCTCCTTTTTCACAACTTCCATCATGGGAGGATTCAAACGACGTTGCGCGTCCCTTTTAGGCTTTGCATCATCCTCCAAACGAATTTTGTGCATACAAACGGCAGGGCTAATACCCTTGATATCGGCAATTGTCCATCCTATGGCCGTCTTGTACTTCCTTAGCACCCTTAGAAGTTTTTGCTCCCTGTAAATCACTAAGCTTGTTAGAAACAATCACCGGTAACTCTTCATTATCACCCAAGTACAAGTACTTAAGGTGGTCGGGAAGAGGTTTCAATTCTAAAATCGGAGATTTAATAATTGAAGGTACAAGCTTTTCATCACTGCATGGTAAAGAAATAAAAGAGATATTATGAGTTTTTGGGCATTCTTGTAGTGAATTAAGATCACCAAGAGCTTCCTTGACTTCATTACCACACTCTACACCATTATCTATGGATGTAGTTAACACGGTTTCCAAAGCATCATCACCGTTTAATTCAAACATTTGTTGTGCCAATGAATCCATCACATCAATGGAGAAACAAGAGTGGACATCGCTAGGATATCTCATCGTCTCGAAAATGTTGAAACGTATTGTTTCTCCATCAAACTCCATAGTTAGCGTTCCCTTATCCACATCAATTATGGTTTTCGCCGTTTTCATGAAGGGACGCCCAAGAAGCAATGGAAGAGATGAGTCCGGTGAACCTTTATCCATCTCTAACACACAAAAGTCCGCAGGAAATACAAGTTGATTAACCTGCACAAGAACATCCTCAACAATACCCATTGGGTAAACATTAGAGCGGTCGGCTAATTGCAATACAATTTCAGCCTTTTTTAAGAGGACCAAGATCAAGTGAATTATACATCGACGGGCATAACATTAACTAAGCACCTAAGTCCAACATAGCTTTGTTAAAAGTTGTGTTACCAATTGTGACGGGAATGTCAAAACTACCCTGGATCCTTGCACTTAAGTGGGAGTTTGTGTTGTAAGATTGCCGAAGCATTCTCCCCCACACTAAGCACTTCATTACCTTTGAGCCTTTGTTTGTTGGTACACAAGTCCTTCAACACCTTTGCATACTTTGGAACTTGCTTGATAGCATCAATGAGTGGTATGTTCACATGGATCTTCTTTAGAACGTCTAAAATCTCCTTTTCTAGTTCCGCCTTCTTAGAACTTGCAAATCTGCGAGGAAAGGTAGAGGAGGAACATAAGTAGAAACCGGAGTTTTAGAGTTAGAAATAGGTACCTCGAAGTTTGGGGAGAATCCTCGACTTTCTCCTCCAAAACAGGTTCCTTTGGTGTCTCCACCTTGCCCGAATCAGCAACTTCGGGTTGCACAAGTTGTGTACCGCTTCTCAACGTAATGGCATTGACACCCTCTTTTGGGTTAATAGGTTGAGAAGGAAGTCTCCCATTATTTTTTGCCTTCAAATTGTTGATATCAACCGCCATGGAGCCCATTTGTGTTTGCAACTCCTTAATAGCACTCTTAGTCTCTTGTTGACTTTCCTTGAACATGGTGGAAATACCTTGCATAAAAGTTTGAAGCTTTGCATCAATATCAGCACCTTGAGTTTGCATTGATTGTTGTGCTTGAGGTTGCTTAAATTGTTGCCTCGGCTGGAATTGTTGTTGTTGAGGTTGAAATCCACTTGAAGAGTTGAAGGTAGGTTGTTGAACCGCTCCTTGTTTGTTGGCATAGCTAAAATTTGGGTGATCTCTCCATCCCGGATTGTAAGTGTTGGAGTAGGGATCATACCGTCTTGGTTGATTCGGAAAGATCGCATTAGCTTGCTCGTCTTCATAAGATTGAGGAGAAGTTGGTATAACCGCGGATGCCACTTGTTGCAACATTGCTTTGTCATGTTACCCATTTGTTGACGAAGTTCCTCCACCTCGCTCACTTCACTCACCCTTCTTAGAATCACATCCGAACCACGACTTAAGAATTGTTGTGAGTTCGCTGCCATGTTTTCAATCAACTCCTAGCTTGTGCCACCGTCTTGCTAACTAGTGCACCACCACCCGCAGCGTCAATAAGATTCCTATCACTTGATTGGAGTCCTTCATAGAAGTATTGGATGATCATAGCGTCACTAAATTGGTGGTGAGGGCAGCTTGCAACCAATCTCTTGTACCGTTCCCAACATTCATATAAGGATTCTCCCACGTTTTGCTTCATCCCACAAATTTCTTTGCGAATTTGAGTAGCCTTGGATGCGGGAAAATATCTCTCCAAAAAGAGTTTCTTCAACCCATTCCATGTTGTGACACTTCCGGGAGGTAAATAGTACAACCAATCCTTCGCACTATCCATTAAAAAGAAACGGAAGACCTTCAACATTGCACCATCCGCCTCAACATTTCTTTGGAAGCATAGCCGTGACAATGGTGTGGAAGTCCAAAAGATGTTTGTTAGGATCTTCATTCACCATGCCATGGAATTTTGGTAATTCTCTAAGCAACCCCGGCTTTATCTCAAAAGTAGAGTTCGTTTGAATACACCCCTGTTGTGTATCAAGCCTATGAGAAGCTAAGTCCTTGAGTGAACGATTTGCATCACCCATTTCTTCTTCTTCTTCTCGTTGTCGGAAAATCTCTTCTCCTACTTCCTCCTCGTGCTCGTCCGTTGTGTCTTTACTTGGTTGGAGTATTGTGCCGCGTCTAGTAGCTATCCCGCACCTTGGATAATTCCAATCCTTAGAAGCCGGAGATTATGCACACCGCAAACAATTCTCCAAACAAGTGAGAAACAAGACAAGAATCAAAAGCAAAGATAAAAGCGAAAATTGTAAAAAGAAACTAAAAACTTAATAACATGCCGTATGCCTCCCCGACAACGGCGCCAAAATTTGATCGTGTGTCAATCCGTCAAAAATAATTTCACTTTCTTACGCACTAAATTTAAATGAAGCACAAGGTAAGGAAGAGTTCGTATCCACAGAGAGGCAATTGTTGTTAAGTAATTTTCAGTTTCTAAAGTAACCCAAGGTATGTTTGTTGTATTTAAGAATTAAAAGTAATTGAAAGCAAAGTAAATAATTTGAGAAATCAATAAGGAGAGGATATTGGTCAAGGGATAGTATCATTCACAAACATGTATTTTCATCAATGATTAGAATTGGTATTTTAATCTCGTATTTATTAAAAGTCCTAGGATATCTTGATCGCAAGTATAACCCGTTAATTCCCTGTTTTCATCACATCCACATTAAAAGATGCATATGTGAATTCTTCGTCGAAAGCAACCTAAAGTGTAAAAGCACAATTAAGTTTAACTCCCTAAAAGCATTAAGATTTATGGAATAAGACTCATCAATGCAAACGAATGTGTAAAAGCACTAGACGTTTTAACAAAAGTTATGATTCACTTGTGACAAGTAGGATGTATCACTACAAGCACTAACCACAATTATGCTACTTAGAATCGGGGATAAACAACTTTTTCGTATTGAAAACCTAATATAGCTCTAGAGATGAACACAAATCGGATTGATTAGGACTCAACCTAACAAGTTTTCAAATCTTATAACACTATTAATTGTGAATCACAAACAATAATTCTTGAGACAAAACTAATTCATTGAATCAAAAGCATGTTGAGAAATCAACTTTTATCCCATAACCAATAAGATGTTTAGCTACTCATAGCTATGGAGTTCATCATCATCAATATTCAATAATAAAACAAGGAAGAAGAAGAACAAAACCAAACCCTAGAAGCGTAAACAAAAGTGGCTCTCCAAAAGAATTCCAAGCAAAAAGATATCTCATGTGTTGTAGAAAACCTCCCTTTTATAGCCTTTCTCTCTTTCCAAAATTAGGTCAAGTCTTCAAAGTCCATTAGATGAAAATCCACCAAGCCCACAAGAAAGAAACCCGTGTAGAAAATACGCCCCAAAATCGGTCGCCGGAAGTCTGGGATTGTGGCCGAAAATCGGCCGGAAAGTCGCCGGAAATCGGCTCCGGTGACCGGCAAAGTCCTCCCGGCCATCGGTCAACGGATCGGATCTGGTCAGGTCAAGGGGTGAGTCGGATCGGGTCAAACCGGGTTGGATCGGGTCAGAACTGGATCAGCTGAGTTAAAGTGAGTCAGAAAACCAGGTCAGGGTCTTTGCCATCTTGCCAGGCCATAGCACAGGCTTGTGTTGTGTTGCACAATCCTTGTGCATAGCCAGCCATCATGGCCCTGGCAGTTCCATCCATCTCAACCTTGCGCACGCACCTCAACTCATTCTCTCCCCAACTCACAAGCAACATCAACGACCCAGGAGCTCAATTGTCTCGGCACCAATCCTGCAACATCTCCCGTTGAGCTATCTCTGGCTTGCTTGCACCGCTCATCTGTCCCTTCTTGACACCGGTGCGATGTCGGCTCCGGCCCCTGATTTTGTTTTAGCTTAACACAGCCATCTCAGTCTCAATCTGAGTCTCACTACCAGCAGCAACCTTCCATTACACAGCATAATCCCAACAGCACCAGTTCCAGCTCTTAACCTGTGAGCAACCACCATTTACCTGTCATAGGCAACACACAGCACCAGCACAGCCTTCAATCCTGCAACATTCCTCACTGCATTCCACCAGCACCAGACTGCAGGATTGCTTAGCATGCATCCGCTATTTCCAGCCCCCTCCTTCTTCCCTGCAACCTCAGCCCTCTCAGTTCTCATTCTTCATATCGGCTCACTGTGTTTCGAACCCTGCCAACCATTGCATCAACTCCAGCCACCTCCATATTCATTCAAGCCATCACCGGCACCCTTTGTTTAAACATGAGCTATTCCTCCCTAAGCATTCATCTAAAAGCGAGAATCATCACCAATACAGAAACCCCAACTCAATATCCCAGTTCCCCTGTAATGCAAGCATCAGAATAAGACACAACCATGACCATCCTGCAACTAACTTTGCAGCTTTAGCCTCAGTCTCCTGGCCTCAGTGCTGGCCATCACAGATTCCTCTTGCAGCTGCAACTCAGTTCAGCTCAACCTGCTTTAATAAACCAGGCAATACCTCCTACAGCTGCACTGCCACCACCAGTCTGAACCCATTCCTTTGAGCCATCTCTGCCATGTAGCTCAGGCCAGCACCACATGCTAACTCACCGCCAAGAAAACCCCTTCCTAGTCCTTCCAGCGAGCCCCAACCTTTGCACCCCATGACAATCACCATTCATCAGGCCAATTCAGACTTTCAACTCAGAGCCTGCAACTTCTCCATTACTCTGCAATCAATCCTGCACCATTGTGCATAACCAACTTCACTTAGCCACATTTGCTGCCATCAGGTAAACCACCTTCTCTGTAGTTCATTGCCTCCACCTGATCACCATGTCCATGGTATGGTCATAAGCCAGCTTGCAATTCCTGTAGTTCCATTCTCTTCTCTGGTTCACTTGACCTTCAAACTCCAGGGCCCGACCAATACCAGTTTGCATCTCCACCTGAAACTTTCAACGCAACATCTCGCTCTCAAACTTCAATGCAACTTCAACAGGCCATTGCAAAATCACCACCTGCAACTCCATTGCATCCAACACAGCTTCATCTTCTCCCTGAGCTTCATCATTACTTTGTTTATCACAAACCCATTCACAGTCTCTTCTCAGATTGAACTCACTCTTCATGAATTCAAATCTCAATCAGTTCAACAAACCCTAACTTCAATTCATACTCTTCTCACTGATTTCACTCAATTGGCACAAATACTAAATCCCCTTTCTGGATTCGAAACACCATCTCCATCTTCACCACCAAATCACTCGAACTCATCTGAGATTCAAGCCACCAAGAACTATGTCTCTCGTTCTTCTTCTTCTCCCCTGAATCTACTTCCGTGTTCTGATCTTCACCATTACTCAACTTCTCGATCTCTCTGTGTTCTTGATCTTCAACAGCCGCGGTACATTCTTCACTTTTTTCCGATTAACATGTTAAAGACACACAGCCGCTCGCTCTCTCTCAGTTCCAGGTGAAGACAATGATTGAAATGAAATCGAAACCTGAGTCCGATCTAGGGTGTAGGAACAGAAGTGGCTAATCCCACTCAAATGAAATAGATAAGGGTTACCTGACATGACTCTAGGCACCCAAATTGTTCCCGTTGAGGGTGACTAGCTCAACAATGGCCTGTCGGTTTCATGTATCCGACAAGCTCATCCATAGGTTTTGCTCGTAACTTTCTCGAGCCTTGATCAGTTGACTTCCGACTTTCGCTGTTAGCTCCATATTTCCGTTCTTGCTCCCAATGAACATTTTCTCCTTCTTTTGCTCCCAAAGACTCCATTGCACCTATAAACTCAAAAGCACGCGTAAAGTACGTAATTCACAAGAAAAATAGCAAAGAAAGCATAAACTCTATATAGTAAATACGGTGTATTCTACACCTATTAAAAGGCATCCTCAACACTTTTACTAATGAACTCACCAGTGCACATAGACTCGACCATGGATTTGGTCGGATAGTCTAAACTATCATAAATAGTCTCTACAAGTTTTATCTTATCAAATCCATGGTGACTGGGATAGGAGATCATTGAATCTCTCTAAAAACCTATAAAGAGACTATCCCTCTTGTTGCACACTGGAACTAATTTTCTGTCTAACAGCTGCAGTTTTATGCTTAGGGTAGAATTTCATATATAAAGTAGCAATAAGTTCCTGCCATGTTTCAATGGATTCATATGGTAGGTTGTTTAGCCAGGTCTTGGCTTTATCTTTCAAGGAAAAGGGGAACATCTTAAGTTTCAAAACTTCATCAGTAAGGTCTTTTATTCTAACTGTCCTACAAATTTCCTCAAAGTCCCTAATATGAAAATAAGGGTTCTCATCATCTTTTCCTAAGAATATAGGGATCATCTGAAGAATACTAGGTTTTATCTTGAAATTAGCCGTATTGGCTGGCAATTTAATGCACGAAGCTCGGTTGGTCCTAGTTGGGAACATGTAACCTTTCAAAGTTGCCATCGCTGGCACAGCCGAAGTACTAGGGGTACTTTCCTCACGAAGAGACAGATTCTCAAAACTGAAGTTTCCAAAAACTGGGCTCTCAAAAGAAGAGTCTTCAAGCTCCCCGCTTCCAAAAGAAGAATTACTAGGTTTTTCACTAATCAGTCGACCTAGATGGTCTCTTTTCCAAAACCTCTCTCTAATAACCTCGGGCATACACTTGAAAAAGAAAATAAAAAGAAAAAGAAAAATCCTAAAAGGAAGGGAAGTTCTATACAAACACAAACAAGGCTGACTCCACCACAACAAACCTACTGATTTCTAGTAAACAAAAAGCATGAAGGCTCCACTTAGATTGTTTCTAGACCAGCTTCTAATCTTTCGAAAAGGAACTCGTTACAATCTGATCAAACCCCTCTGGAATCAATTCGAGTTAAAGTAAGTTGAATAGAGACGAGGGAAGCTCAGTGGAGCTTTGATACCCAAGGCCTCACCGGCATTACAAGGCAGCGCAGTCACACATTCAACTCATAGAAACCATCATGAACTTCGAAGTATGCTTAAAAGAGTAACCAATATTTTTCGAATGACTTTCTTATTAAGCTCGTTACCCTATCGGTCTCGTTCTATTCCAAATTTTAAAGCTTAGGTTCGCGTTAAGTATCGTTTTCCTAAGGCGGGCAAGAAGAGAACGGTGATGAAATCCGAACCCTTGTCTTTGGCCAGGCCTTGCCCTTTACTAGGAAATTAAAGCAGCCGTATTCAGTTCCTCGACATATATTCACACGAAGGAAGACAGTAACTCGTTGACGGGGGATTCGCGAGTGTTTCGACAAACTTACCTCCCGTTCTAGACGGGGGATGAACCGTTGTAGTCGAATCGGGCCACGACTCCTATGTCATGTATGAACCCTAGGGGCCGAGGCGATATCGTAATCGCCGTCCTTATCTGCAAACAGTTTATATTTAAAACTACCCTTCCGTAGGGTTTAAAAATAAAAGAATGTCCAAATGTCCAAGTCCAAAGTCCAAAAAGGAAAGTGCAAAAATAAAATTTACAAAAATAGAGAATATCCTAATACAATTTCTAAAAACTAAAAAAAAAGAAATCTAAAAGATTAAAAACAAAATCTAATAAAAATCTCTCTCTTTTTTTTTTTTTTAATTTTCTTTCGCTCTTTTCGCTTTGTCTTTAATTCCAAATCTTTAAGTATTCACCAAAAGCTTTGGCAAATTTTTCTTTCGCTCCAAATTCCAAAATCTGTAGTAAAAAGACAAAAACCCAAAAACGTAAAGTAGAACAAATAAATAAAAATCTAAAAACTCTAGCCTAAAGACAAGTCCGCGTCGGCGGCGCCAAAAATTGATCGGATTTTCAATTGAGTTGTAGTAAAAAGTTCGTTGAGACTTGTGAATGTTCGATTTTTAAATTAAATTTTTAGCTAAACAAAGATAAACTCAAATAAAGTGATATCAAGATTTAAAACTAGACCAAGACTCGGGATTCCACTATTCCTTTAACTGATTGGTTGATAAAGATTATTTCAAGAATTATTATTAAGCCCTTTTTCACATTAACTCACTAATATCTGTAAGGTCTCCAAACATTAAATGGTAATCCCTAAGCATGAATTATCAAATAAATATTTCTGAGCATAAGACATCAAATTGATTCACAACTAATTAAGAAAAACCATTTTCATCTCATAAACCAAAAAATTATAATGATCTTAGTGGATTAAATTCGATTAATAATAATTGAAATTATGAAAAGAAATTACCAATCAAGCATAAATGAATAGTTTCCTCCGTCTCCTTGGTCATGGGAGAATTAGCCTCTTATCATGTTGGAAACACGCTCAAAATTCATTTTTATTGCTCAAAGGAGGTGTACAAATGATGAAATGGAGAGAAAATGATGAAAACCGGGTGTTTGCAACGTTTATAATTGTTGCAAAACACTGTTACAAAGAGCGATAAATGATTATTGTTGCTGTCACTGTGTTTGTGCGACCCACCCTTGGTTGTCGTAGTTCTTGTAGCATGAACGACTGTCTCTGGTGGTCTTATTTTCTTCGAGTTCTTCACAGCAGCAGCAGAAAAGTATTCTCTGCAACTTGATTTCTTCAACTCTGTCATGTTCTAAAATTCTCCCAAATATACCGTTACCCCTCTATGCTATCTCAACAACTATTTATAACCCAACATCACCGAAATATCTCGCCATAACTTCATATAATCCTCCATTACTCGGCATTGTTCTTTACGGTCTGTTTAGGAAATAATCTAGATTTATGATTTCTCCACGCGTTCTAAATCTGCTAAATTGCCATATTTAACTCCTTCACACTCTAGATAGTTGTTAGGGTCTTCCAGATACGTGCAAATTCCTCTGTTGCTCGCGCAATCTTGTGAATATCTCCTCCGGTGTATGTGATGCCCTGTTTTCCTCTCGCGGAAATTCCAGCCAAACTGGATCGAATCCAACACCTCTACCATCCATGTCTATCCCATACAAAAATACCCAATCGATTCCAGCCCTTTAGTCTCACCGAAACAAGCTCAAATCGTCAACCCTACTTCTGCCAGTCGAGAATTGTTTTTCCCGCCAAAACCAGCAAGTTGAAATGGTGAAGATGGAGTCCCCCTAACCAAACAAGGGGTGCAAATAGATAGATGCCCACTGAGGTGCCCCTTATCCAAAAGCGAATGTCCGAATAACACGTGTCCTCCGGGTGCTTTAGACAACTTTTCGAGCCGATTTTTCCAAAAATGTTTATTCCCCCAAAATACCTACACACACATAAAACACCATAATAAGTACAAAAATGAGCACTAACAATACAGAAAATTGAGGACAACATAGACACAAAAATGTGTCTATCAGAGTCCAAGAGATCACCTTCAAACACTGACATTTGACGAAGATATTTTGATAACTTCCATATAAGGTATGTGAAAACTGAACCATTCTACTGTAATCACTATCTTACCCTTATATTTGTTGAGACTATGTCGTATGACTTCTAATAGATTTGCAAAGAAGAGTTTCGAGTCAAGATTGTCTTGTTAAAATATCGAAATATGATTTTAGCAAAAATGTTCAACGGTCCTTAAGTATATTAGTTCTAAGCAATTTTTTGTTTGTGAATTAAGTTGTGGATCAATTAAAAATTTCCCGTGCAAATTATTTAATCACTTGGGAATGTTTCAAACATCATAAGAGAGAAATTTAGAACTTCTGATATTTCTGCCCAGGG
Source organism: Papaver armeniacum (assembly GCA_023531295.1). Lineage (NCBI taxonomy): Eukaryota > Viridiplantae > Streptophyta > Magnoliopsida > Ranunculales > Papaveraceae > Papaver > Papaver armeniacum. The sequence goes on along the minus strand of JAJJWW010002063.1, from coordinate 183,304 downwards.
TAGGTTGGCGAACCAGTTCGCAAACTGTAAATTCAGTTGGATACAGTTCACGAACCGTTGTGAACTAAATTTGAAGTTTGTATAATAGGCTAGCAGTTTGCGAGTCAATTAAGTTCGGAGGTATAGTAGGGTTGAAAAAACCCGGTTCACGAACCGTATAACAACCTAACTTGTGAACAAGCCTTACGGTTTACGAACCGTTCTACCAACTGTCCAATATGATTTTTAGCAAATGCTCAAAGACTAATTTTCTTAAATATGTTCAGTATTGCTATAACTCTATTAGACGTTTCTAAGACTTCATTGATCACTTAAATACTTATGTGTGCGTGTGTGTCATGATTAAATTCTGTTGATTAAATGAACATCAAATTGCTTTTATTTCTTTGGCTAACTTGCCAAATCGAATAAGTCATTATACATGGTTTCGTAATTGGGCTACAATATATATTCTTCTATTGTATTTTCCGAGAAAATAGTTTTCTTGATTCTCAACCAATGGTCTTGGAAGGCTATAAATAGAGATGCTCTTTCAACTGGGAAAATCAATCTATGAAACTTTGTTTCCTAGTTAATTATAGAGTCGTCCTTTATTGACCTAAGTTTCTTCTGAGAAACGTAATTAGGTCTACGACTGAAAGAATTCGCTTTGGGGATTCATGAATCCATGCCTGACTATTTTTACCTTGATAGTTCGTGTATCTAGATCTTGTTTTTGTTTTATCTAGGTTTTCGTGATCTCTTTCAGGAAGGATAGATAGTAACCGCAAAGTTCTCGTCGTCTCAGACTTTGTGATTCCTTAAAATAGATATATGAAAACTGGTCTTAATTGATCTTTCGAATATTGTTCTTGAGAGGTGGTAAAAGATTCAGGCTTCTCATCTAAGCGAGTGTAAGTGTTCTGGATTGTGAGGTTTGTTAGCTTTTTCTATTGCAAACAGATTTTCTTCACTTGATCTTTGATCTAAACGAAAATAAAATAGGCTTATCTGTTAGAGGAAGATTGGTATTTGGTATAAAAACTCCTCACTTTGGATGTAGCAACTCTTAGGATGTAAAGGACATCAGCTAAGGGAATCAATTGCGTACAACCTTGTGAGGTTTAGAGAAACTTGCTTTGGATCAGCACTTTGTGAGAGCAAGAAAGAAATGTCATGGAAAAGTAGGACAGATCCTAAGTAAGTTGAGTTTAGAAACCTCAATCCGCATTATTTTTCTTGAGGGTGATGTTATGCAGTATTACTAGGATTCCTAAAATTTGTTTAATTTGATAAATTGGATAGGGTGTGAAGGAGGGTCACTGACCAAGTGTTTGTGCATTGCTTACTGTTATGGCTCAAATCCAGCTAACCTCGAGATGATTTGAGTTTGTGTCTTGAATCAAATCTAACCATGGTTAAAAGACTCGAGACTTGAGAGTAGACTCGTCCAAGAAAATACCATATTACAGCTAAAATATATTGTGTGCGGTTTTATAAAAATTAAATAAATTTCATTTTATCGGCATTATTCGAATTTTACTGATGAAAACTCCATGCTTATGCTATCCCTTTGGTTGGCTGATGAGATATTCTAAGCTCTTAAGAACATGAAATCAAGTAAAGCACCGGTCTCTGATTGTTTTCCAGTTATCTTATTAAAATACAATTGAGAATTGATAGGTTTTAGGTGGTATTAGTAATTCATGATTTTCTTAAAACTAAAATCTTAAACTCAGATTTGAAAAAAAATCTTTCTATTTTTAATTCCTAAAACTAGACATCCTATAACACCAATCGATTTCGGACCAATTGGTTTGTGTAATATACCATATAAATTAATCTCTGAGATCTTGACCAATTGGCTAAAACTTTACCAGATAAACTCATCTTACCTTTGCAATTACATTTTTATTTTCAAGAATTTTTTTAGACAACATAACTATTCCAGAAAAGTAGGAAGAAAACATGCAACGTTGGAATCAAAACCGACACGTCGAAGACATTAGATAGGGTCAACTGGTCATTTCTTATGCATGCCTCAAAAATCCTTTGATTTTTATGATGGTGGTGTGGCCTAATGCATCAATGCAACTACATCTATTTGTGTCCTTTGGAATGGTCATGATGTTGAAACTTTCAAACTTCAAATGGCTTAAGACAAGGAAATCCTTTATGTTCTTATCTTTTCTTGATTCATATGGAGGTAGTTTTTAGGTTATCATGTTCTTGCGAGCTAAACAAGAAGATACAAGGAATTGAACTTTCTAGCAACATTGCTCTTATTTCTCATTTATCCTTAGCAGACAACTACCTCCGTTTAATTAGGGAATATTTTGTTAATTGTAAGCATTTGATAACCATTATTTAGATATTTAGCTTAGCTTCAAGTCAAATAATGAATTTCGAAAAATATGGGCTATTTTTCAGTAAAAAAATACGCCCTAAACATAAAAAAACACTGATAAGATTGTCTAACAAAAAAAAAATCCTAAAGATACTCACTTAGGGGATTTTATTTTCATAAATAAATCTAAATTAAAAATATTTAATGGTAGTATTAAAAAAAATAGAACATAAAGTGAATGGTTGGATGAGTAAGACTCTTGGTCAACAAAGCAAATCAGTGATTAACAAGTTTATGTGCCCCTTTTCCCTACCCTATCCCTCGTATGTAGGGAAAAACCTAAAAATGCATCCACTATGATCTCCTATATCCCTACAAGGCAAAGTGGATCAGATCTGATCCACCTTGTAGGGAAGGGAAATCATACTGAAACTCAGAAGTCGTATAAATTTATGCTCTCCGGAAACTCAGTAGCCATATGGAAGTTGATACAGCTACTGAGTTGTCGTATCATTTTACACGGTTACTGAGTTTCCGTTTCTGGTTTTTACCTTAAAATTTTCCCTTTTCACTTTTTTTTTTTACTAAAACTCTTTTTTCCCTATTATATCTCCTTTTTACCAATTATATATCTTTTTTTTACTCTAAAATATATTTTTTTACCTAGACAAATATATTCCTATTGGAAAAAAAAACTGGGAAAAAAAAAACGGAAACTCAGTAGCCGTATAGCATTATTCATACGGCTGCTGAGTTTCCGTATCGTGTAGGGAAGGGGAAAAGGGGCACCATAGTGAGGTTACCTTCCTTGTGATATCCCTTCCCTTTATTTGAGGGATAGGGAAGGGATGCCTTGCACCATAGTGCTTGGCCTAACAAAAAAAACAATATCAGGATACAAGAACTATCAAGGTAAAGATAATCGGACCTGGATTCACGAATCCCAAAAGCAAAGTCTTTCAGTCGTAGATCTAATTGAGTTTCCCAGAGGAAATCTAGGTCAAAAGAGGACGACTCCATAATTAACGAGGAAACAAAGTGTCAAGAATTGATTTTCCCAGTTGAAAGAGCATCTCTATTTATAGTTTTTCAAGACCATGGTTTGCTTAGAATTCAAGCTAAATTAACTTGAAAATCAAACAAACTATTTTATCGGAATATACAATAGAAGAATATACATTGTGGTCCAGTTAGAGAACTGTATATAATGACTAGTTTGATTTGGCAAGTTAGCCAAAAAACTAAAAGAAATTTGATGTTCATTTAAACACCTAAGAATTTAATCATGGCATACACACACATAAATATTTAAGTAATCAATGAAGTCTTAGAATCTTTAAAGAGAGTTGTATCAATACTAAGCATATTAAGAAAAAAATAAGTCTTTGAGCATCTGTTAAAAATTTGTTGGTATAGTTGGTAGAACGGTTCGTGAACCATAAGGCTTGTTCACGAGCCAGGGTGTTACAGTTCATGAACCGGGTTCACCAACCCTATTAGACTTTCGAACTCATTTGACTGCGATTCATGAACCGGGTTCGCCATTTGGTAGCCTATTATACCAACTTCAAATTCAGTTCACCACGGTTCCTGAACTGTATCAAACTAAATTACGGTTTGCGAACGAGTTCGCTAACGTTCACTATATTTATGAAACTCAAATATCCATGGTTTGCGAACTGGTTCTCCAACTTACCCTTAGCAGAAATATCAGAACTCCTTAATTTCTCTCTTATGATGTTTGAAACATTCCCAAGTGATAAAATCATTTGCATGGAAAATTTTCAATTGATCCACAAACTAATTCACAAATAATAAATTGCTTAGATATAATATTGTTGAGGACAGTTAAGTTGTAATGGTTCAGACAGGGACTGGCTTTTTTAATATTGCTCTCTTATGGACATGCCATTTGATATTGCCGAACTAAGGAACTCTGGGCAGTAGTGACATTTTGAAATGCTGCCCTATGTTGAAAATATGTATACTGCTATGTATCTGTACTTTGAGTATATAGTTCATGGGACTCTAGAATCATATGTGTGGTTTAAAGTGTATGGTTTTAGTCTGTTGTATCCTTATTTTGTTTTCTACTTCGTATTCTTTTGAACTTATCTAATATAGTTAATCCAAATGTGCTGGAAGTATATATTTGAACATTGTTCATGTATGGGTGTTATTGTTTTAAATTGCGTCTGAAACATGATCAGGACTTTTTTTTTCTATAAAAAGATTAGTAAGCATGTAGAGTGTCTGCTGCTAATCTACCTTTTTGTTGCCCTTTATTTATTTATTTTTCGTTTGTGTACCTATTTTTAGCATGTAAGTACATATTTTTCAAAACAAATTCAATTTAGTTGTGGATTCTCATTCTAAGCCATAATCTGTCTAAGCCTTGGATTTTTTTATTTTTTTTTTCTTTCTCTTTTTTTTTTTTTTCCACTTGCCTTTGGAACTCTTTGCTTTACCTATAGTGGTTTAGTCTCTTTGCATTGGTGTAATTTTGGCAGTATTTTTGCATTACCGGATGTTGTATGTTAATGGTATGAGATTTTGATTTCAATTTTTTTGTATGAACTTTTATTTTTGAGTGGCATATCGGAGTTTCGCCTTTACTGAATGGGTTGAAATGGAACCCTACGGAAGGGAACTCTTACGGTCCGTTACAATATCACACTTGTGTTCAAACTTATTGGTCAGAACACTAAGAATTGGAAAACTGAACTTCTTGAAAGAATGTTCGAACCTTACATGGTAAGAAAACTAGCAAGGATTAGGTTATATTGTGATGATACTAAGAAATTTAAACAAGATAAAACGAGATAGTCGTTAATTACAAATGAAGTCTTCACAGTCAAACCTATATATGTAAAACTTAATAATCCATTTGCGAACTTGACTAATAATAATCCAACTTTCTGGAAAATTTTGTGAAACATAAATACATCTCAGCGAATAAAATTGTTTGTTTGGATATGTTTGCAAATTGCATTATCAACAAAAGCAGAAAAGGAGTACGTTTTGGAGATTTTGACGACAAGTGTATTATATACGAGAGTAGCAAAATTTTTGGAGTTTCTCATGTATAAAGCATACAACACGCTCTTTCTTAGATGCCAAGGTTATTTTCATATTGTTGAGAGTATTAGTCCCACATTGTCTGGGTTATCTAAGATCCTTCGGTTTATAATCCTTAGGGCCTCTCCACTCATTTCCAATTAGTTTTGAGTTGGATGCCCATATTCTAACATGGTATCAGAGCAGGCTGTTTGCACTGAGTCATTTGACCGCGCCTTTACTCCGCGTCACCCGATTTAATTTTCCACGTGTTAGACCCAACGAGGCTACACGTGAGGGGACGTGTTGAGATTATTAGTCCCACATTTCTGGGTTATCTAAGATCCCGCAGTTTATAATCCTTAGGGACTCTTCACTCATTGCAAATTAATTGGTTTTGATTTAGATGCCCATATTCTAACACATATCTCTGGGCATAGGTTTTGTAATATCTATTTGGACCCTAACTCTTGCAAATTTTCTCCAACGAGCTTCTTCTTCTTCAATATTAACTTGGGGTTTTCAATTTGCTTTCTATTTGATTTACTTTTGTTATGTTCATCACCCATTAACTGCAACCAAATTAAACCAAACGAATCCGAACTCGTATTCGTCAAGGAAAAGATCTTCTTCACAAGATCAAGCTCCTCATTTAGAGACCACATTCCTTTCTGAATGACTTCAAGATATCAATAATAACTCAAATCTAGCCATGTAAGTTCTTCACCGCCCGTATAAGATACATTAAGTAAGACAGATGGATGTGATAATTTGATTAACATATCTCTCGAGACCGTGTGACCATATTCCTTACCAGTGACTAGTTGAAAAACTAATAAACGTTTCTTCAAACTAGGAATTCGTTCTTAATGCTACAAAATGGGTAGGTTAAAATTTGTCTTATCGAATTTTGTTAGCATCCAACATGATTAGTATTTAAAACAAATCCCGAAAGGGCCCGTTAATTTTTTTGATGCAATTAAAATTAGATATTTAATAATTAAATAGTACTTTATATGCGTATTTTCCCCCAATTAAATTAGGAAAGATGGAGATCCTACCATCCGTTAAACTTTTTTAGAAACTGTATTTGAAAGTTACGTAAAAGAAGAAGACGACGAAGAAGAAATGTGATCAAATACAAGAAAAACAAGAAATTTTTCTATATACATTTGGCAAGATTGTCATGTTTATTAAGGACGTAGAGAGAATAATACAATTTAATTTTTGTTACCTTGATCGTTTAAAACATGGTAAATGATGGTTTCCCTGGGGATATGTCTATTATTCCTTCAAATATCCTTTTATCTTAAAGATCCGAATGAGAAATTACACGAATTAGAAAAAACACTTAAGACTAGATTAAGTGACTAGAGAGTGTAATCTCATAATGCTTAGTAAGAAAAAAAATAATTGCATTTCACTATTTAAAACTCATTTATTTAGGTTTGTTAACAATAATTATTTTCATTTTCGGATTCAAGAGGGAGTTGGTTTTGTGTCTAATTCAAAATTTGTTGATAATGATATTTAACATATTGGAGATTTATTTAAATCAAATAATTTGATTAGGTAAGAAAATTAATAATTATCTAATGAGGTTCGAACTTGATTTAATATACATACATCAATGCATAAATAAATACTAAAATAGAAAATCAACAAATAAAAGAGAAGATGATAAAAGATGGGTTTCCAACATCTTTAATTTATCTGGGTAGTTTTGAGTTAGATAAAAGATAAAAATATATATCGTTAATTTTAACCGGATATATCTATCCTTCTTTAATTATTAAAATATAACACACATGCGATTAACATATCAAAAAATGAAATAAAATATTATTACTAGATTTTAAGTTGGTTGTATTTTCTAAGAATCAACAATAGAATGATAAGGAAGAAAAAATCTCATTAAAGAAGAAGAAGAAAGCCGAAAAACTCTCATTAAAGAAGAAGGGGAAACATCGAGAGCTTGTTGCTAATGGAGAGGAAGTTGTTGGTTCAATAGGTGATCAGAATCCTTATCTTGTTTTAGGTTTTTCTCTATTAATTGTGTTCAAAACAATGAAGATGAAGTTAGTTCAGAATCACTAATTGTTAAATTCGTTAGTTGTTGATTTTTTTTAATCATTTTTTTTTTGGTTGTTGATGTTGATTTTGCAGTGAAACAAATTGATTTTGATTATGATGATAAGGAGATTACCAAAGTACTTCCTGATGAAGCCAATGAACATGATAATGGAGAAGATGTTATCGGTGAAAAAGGTGATCAAAATCCATATCTTGTTTTATAAAGAAAGAAGAAGAATAGGGAGAAACACCGAGAGCTTGTTGCTAATGGAGAGGAAGTTATTGATTCAATAGGGGATTAGAATCCTTATCTTGTTTTAGGTTTTCTCTGTTAATTGTGTTCAAATCAATGAAGATGAAGTTAATTCACCTCAAACCATTAAGAATCACTGATTTTTAAATTCGTTAGTTGTTGATCTGTTTTTGTTGTCGTTGACGTTGATTTTGCAGTGAGAAACTTAGGTTTGGAAAGAAAAAAACTTATTAAAGAAGAAGAAGAAAGCATAAAAACGCTCATTAAAGAAGAAGGAGAAACATCGAGAGATTTCTGTTAATGGAGAGGAAGTTGTTGTTTCAATAGGTGATCAGAATCCTTATCTTGTTTTAGGTTTTTCTCTATTAATTATGTTCAAAACAATGAAGATAAAGTTAATTCAGAATCACTAATTGTTAAATTCGTTAGTTGTTGATTTTTTATAATCGTTTTTTTTTTGTTGATGTTGATTTTGCAGTGACACAAATTGATTTTGATTATGATGATAAGGAGATTACCAAATTACTTCCTGATGAAGCCAATGAACATGATAATGGAGAAGATGTTATCGGTGAAAAAGGTGATCAAAATCCATATCTTGTTTTATGAAGAAAAAGAGGGAGAAACACTGAGAGCTTGTTGCTAATGGAGAGGAAGTTGTTGGTTCAATAAGTGATCAAAATCCTTATCTTGTTTTAGGTTTTTCTCTATTAATTGTGTTCAAAACAATGAAGATGAAGTTAGTTCAGAATCACTAATTATTAAATTTGTTAGTGGTTGATTTTTTTTAATCGTTTTTTTTTTTTGGTTGTTGATGTTGATTTTGCAGTGAAACAAATTGATTTTGATTATGATGATAAGGAGATTACTAAAGTACTTCCTGATGACGCCAATGAACATGAAAATAGAGAAGATGTTATCGGTGAAAAAGGTGATCAAAATTCATATCTTGTTTTAGGAAGAAAGAAGAAGAAAAAGAGGGAGAAACACCGAGAGCTTGTTGCTAATGGAGAGGAAGTTGTTGGTTCAATAGGGGATCAGAATCCTTATCTTGTTTTAGGTTTTATATGTTAATTGTGTTCAAATCAATGAAGATGAAGTTAATTCACATCAATTGTAGGTATGGTTCTGAAAAGAAAACAATCTTCTAGATGTCAAAATAGGAAAAACAGAGAAAAAAGATTAGAATCTATCAAAAGTATTGCAAGATCTTTTGATAAATATTTGATTAGGAATCAACAAATTGCTGAAAAAACCGCCAATGAAGATGATGGTAGAGATGATAATGGTATGAGTTAGAGGTATGAGAATGATGGTGTTGCTGATAATGGCATGGATGCGGGGAATGTAAATGATGGGGATGCTGATAATGTTATAGATGAGGTGAATGTTGGTGTTTCTAATATGGTGTTAATGTGGGTAATATGAATGTTGGTGCTGCTGATTATGGTGTTAATGATAATTAGAAAAATTTAAGTGCTACAAATGATATGAATGACCTCAATGGGAATGATGGTGGCTATGATGTGAATAATGACAATGAAGGTGTTGATGTTGATAATAGAGATAAAAATGAGGATAATGTAAACACAACGACAGAAAATAATGAAGTTGGAAATTGTGGTGATGAGTTAAGAGATAGAGACATGCTTGATCCAGGTAATTGGAAAACAATTGATAAAAAACTTGTTGATTTTTTAGATAGATAAGGGTCCAGTAAGAGTTGATATATCATATTACCTAGAAATGCCAAGGACGATTGTTTCTCTCGCTATCATTACTTTCAAAAATTAAGCAATTTTGAGAAACAAGATAGAAGATGGTTGGTGTATTCGAAAACTTTGGACAAGGTATTCTGTTTTTCTTGTAAATTTTTCAAGAAAAGGGAATCTAATTTTCAGTTGTGCAGTACTGGGTTCAATGATTGGAATAACATAAGTGGAATACTCAGAACTCATGAAAACTGTGAGGAGAATCTTCGTTGTATGTCTGATTGGCTTGAGTTGGAATTAAGATTGACAAAGGAAATAACAATTGACAAAATAATACAAGAACAAATTAACAAAGAGATTTTTTTTTATAGAGATGTATTGGAGAGAATGGTTTAACATTTCGTGGAGATAGTGAGAAAATATTTCAAAAAATAATGGTAAGTTCTTAAGCTTCATAGGGACACTTGGGAAACCTAATACCCATACCTCCTGTGTGATTCTCCTTTAACCTAGGTTTTTCTTAAAACCATTATAGGTTAATGACTTAAAGACTTGATTGGGATTGTGAAGCCATACCCAACTATTTTCTTTGTAGTTGCGTGTTCTAGTCTTGCTTTGTTCTATCGTATTGAGTACTATCTTCTCTAAGATTTGCTCGAGATTTAATCTCCGCTGGGCAAGATAAAAAGTAGTCACAAACATCTTCGTCTCATCTTTTGTGATTCCACACTATCTTGTTTCGCTACCATTCGATTAAGATTATTGTGAGGTGATTGATATTACTAGGATGTTTTTCGGGAATATAAGTATGGTGCATCAATTGGTTCCTGTTCACCTTGATTTATCAATAGACGGAACAAAACTCATAGGTTTTTTTGTGGGAGACAAATTTATCTATTAAATAGACTTTTCTGTGTGATACAGATTTGTTTATCAAGTCTCCGACTTTGGGTCGTAGCAACTCTTAGTTGGGGGTGAGATCAGCTAAGGGAATCAAGTGCATAGAGTCCTGCTGGGATTCAGAGGCGTAAGGAACACGACTGTACCTTGATCAATGTGAGATTGGTTAGGGCTAAACTACATTCCAGTCCGAAGTTAACTTGGAGTAGGCTAGTGTTTGTAGCGGCTTAATACAGTGTGGACTTAAAATCTGGACTAGGTCCCGGTTTTTTTTCTGCATTTGCGATTTCCTTGTTAACAAAACTTCTGGTGTCTATTTTATTTCTTTTCCACATTATATTTGTTTATATAATTGAAATATCACAGGTTGTGCGTAAGTTCAATCAATTGTGAATCCGACCTTTGGTTGTTGATTAAATTGATTGATACTTGGATATTGGTTTTTGATACCTTCCAAGTTGTTTCTTATATTAATCAGGCTCACGAATTTCCATCTGTTTGATTTGCTGCTTACATTAAGAAACACATATACTCTTGGATATATTTCTTTATTGAGCTCGCTTTATTAGTTGGTGCTCCCAGAATTATATTGGAGTTAGTGCATTCAGATTGCCTAAACGAAATATTGGGTATGGTTATTAGACACCCGCTTTTTCGGATAATAACCGCAAAGTTCTCTTCGTCTCATACTTTGTGATTCCTCAAAATAGATATATGAAAACTAGTCTTAATTGATATTCTGAAGATTGTTCTTGAGAGGTGGTAAAAGATTCAGGCTTCTCATCTAAGCGAGTGTAAGTGTTCCGTATTGTGAGGTTTGTTATCTTCGTCTATTGCAAACATATTTTCTCCTCTTGATCTTTGATCTAAACGAAAATCAAATAGGCTTATCTGTTAGAGGAAGGTTGGTGTTTGGTATCAAAACTCCTCACTTTGGCTGTAGAAACTCTTAGGATGTAAAGGACGTCGGCTAAGGGAATCAATTGCGTACAACCTTGCGAGGTTCAAGAGATATAAAGAGCGCGACTGTAAATAAAACGCTTAGAGGGTGGGTTCAGTCTCAACTACATTCCAGTCCAAAGTATGATATTAGGCTAGTGTATGTAGCGGCTTAATGCAATGTGGTATTCAAATCTGGATGAGGTCCCACGGTTTTTCTGCTATTGCGGTTTCCTTATTAACAAAAAAATTGGTATCTTGTGTTTTTCCTTTTCCTTATTATATTGTTTATCTTTATAATTGGATTTACGCAAGTTGTACGTATTCAATCTAAGTAGATACGTACGATTAATTGTAATCGATTACGAGACTTATTTCTTATAGAATTCGTACCTTAAAAGATAGATAAAAAGTTTGTTTACTTGGAAAATTACGATTGAATTATTTGGATACGTCTAGATTGATCGTAGATATTGATTTTTGAGATCGTCCAAGTGCTCTTTTTAACAATCAGGTTCACAAACTCATTGTTTATATATGTACTGATTGAGGTAAGGTGGAGATATAATCTCTATATACATATTATCAATGATCATTCAGTTGGTCTACTTGCAATTGTTATAGGTTTTCTCCATAAAGGTTGTCGAACGGAAAAGTAGTTGGTGGTGATTTTGGTACCCGCTGCATTTTCATTAACTCATATTCATAAGTATACCATCTATGAGGTATGAGATGGTTCATCCATATGTTTGGAAAGACAGGTGGGTTACCTGGACAACGAGAAACTCTTGAGTCTCTATGTAACAACAATAATCAACATATAACATTTGCGTCTGAACTTATTGATAATAACACTAAGAATATGATAGCTGAACTTCTTGAAAGAATGTTCACACCTTACCTGGGAAAAAAACTAACAAGGATTAGGTTATATTGTAATGACATTGGGAAAATTAAAAAGCTAAATGGAGATGGTCGTAAACTACAAATGAAGTCTTTTAAAAACTATATATGTAAAACTTAATAATCCATTTGCGAGCTCGACTAACAATAATCCAATTTTCTAGAAAAATCTGTGAAACATAAATACGTCTCAACTAATAAAACTGTTTATTTGGAAATGTTTGCAAAATGCTTTATTTACAAAAGAAGAAAATGAGTACTTTTGGGGATTTTAATGACAAGTGTATCATCTATATGAGTAGAAAATTTTTGGGAGTTTCTCATGTATAAAGCTTACAACACGCTCTTTCTTAGATGCCAAGGTTATTTTCATATCACTTGGGAGAGGTTTTGTAATATCTATTTGGATCTAACTCTCGCAAATTTGCTCCAACGATCTTGTTTTTCTTCTTCAATACTAACTTGGGGTTTTCAATTTACTTTTCAAATGAAACTAAACTCCTATTCTTCAGGGAAAAGATCTCCTTCACATATTTTCATGAAAACAAGCTCCTCATTTGGAGACCACATTCCTTTCTGACGATTTCAAGATCTCGTAACTCAAATCTAGCCATGTAAATGCTTCACATCCCGGATAAGATAGAGTAAGTAATACAGATAGATGTCATAATTTTATTAACATATCTCTCGAGACTGTGTGACCATAATCCTTACCAGTGACTAGTTGAAAAACTAATAAATATTTCTTCAAACCGATTATTGAGGTTCAATGTTTCTTCCTGAATATGCGACTCCATACAATCTCTTGATGTTGATGTTGTCCATCATTGATCTTGTATAACAAAAACATAATGCCTGCAAATGGATTCATCTTCAGCAACGCTATATTTGCGAGCTCGAACTCGAACTGACATATTGGATTTGTGGAGTGAAAGAATGAAGATTGAAGAAATGGTGTGAGTTGAAATGAAATTTGATATTGTATTTATAGGATGATGAAATTATGACCGTTAGATGAGATGATATGAGGGGTCGAGTCTAGACCGCTGGCGGGGGAAACTACACCGACCGGTTTTTCCTACACCGAGCGGTCGAGACTTTACCTGGCCTGCTTAGTCAGGTCAGTTTGCTTGTTTGCCAGCTCCATAGTGGATGCAAAACTTGATTTGCCACACCCACAGTAACCGGCCTTACGACTTGGAAAATGTTGAACTCCTAGTCGCATCCGAGTAAGATTGGGTAATTCCCCACTGTAATCCATTTACGTCTAGATAGATGATTTCTTAACCTGATAGAATTATGTGTTCCAACTACGTTGAATTAGGAAACAACCCAACGGTATATAAACATCGACAAGGTATAGTAGCAAAAAGCCCAACCATAAAAGTTTCTGTAGGTTGATATTTAAATCTACGTCGAGAATAAACTTTTACGGTTAGGAAACTTCCAACAAACTTTCGAAAACATGGATTACGGCTAGGTTCGATGATCTCCGCCCTAGGCGTATTAGTTATTTAACTGAGTTATGGCTACAAGTAGAGTGCACGTGCGTTGCACGTCGGCAAATAATGGTCTTTATCTTAACGTTTTTTGAATTTTGGAATTTTAGATTCCAAACCCTCGAATTAACCTAGGTAAACAAAAAAAAGGTGAAAAATATTTAGAATTGAATTATTAATAATATATCATTCACTAGTATTGTATGATCGAATCGTTCGATAAATTATGGTCAGCTATTTCTCAAATACATTAAAAGGCTATTTTGACGTATTTCTAACTACCAAAACTCACAAAAATGGTGATATTTACGTTTTCCAAAAATTATTAGTTAGCCTGCTAATAAAAGTATGCATATTTTACATACAAAATGACCACCTACACTGTGATGGGGATCAAAATATTTACTTACATCCAAAATTTAACAAATACATCCTCACCAAAATATTCCTATTGAGCAGTAAAACTAAAGTGTATTAGCAAAATACTAAAGTGGTAAATTTAATACTTCTAATAAGTGTACGCTTAATCAGTTGACCTTCCCGACACTTGGTAAAGTCGTAGTGATTTTTCCAAGCTAGTTGCACATAAAGAGGTACATGATGATGCAGGTAATCATCTGAGTTTGAGAAACACTTATTCGACAGATAATCAGAAGAAAAAATACCACGTGTCTCGATTGAGTCATTTTCTACAACATATGTTGGTTCTAGGCTTCTAGCTGAATTGGATCGTCTTCTTCATCCTTATCAAGGTAAAAAATCCCATCTCTGCTAATACGAAATGGAAAATTGTGCTAAGGTTAGTTATGTTGAGTTATGAAATTGGGGTTTTCTGATCAAATTGATGAAATTTTCGTAGATTTGAGAAGTTTTGGTTCATGGAATCGTGGGTATTCAATATCTTCCCCAAATTTCAACTTGGCAACTGTAATCAAGTTTTTGTTATTATATCTGAATGAGCTATATCAGGTGGCCTTTTTTTGTTTTCTTCTAACAATTACAATGTATCGTCGGATTCGCAATTCACCATCATTGTCTGTTTGGTTATGATTTGGTGGTGGTGGTGGTGGTGATGGAATCGTCATTACAATACGTTGTCCAAGGAAGAGACTATTGTGACTAATGATTCATTCTCAGATGCAAAATTGATTTTTTTTAAGTGAAAACACGGATCGAGGGAGGTGGTTCCAGTTACGGCGGAGGTTATGCCGTGGTGGTGGTGAAGGAATTACATAAAATAATTTGGTTGATTGTGGACCCGAGCCTCTTAATTTGGTTGATGGCGGGCAGAAATTGTAATGTTTGATATTTGATTACATTTTCATCTGGGAATATTTTTGTTTTTGTTGGTGGTGGCGGCACTGGCGTCGGTATGCTGGCGTCGACGGCGGTGCGGATGAGAAAAAGAGGTTCTGTGATAGAAAGGAGAATATAAAAGGTATTTAAGTAATAGAGAGGGGTATAGTGGTCTGTTCAGTCCTGTAGAGGGATATTTCAGTCGCAGCCGGAAAAGTGAGAAATGTTGTCGGAGGAGAACTTAGGAAAAAATTTATTTCGTTAGGGGCATTTTCGTCGAGTAACCAAAAAAAACACACACAAGAATCTTATAGGGAATATTCTTTTATCTAATGGTCCAGATTTTAAAGGAAGGAGATCTAGCGGAAGCTATCACTTAGCATTTTGATTTTTGATTAGTCTTGCTCAAATTAAAGCGGATATGAGTTATGTTTTTCTCTAGCCGTAAAATGTGAAAATAAATTAATCTACAACCGGAAAATAGGTCTTCGACCTTGCTGTAGATGGTTCTGAAATCAATTTTCTCCGAAGTTATTTTGAATAAGTCTAACTTACTTCAAGTACCAGACTCAACGATAAAGAGTGGATTTTTTATTTTGATCGACGGTGAGTAATATTTCTGATTTATTAAAGACGATAAACTGATTGCGTTTGGAAAAGAGAAAGATCGGGTCCGGTTTACAGCTAGGGAAGAAGAAGGAAAGAGTGGTAGAAATAGGATTGAGAAGTGCTACACCTACCGATTTTTGCTCCCGCAAAAGATTTCGACAGGGGATTGGATGGATCATGGAAAGTAGGAAATACCAATTGGTCCTAGAAATAATATATTAGGATGAGTCTAGTCCATTTGACCCAGTCAAATGTCTGTTTGGTCTTATTTGGTAATATAAATTATAGTTTGGTCCTAAAAATTATTGTTTGGTCCTACGCTGATGTTATGGATGATGTAAATGTCACCTTGTAGTGGTAGAAATACCCTTTTGGATAAGGACCATATATATAGTCAAAAGGTAAGAGAGATGGAATCATTCTCAGATTTACTTTCTCTCTTCTTTTCTAGATCTAGTTTTTCTTTTCCTCTCAAATCTTTTTTCTAGGGTTTTAATTTTGTGAAAACAAGAAACAGAGATGATGAAGATATGCATACGACGATGAAGATTTTGTAGATTTTACAGAGAAACAAAAAACAGATATTTTGATTTGATTACATAGATCGAAGACGAACTTTGTTTTTTTTTTTTTTTTTTTTTTTCTTTTTGTTGCTGCTGGTGTTTGAATGTTGAAGATGAAGATGAAGATGAAGATTTTGGTAGATGATGATTTTGAAGAAAGACGATGAAGAAAGACGATGATGATGATGGGCCCACCTAAAAAAGGACCAAACGATATTTTTCCCGAAAGGAAACCCCTCTCTGCATTGGGATTATCAAGGGGTGAAAGTGGGTCCATGTATTGTTAGTGGCCGGGTTTTAGTCGGGACGTGGCTCCGTAAACCTAGCATGGATAATTCGATGGAAGGGTAACATAGACTTCGACAGTAAATGTACACACTTTTACTCCCGTTTCGCATTCTTTAGTCCCCAGAGCCCTCCCTCGACCATTCTGCAGCTCTGTCATGGAGGCGGAAAAAGAAGCATCACCAGCACCTTGGCTTGTTTTTCCATGCGGAAAAGGTAAGAAAAATCAAGCTCTTTATAATCTTTGTGAACCAAATAACACAAATTGTATAAAATTCATTCCTGAGTTGAGTAGGAAAACTTTTTGGCAGAAACCCTCTCATCAAGGTTGGTTAATAGTCTTATGTGATGTTAAAGACGAGGACTCTAATGATGACGATGATGATAAGAAATTTGACAACTCAATGCCAAATTGGACATATGGGGATTGTTTTTTTGTGGAATCCAGTAACATTACAGACAATTCAATTACCCAATTTACTCTACTGGATTACTAAACAGAATGCATATCAACTGTTTGATTGTATTTTATCATCACCCCCTCCTGGTGGAGTTCATAAAGGTGGTGATAATCCAGTAGTTCTATTTCTTTTTAAACAAGAAGATGAAGGGTTCGATCATGTGTTCGTATTTTGCAACCCTGGAGACAAACAATGGAGAACTCAATTGTTGTCCCGAGATATCATAAATATAAATCAACTTGTGTCCCTCAATTGTTTTCAAGGTAAATTATATGCAATGGGTTTAAACAAGGAACACCTAAAGATACACCTCCTTGGAGCTAATCATGATAATGTTAGCCTTGCTATAATGCCATTCAAGGTAAGATTCCGTGGATTCTTTCAATTTCAAGGAGCAAGAAGTGATTCTACTTTGTGCTTAGTACATTTTGTTGAGTGTTGTGATGTTTTTTTCATGATCAATATAATTTACAATGAAAGGGGATTTGAGAAGGTAGTAACCTCAATACTAGTGATGAGGTTGGATTTCTCTTTGATGAAGTGGAAGGTAGTGAATTGTCTCGGTAATCATGTTCTGTTTGCTGGGAAAAACACAGCTTATTGCTTCATTTCTGAGTTGGGACTCACCAGGGGTTGTTTGTATTATACACTTCCTGAAGATCAAGGTTTGTACAAATTTAACATAGAAGACACCGCTGAATCTGTTATCTTGCCGTGTCCGAAAATGCCAACACCATGGTTCTCGTCATCTTGGATCACGTTGCCTAATGGACGGGGAAGAAAGGAAGGTGCGTCAGGTAAGGATGAAGAAGAAAAATGCTACATGCTTGAAGGGGGAAACAAAACAAGTACAATTAGTAGTTATGATGAGACAGAGAATAAGAATGAGAATGCCAGTCAGGTTGAAAAACATAATCATCCGCGTCTGGAAGGAGAAAAGCCATGGTGTATTCTTAACGTTGACATGGTGCAGTTGATAGCAGGTTATCTCCATCCAGCGGATTACGTGCATTTCCGATCGATCCATAAAGCGAATCGTGAGATAATGCCTGTAGTAAAGTCTAGGTTGATTCATACTACTCAAACCGCAGAAACCAGATATTTATTTCCTTGGTTGGTGTTCTCTAGAGATAACAGCTCCACCATCTATAATTTTGTAAACCCGATGCATAATAATGAGAACTACCTTATAAAGTTCTCGGAATTACTAGTAGGTGCCATGATCTGTTATCAAAAGGATGGTTGGCTACTTATGTCCAGAGATAAAGAGTTGTTCTTTTACAATCCTTTCGCAAGAGAGACCATCCTACTTGCTGATTTTCCAGGGTGTCATTACTTGTCAGACATCTCTTTCTCCTCTTTACCGACTGCTCCTGACTGTTATGTTTTTGGCATTGATAGAAGTGGCTTTGGTATTTCTATCACCATCTACACGATTGGAAGAGGAGAACAACAATGGGAGTTCTTTAGCCTTGAAGAGTTTGATGTTCAAAAGTATTCAGCTTCACGAAACACTCCAACTTTGTTCGACGGGGTCTTCTATTCGGTAGGTAATGATGGAACTTTAAATAAACTTAATTTATTGGATGATACGTATGAACTTCTTGAGAAACCTCATGAACGTTTTAATGACTCCTATCCAAGCTTCTTGGTGAAGTGCGGAGAAGATCTCTTACTAGTAAAATTAGGATGTCCCGAAATGTTAGTTAGAATCTTTAGAATGGATTTCTCTGAAATGGAATGTGTTGAAGTTGAAAGTTTGGGAAAGCATATGTTGTTCATTAGCGACATCACTTGTTTCTCAGCAATCGCTCCAAATAGTCAGATGGAGAACAAAGTATATTTCCCTAGAAAATACCTGGACGGTGAAGGAATTTTATGCTATTCACTTGAAACAGGAAGTTATCACTCTTTTGGTGGCACCTCTCAGCATTCTGCTAATAACATATATGGCACTAAGGGTTGGCATTCAAACTGCAGTTGGATTCAGCCTAATTGGTCGAAGTCCACTGCTCAAGAGCTTGACTGGATGTGGATAGGGTCTTGTTTGGATACCAATTCTAAAGAAAACTGCTCATTGTAATTGATGAGAAGAGATCAGAGAACTCAGTTGCTTTGTCGTGAGCTACATCCATTTTTCTCACACATCTTATAGTTGCCAAAAATATTTTGTGTGTGCAATATAGTTAAGAGTCCCTCTATTAGTGGTACTTGATTTTTTTACTGATCAGAGAGGACCTGTGCAGGTTTGTAAAGTTAAGAGTGTAAGCCTTATTTCATTTTCATATTTATATTTTACATACATTATTATGATTAAACAGATACAGACAGAGGGATAAATGGATGCCACTGTTACTCGCATGGCTTTGGTAATACTTTCCGCAACTTTCTGCAAATGAAAAAGTCATTCGGAAGAGGGACTACTTCATTTTCTTTCACATACTCCACTGACCATCTTACTAAGAAGCTTTGTTCATTGATTACCCATGATTGGGGTTACACTCGCAATGTTTCAAAGGTTTTGTACATCTGTAGCGCATTGCCATCGACGATGAGTCCAAGCAACTGTCCTAGTTTCATCGTCCACGACCTTGATCATATCTTTCATCATCATTTCAGCACGAGAAGCATATCTTTCATCATCATTTCAGCACGAGAAGTCCCTAAAACGTAAACTGTGTTATGAAATTCGCTTTGCAATTGATACTTGGCTTGTTCTAAGTGGAACTAAAACGTTAGTCACAATTCTTGGAATATAAAACATTACTGTTCTTAAGTTGCTTACCCAGGAGGATCGGTAGACTGACGAGCAAATTGGTACCCCGTTATATTGTTTGCATTATTGCATCCAACAAAACTAGATCTTAGACCAAACCTTGGAAATGTCTGGAGAGAATTTTTTTTTTTTCTTTTTGATGCAAAGGAAAGTATACATTATTGCCTTCACTCAGGAAAAAGGACCCTGTTATGATCCTATACCTTGTCAAGGGTTTGAACTTAAGTTTTTGAATGAAAAACAAGAGAATAAAAAAATTGAAGAAAATAATTGTGTTGCTTGCCTGAATGTTTACGAGACTCCGATATATATATAGTTGTTGTAACTTCCTAAACAAGAATGTAGCCGACTTCTGACAATAACTATAACTACTTCATTAAGATTAAGCTAAATAAGGAAACCATATGAAAGGAAATAACGTGTAGAGGTGTTGGTGTCGCAACATCCCACCCTGCCTAAAAAATGGCTTGTCCTCAAGCCTGAAAGTCTGGAAAGTGAATCAGTAGTTCATCCGCATCCTCCCATGTTGCTTCTTCAGTTGTATTATCCTTCCACTTGACCAGCCACTTTGTCCCAGCAACATTCCCCTTCTTAAACATCTTACGGTCCAAGATTGTATCAGGTTCCCATTTCTCATAGTCGACTGTCACAGGTAAGTCAGTATTAAGAATATCAGATGATCCAAGTTTCAGTTTCAACTGTGAGACGTGAAACACAGGATGAATTCGCCTTGTAACTGGCAACTCTAAGCGGTAAGCAACTGTCCCAATTTTCTCAATGACCTTGAATGGTCCATAGAACTTAGGTGACAATTTAGAGAATGAAGAAGTAGCTGCAGTAGTTTGACGATAAGGTTGTAATCGCAAGAAAACCCAATCGTTGACTGAAAAGCTGCGTTCAGTCCTATGCGCATCAGCATAAGCCTTCATTCTGGCTTGCGCATCATGTAAATTTGATTTAAGAATCTTCA
Organism: Papaver armeniacum; assembly: GCA_023531295.1. Lineage (NCBI taxonomy): Eukaryota > Viridiplantae > Streptophyta > Magnoliopsida > Ranunculales > Papaveraceae > Papaver > Papaver armeniacum. The sequence continues at coordinate 162,682 of JAJJWW010002063.1, read as the reverse complement.
AAATATGATCTCTGGCTTGTAGAACTATATCAACAGCATGGACAATAGTTGAGCCTGACAGATATGTAGTAATTGTTGGAGGAGTCTTACAGTAAAGAGCTTGATAAGGGCTCATTTTAATGGATGTGTTATAACTAGTGTTATACCATCATTCTGCTCACGGAAGCCACTTAACCCAATCTTTTTGTTTAATCCCAGCAAAGCAACGTAAATAACATTCCAAGGTTATGTTTGTAACTTCTGATTGTCCGTCAGATTGAGGATGATATGCAGAGCTTCGACAAAGCTGAATGTGTTGCAAAGAAAAGAATGCCTCTCAGAAATTACTCATAAAAATTGGGTCACGATCACTAGTGATGCTCTTGGGCATTCCATGTAAACGTATTATTTCTCGTATGAAACTCTCAGCCACAGTATCAGCTGAATAAGGATGAGAAAGAGCCACAAAATGTGCGTACTTTGACAAACGATCTACCACCACTAATATACTTGTCTTTCGGTTAGATGCAGGAAACCCATCCACAAAATCCATAGAGATATCGACCCACACATTAGTAGGTATAGATAAAGGTTGTAGTAATCCTGGAGGAGGTATGGATTCAGCTTTGTTTCGTTGGCAAGTATCACAAGTCACAACAAGCAATGTAATCCTTAACTGCTTTTTTCATCCCCGGCCAATAAAAATTCTGCTGAAGATGCTTGTAAGTTCGTAAATAACCAGAATGTCCCTCTGTTGGTGATGAATGAAACTTATCGAGAAGCTTATTGCACCATAAAGAAGTAGATACTACTGCAACTCTGTTCTTGTAACGAAGAACGTTATCTATGTAAGACCATGGAGGCTTACAATCTGGTTGAGCACGTAACTTAGCAATAATATCACTGAACTCGGTGTCATTATGACATTCTGTAATGATGTCAGTAAGGCCAGAAAATATTGGAGAAGTAATTGCCATAAGTTGCGAATCATTAATACGAGATAATGCATCAGCCGCCATATTTGTTGCACCTGATCTATAAATAATCTCGTAATCATAACCAAGAAGTTTGGACAGCCACTTTTGCTGCTCCATTGAACTAATCCTTTGCTCTAAGAAATACTTCTGACTACAATGGTCTGTGTAGATCTTAAAACGTCGACCCATTAAATATGGTCGCCATTTGATAAGTGCATTAACAATGGCTAACATCTCTTTGTCATAAACTGATAGAGTTAAATTTTTACCTGAAAGTGGCTTACTATAGTATGCAATAGGTCTGTTCTGTTGAATAAGGACAGCTCCCAATCCGTTACCTGAAGCGTCACATTCAATGCCAAATTCCTTGGAAAAATCAGGAAGTGCTAGCACTGGTGTGCTAGTTAAGGCTGTCTTGAGCTTATTAAATGCATCTGTAGCAGCTGTAGTCCAATGAAACACATCTTGCTTCAATAACTGAGTCAGTGGAGCACTAATCTTACCATAATCTCTGACAAACTTACGATAATAGCCTGCTAACCCCAAAAAACCACGCAAACCTTTGACACTAGATGGAATAGGCCAGTTCAAAATGCAAGAGCTTTTATCAGCTTCAACCGAAACACCATTAGAAGATACTAAGTGTCCTAAGTAACTGATTGTAGTTTTAGCAAAGTCACACTTAGAACTTTTTAGATATAACTTATGTGTGCGCAGAATTTCAAAAACAATCTTCAAGTGTGTAAGATGGACTGTGAGAGATTTGTTGTAGACAAGTATATCATCAAAGAAAACCAACACAAACTTTCGAAGATAGGGTCTAAGAATATCATTCATGAGACTCTAAAAAGTTGCAGGGGCATTTGATAATCCAAATGGCATTACCAAGAACTCATAGTGACCATCATGAGTTCTAAATGTTGTTTTATGCACATCATCTTCATGCACACGTATTTGGTAATAAGCGAATCACATATCCACCTTAGAAAACATAGTTGCTCCATGAAGCTCATCTACTACTGGAATATGAAATCTATCCTTAACAGTAACCTTGTTTAATGCCCTGTAATCAATACACATTCTCCATGAACCATCCTTCTTACGAACTAGTAAGACTAGGGAAGAGAAAGGACTAGAACCAGGCCTAATAAAACCTGCTGCTTTCAATTCGGAAACAATCTTTTCTATTTCAGCTATCTTAAAATACGGGTATCGATAGGGTCTTACATTTACGGGTGCAGTATTTGGTAGTAATGAAATACGATGGTCTTGTTCCCGTGAAGGTGGCAAAGATGAAGGAGATGCAAATAAGTCAGAAAAACTTTAGAGTAATTTCGAGACTGCAGTAGGTACCTGAGGTTCGTCTGTTGCTGAAGGAGAAGTTGCAACCAATTGGATTAGAAAACCATGGGAAGTATGATCAATTTTTTTTTGCATTGGAGTGTTGTCTAATATCATAACAGATGCTGAACTATTTCTAATCAAAAGATGCTCATGCTCACCAGATTTAAATTGGATATGTAGTTTCTCAAAATCCCAAGTGATATTGCCTAAGGTTCGTAGCCACTGAACCCCTAATACAGCATCACAACCACTTACTGCCAGTAAAAAAAATTCAATAGTAAACTGATAATCTTGTAACTTGATGGATATATCAGAACAAGAACCTTGAGTTTATAATACTCCACCATTACCTACCAAAACTTTCATGGTAGTGTTGTCAAATTGAGCTAAAAATCCACATTGCTTTGCAATAGTTGGATGTAAGAAGTTATGAGTCGAGCCAGAGTCAATGAGAACTGTGATCGACTTCCGTTTAATGTATCATGTAACTCTCATAGTATTAGGAAAAGAAGAACCTGTGAGTGCATGAATAGAAATTGTAGGTTCTGTACTTGATTGAGTAACCTCTTCAATGACATTATTAGTGTCCAGATTGTCTTCATCAACACAGTCATTGTCAACATCGGTGATTGAAGGAGTCATATCCAGTAATAATAGTCTAGGTTTAACACATAAATGCCCAGGCTTATATTTTTCATCGCAATTAAAGCATAAGCCTTTATCACGACGCTCTTTCTGTTCCTCCAATGATAATCTCTTGACCCCTGTCGGAATAGTATTTCTCTTAAATGTTGGACTAATAGAATTTAATGCTTGTCTGAAAGGATTTGGTCGAGCCATAGTTTTGTAGAAAGAAGTGGTAAGCAGTACATCTTCCTGTTTAATAGCTTTTTTGAAAGCCATAGGTAAAGTTTGAGGTTCAAACACTTCTACAACAGATTGTATCTCAGGTTTCAAGGATCGGATAAAGAGATCAATGATATGATCTTCTGGTAAATCAGTAACAAAGTTCAGGATGTGCTCAAACTCGGTAATATGCTCACGTACTGAGCCTTTTTGAGATATTGTAGACAATGCCAGACGTGGGTTTGCAAATTTTTTATCAGCAAATCGATCACGAAGAAGAGAACAAAAATGCAACCAAGTTGGATTATCTACCTTATTTTGAACCCACCTATACCAAGCATTAGCTTTACCCTTGAAGTGAGCTGTAGCAATCAATGTTTTAATAGCCGGACCGGACATCAAATCAGTAAAACTATTGGGTTAAGGTTCACTGGGTAAACCAGTGGTTTAACCACTGGGTTAATGGGTCATCATAATCGTCAACAGTAGCACTAATACTGTCTAATGTATTAACTGTGAAACATGGTGGTAGTGGAGCAGTAAGCACTGGTTAGCATACCTATGAATAAAGCGTAAAAAAATTATTAATACATCCAAGATCTTAATCACCCCCTCAACTTTTCCTCCTCCCTCCTACTACTGTAACTCTTTTTTTTCTCTGTTCTTTTTGTTAGATCGCCTCTATCTCCATTACCAACAAAGGGAAAGATCATCCATAGAATTCTTTGTTTCCTTTTTATAAATTTTTCCAACGACTTCCTATTATCTTAAGTATGGGTTTTACTTCATGAACTCATCTTCTTATTCATGGGAAGATTTTTTTTAATTTCCATTAATGAATCTGATGTTGGCAGGACTATAGATCTAATTCTTGAAAGCAAATTCCATCTTTTAATTATTACAAATACAAACACCTTGAATGTCAATTGTTATATAGATTTAGTGGAAGATCTATTTTCATTGGATCTAATTCTTAAAATTTTCGATGGATGTTTCAGAAGGGAAAAAATTGATGGAAAAGCATATGGTTGAACTGTCAAAAACCCAGCTGGGTCAGCTGGTTCACCGGTTCAACCGGACGAGTGATAGGTGTTGTAAACACCTTGATATTTATCTATGGTTTATGCTTTCTTCGCGAGTTTTCTTGTAAATTATGTATCTCATGTTGACTTTTGAGTATTTAGGTACTTTGGAGTCATTTAGATCAAAAGAAGGAGAAATCCTACATTTGGAGCGTAAAAGGCAAAAAGGTCGATTCACAGGCGAGTGATACTTGGAGCCAGCTAAATTTATGTATCAAAAGAGGTGAAGAATGATGTGCTAGTTCCGCGCAACTGACAAGTGAGGAAGAAAGAAAAAAGGCAGTTAGTACCACGGAACTGACAAGCCATATATGAGTTTGGTGGCCCATATTGATTTGCTGGGTGCTTATAGCATTTCTTATCATAACCTAGACCTGAGAACAAGAGAGATGTTTCTCTTCTCATTTTTGTCCTTACAAAATTCATCCCATTCAGAAATGAGAACGGCTGCTGTCTGTGAGAGGTGAAATCGTGAGATTCAGATGAAATTGATGATGGAAAATCGATCTGAATAAGAAAAGAGATGTGAGATGGCTTGTCTGATGCTTGTGCTGCTGTTGTTCATTGTTGAAGACGATTGAATGAAGAGATCTGGTGTCGGTGATGTTAAAGATTGAATTCAAGAGTCTCTGTATGATGGGTTTTTGCGGTAATGGAGGTTGAAGAGATGGGTTAAACTCGATTGAGTTTGGTTTGTTTTGGTGAAGAAAGAAAGGGGATTTGATGAATTTAGGGTTTGAATTGGTTTTCTGGGTTCATGAGAAGTGAAGAAATTGGTGATGCTAAAGGGTTCTCTAACTAGGTTCTGCAATGGGTTTGAATCAGAAGCTGAGAATGTGTAGCTGTTAGTTAATGGCAGAGAAGCTTGTATAATTGATGTTTGAGGCTTACAGGTGATGATGGGTTGAGCCACAGCTGATGATGTTAACTGTTAGCAGTAAAGAATTTATGGAGATGAGGTTGAGCTTTACAAATAGAATTGGAGGATAAGAATTGTGTGCTATGGAGGAATCTGTGTGGAGCTCTGGTCAGATAGGTCTTGAAGCAGATGGAGCTAATGGGTAATTGTGGTGTTTGTGGTGATGAATGGAATGAAGCTGAGATTACAAGTGTATGAGATGCAGTGCTGCTACTGAGAACTGAAGCTGAGAAAAATACACAGCGTGGAGTTGAACTGGTATTGGTATTGCAGTGGAATTGCAGGGAAGAAACTAGTGTTGCTGGGACTTGGTATGGGTTGCAGTCATGAACCTGAGAAGGAGTTGTTGATGTTGCTAAGCTGTCAGGGATGAACTCAGGAAAGTAATGGGTTGGTTAGGACTGAAGTTATAGTGGTGTTGTGATGCCTGCCATTGAACTGGTGGTTGCTTACATCAGAGTTAGTGATGGAGCTGAGATGAGATGGCTTAAATGGTGTTGGGTCTGTGGTTTGAAAGTTGCAGAATGGATGAAGTTATAGCTGGTGCCAGGGAATGTGAAGCTGAGTAGCAGTGGAAGCAACTGAGAACAAAGATAAGGATTTATTGGTGTTGTGTGTCGAATTGTGCATTGCAAGAATGGCTCGAATGATGGAATTGTAGCTGCTGATGCTATAGGCTCTGGTGGTGATCTTAGATGTATGTGTAGGTATGGATGGTTGTAGGTGTTACGGCTAAGATGGTGATGGACTGGTGGTTGTTATTGAAGCAGTGGAGTGAATGGAGATTCAGGTTGGGTTTCACATGAAGTTGAGATTAAGAAGCTGTTGTTGGTTGAGTTTGAGCTGGTGATCGAGAATGAGATTTGCTGGTGCTATGCAGTGGTGGATGTTGTTATAGTTGGTGTTTCATTGCAGGTGGAATAATGAATGACAGTTGCAGCTGAACTGGAAGCTCAGATAAAGGAATTGGTTTGGAGCACACCTGTGACAGAATGGCAGTGTTACAGAAGTAGCTTGAGATTGTGGATGTTGAATGTTGTAGATGAATGATGCAATGGACTGGCTGTGATTAGAGTTTCAAGTGGAGAAGCTACAGAAGAGAGGAGAATGACCAACCATCATGGCTGTGAATGAAGCTGTGAGGTGCAATCATTATGCAACACAAAGGTTTGGCCTGTGCAAGATGGCTCTGGCTGTGCAACAGCTCTGGCCTAGAGACCAACCAACCGATTCAGATAGATAACTCGGTATGACTCGGTGCTTGACCCGGTTTGACTCAGTGACTTGACTGAGTTGACTGCCGATTTGATTCGTTGACCGGTGACCGGGTGGACTTTGCCGGTCACCTGAGCTATTTTCCGGTGACTCTTCCGGCCAATTTCCGGCCATAATACCATTTTTCCGGCAACATATTTTCTACATGGGATTCTCTCACTTATGGGCTTGGTGAATTTTCATCTAATGGACTTTGAAGACTAGACCTAATTTTGGAACAAGAGGAGCTATAAAAAGAGAAGTCCTACAACTTTTGGAAATACGTTTTATTCTTGGAAGCTAAGGAGAGAGCCGCTTTTGTTTACGCTATTAGGGTTTGCTTTTGTTTATCTTCTTCTTTATTCAATTCATATTTTTGTGATGAACTCCATAGCTATGAGTAGCTAAATTTAATATTATTGGTTAAGGATGTAGTCATATTTCTAAAACTTGTGCTTGATTTATGTATTAGTTTTCTCTCTTGATTATCGTTCATACCTCTACTGTTTTTAATAATCACATGATTGATGTATTGTGATAGGATTATGATGTTTGATAAGTTAAGTGGCCAATTAATTGAACTTGCATCCTTGTCCATAGCTATTTTAGGGTTTTTCATCGAGCGATAACCCTGAATACAAGTAGCATAATATGTTTACGGTTTGTAGTGATACACTCTCGTAATCATATGTAGAGTGTGACCATTGTCCGAATTGTTATGCACAATGTATGACAATTGCATTGATTAGCCTATTTCTGAAAATTAATGCTCCTAGGAATTGAACTTAATTAGCGCAAGGCGTTAGGTTATTCTTTAGGTAGAATTCACATACGCAGCTCTAATGTGTGTGTTGATGAACTTAGGAAATTAATAGATTATCTTGCTCTCTTGATTCTCTAGGATTTTGATAATAAAAGAGATTAAATTGTAATTCTAATCATATATGCAAGCACATGTTTAAGATTGAAGATGAATTCCTTGACCAATATCTTTCTCTCATTGATTACTTTCTACAATTTACTTTGTTTTTGATTTACTTTTATTGCTTACAAAAATCAGAAATCCTCCCAAGTGGTTACTTTAGGAAATTGATTACATAATAACTACAGTTGCCTCTCCGTGGAAACGAACTCTTTCTTATCATATACTTTAGGAAAGTGAAATTATTTTTGACGCATACGACAGCGATCAAATTTTGGCGCCGTTGCCGGGGAGGCAACCGACTAGTTATTAAGTTTTTAGTTTCTTTTTATAATTTCTGCTTTCATCTTTGCTTTTTGTTTTCTTGTCTTGTTTCTCACTTGTTTGCGAGAATTGTTTTCAGGTACCTAATCCCTGGCTTATAAAGATTGGAATTATCCAAGGTGCGGGATAGCTACTCGAAGAGGCACAATACTCCAACCAAGTCAAGACGCAACGGAAGAACAAGAGTTGGAAGTAGAAGAAGAGACTTTCCAGCAAGAAGAAGAAGAAGCAATGGGTGATGCAAATCGTTCACTCAAGGAGTTAGCTTCTCATAAGCTTGATACACAACAGGGGTGTATTCAAACAGACTCTACTTTTGAGATCAAGCCGGGGTTGCTTAGAGAATTACCAAAGTTCCATGGCATGGTGAATGAAGACCCAAACAAGCATCTTATGGACTTCCACACCATTGTCATGGCCATGGTGATTCTAACTTATACTAGATATAGATCAATTAACAAATCAATTTAGCGTGCATCCAAACAATCTATCAATCAATCATAAGTGTCTTTAAGATCACTCCTATTAGTAAAAACATAATCCATAATCATGTGAAAACTTCAAGATAGAATTGAAAACAAAACTCAAATCATGTTAAGAACTAGGAATTCATCCTCAATCAAAAGAAATGAGTTACCATGTTTTCAAATTCACAATTAATAATTATTAAAAGTTTCAAATCTCACACAAGTAATTAAAAAGAAAATCTTAGAAAAAGCAAGCTTCCAGCGGACGTTGAAGCGGATGGTGCAATGTTAAAAGTTTTTCTCTTTGATGGATAGTGCTAAGGATTGGTTGTACTATTTGCCTTCCTAAGTGTCACGACATGGAATGGGTCAAGAAACTCTTTTTGAGAGATATTTTCCTGCATCGAAGGCTACTCAAATTCGAAAGGAGATTTGTGGGATGAAGCAAAATGTGGGATAATCCTTATATGAATGTTGGGAACGATACACGAGATTGGTGGCAAGTTGCCCTCATCACCAATTCAGTGACGCTATGATCATCCAATACTTCTATGAAGGACTCCAATCAAGTGATAGGAATCTTCTTGACGCTGCGGGTGGTGGTGCACTAGTTAACAAGACGGGTGTAGCACAAGCTAGAGAGTTGATTGAAAACATGGTCTCACAATTCAAAAGACTCTCCCTTTTTCAAATTCCCAACAATTCTTGAGTCGTGGTTCTCGCCAAGTCTTCACACTTTCCTCATGTTCTAACCAATTCAGATGTGCTTCTTAGGAAAGTGAAATCTCGTCGAAGTATGAAGTGATCGAGGTCGAGGAACTTCGTCAACAAATGGGTAACATGAACGCAATGTTGCAACAAGTTGCAGCCGCGGTGATACCAAGTTCCTCTCAAGCTTATGAAGACGAGCAAGCTAATGCGGTCTTTCCAAATCAACAAAGACGGTATGATCCCTACTCTAACACTTACAATCCGGGATGGAGAGATCACCCCAATTTTAGCTATGCCAATAAGCAAGGAGCGGTTCAACAACCTTCCTTCAACTATCCGAGTGGATTTCAACCTCAACAACAACAATTCCAGCCGAGACAACAATTACAACAACAACAACAACAACAACCTCAAAATATGGGGTCCAATATGGAGGAGTTGCTGAAATCTTTTATGCAAAGAACGGAGAGTACGGTTAAGGATTTGCAAACTCAAGTTGGTTCTATGGCTATTGAATTGAATCAATTGAAGGCACAAAATGGTGGGAAACTCCCTTCTCAACCTATCAACCCAAAAGAGGGTGTCAATGCAATTACTTTGAGAAGTGGTACACAACTTGTGCAACCCGAGGTTACTGATTCGGGCAAGGTGGAAACACCAAAGGAACCTGTTTTGGAGGAGACAAATGAGGATTCTCCCCAAACTTCTGAGGTACCTATTTCTAACTCTAAAACTCCGGTTTATACTTATGTTCCTCCTTTACCTTTCCTCGCAGATTTGCAAATTCCAAGAAGGCAGAACTAGAAAAGGAGATTTTAGACATTCTCAAGAAGATCCATGTGAACATACCACTCATATATGCAATCAAGCAAGTTCCAAAGTATGCAAAGGTGTTGAAGGACTTATGTACCAATAAACAAAGGCTCAAAGATAATGAAGTGCTTAGTGTGGGTAAGAATGCTTCGGCAATCTTACAACACAAACTCCCACTTAAGTGCAAGGATCCCGGTAGCTTTGACATTCCCGTCACAATTGGTAACACCATATTTAATAAAGCTATGTTGGACTTAGGTGCATCCGTTAATGTTATGCCTGCATCTATGTATAATTCACTTGATTTAGGTCCTCTTAAAAAGGCTGGAATTGTGTTGCAATTAGCCGATCGTTCTAATGTCTACCCAATGGGTATTGTTGAGGATGTTCTTGTGCAGGTTAATCAATTAGTATTTCCAGCTGACTTTTGCGTGTTAGAGATGGATGAAGGTTCACCGGACTCGTCTCTTCCATTGCTACTTGGGCGTCCCTTCATGAAAACGGCGAAAACCATTATTGATGTTGACAAAGGAACGCTGACTATGGAGTTCGATGGAGAAATAATACGTTTCAACATTTTCGAGACGATGAGATATCCTAGTGATGTCCACTCTTGTTTCTCCATTGATGTGATGGACAAATTAGCACAACAAATGTTTGAGTTGAATGGTGTTGATACTTTGAAAACCGTACTCACTACACCTATTGACGATGGTTATGAGTATGGTGATGAGATTAAAGAAACCCTTGGTTCTCTTGACTCATTACCGGAAAAATCAGCAGTTAAGAATATTTCATATGCTTCTTTACCTTTCAATGATGAAAAACTTGTGCCATCTATTGTTAAATCTCCAAGTTTAGAATTGAAACCTCTTCCAAGTCACTTAAAGTACTTGTACTTGGGTGACAAGGAAGATTTTCCCGTGATTGTTTCTAATGATCTTAATGAATTACAGGAGCAAAAACTTCTAAGGGTGCTAAGGACATACAAGACGGCCATAGGATGGACAATCTCCGATATCAAGGGTATAAGCCCTGCCGTTTGTATGCACAAGATCCGTGTGGAGGATGATACAAAGCCTACAAGGGAATCGCAACGTCGTTTGAACCCTCCCATGATGGAAGTTGTGAAAAAGGATATACTCAAGCTTTTGGACGTGGGTGTTATCTACCCCATATCCGATAGCAAGTGGGTAAGCCCAGTACAAGTAGTACCAAAGAAATCAGGTGTGACGGTGGTGGAAAATGATAAGAACGAACTTGTCCCAACTCGTGTGCAAACCGGTTGGAGGGTTTGTATTGATTATAGAAAATTGAATGCCACTACTCGAAAAGATCACTTTCCTTTACCATTTATTGATCAAATGCTTGAACGTTTGGCTGGACACTTGGTAGGCCTGGAAATGGTTTCTATTTAGCCTACGAGTAATAACCGCAAGTGCACGGCGTCTATCGGAGACGCGGCAAGTACGGGTCGAACCACAGAGACTTGTGGTGCTATGTGTGATCTAAGGCTTGGCTTAAACTGAATTTCTATCAAGGAAGTGTAACACAATGGGTTTTGTTGCCGATACTACTGAGTTATAGTGAAGTGACTCTAAACTAAGGTATAAAACAAAGTGACAAAGGGGATGCTAGGGTCTTCAATTCACCTCTAACTCCTATTGTAAGTTCAACTCAGTTGAGCTTTCTTGTCCTGTGACTGATAAGGGCAGGTGTCAATTCCACCACCTATCTAAGGGGTTTCTCCATATAAAGCTTCAAATGACAAACTAAAGTACTAACCCGCAGTATTAGTTGTCTAATTAAGCACAACTAATCAAAGGAATTAGTAATTGTGCCTAAGGAATGAGCCAGTAGCAATCTCAAAACAGTTGTGACCTAACTACAATGGATACAAGGCATCCATTGTGAGAGAAAAGCTTTGGATGCTAAATTTGAAGACATGTTTATAATTTAAGCTTGCAAGAACAACTTAACACAGTTAATCATCACAATCAGGAAATTAGGGTTTCATTGAAACCCTAGCAACTAAATTAGAACATCATAAAACAACAATTAACACAAAAATAACTCTACCGTGGTGCTCTGGCTAGCCCAGGCATGAGCCTAACACACAGTTTCTTCCTCTATTTATACATGCAAAGGAAAATTACCAAACCCTAATTCTTATCATAACAGAAATTGAATGCAAACCTAATCGCCCATACTCTCTGATTAATGCTCTCCTCTTGTCACTTCGTCTTTGGTAGCCTTCCTTGTGTCGACTGATTTGATGTATGAGAAACCCTAGCCCCAATTATCTCTAATTTAGCTTCTAGGGTTATGATAGAAGCTAAAAGAGAGATAACTAGACCTAGAGAGGGTGCGGATGTGGTTGATAGAGCTAGTGGTGATGGCGACAGGAAGAGGTGGTGAGGTGGTGGTTTGTCGTAGGAGAGGGAGGAGATGGAGAAGAGCAGAGCTCGCTCGTCGGGTGGAGAGGAGAAGAGAAGAAAGAGAAAGTGAAGAAGAAAATAGGTTTGCTCGATTAGGGTATAGGGCTTGGTGGTTTTGTTGTGGAGCGAGGATATCAAAAATTGATGCGCCACCAAGCGACCGTAGGATGCGGCCGGAGAGATCTCGACAGGCGAGGAGGAATTGGGCTATTTTGGTGTTGCACGGAGCAAAATAACTTCGATGCGCGTGGAGGCAGCGACCGTTGGATGTAGCTGAGGGAGATCTCAACGGCTCAGAAATGATGGGCTTGGATCCGGGTCGTGGGTCGGAGATGGATAGCTCGAGCCCATGTATGTAGATGAGTTGCTACTTGTTGGGTTGCAATGTTGCGCGCGCGGCTTCGACTTCTCTCCATAGACACTTGCCTCCGATTCTTCGCTCTTTTGGCTCCTCAATTTCTCCGAGCTTTATTTATTACCTAAAAACACAAAATTAATTAATACAAATATTTATTCTTGAAAACAAGGAAAATACGGAATATGGGATAATATCTGATTTCTAAGCGCAAAAGATGAGTAAAATGCCAATAAAAAGGTGTATAAATATGCACTATTTGGCACTCATCAAATACCCCCAAACCTGAATTTTACTTGTCCTCAAGTGAAACGGAAATGAAGAAATCCTAACTATACCCCTGTCGCAGTCTCTCGAATGCATTTAGCGTATGCACTAAGCCTTTAAACCCCTAGGTGTCCCTAGTGGACGAGTTGTTGTCTCGTGAGGGTTTACAAGAGGTGTACCCACAAAACCTTCTCCAACTTCAGAGTGTAAAAGAGTCTCAAGCATCCTAGGAGCTATGAGGACATAGAGTTTCTGCATGCTAGTAACATGAAGTTAGAACTATCGAAGGACGCATTCTCATCCTTAAGTGCTGAGCGAGAAGTAACCATACCATATGAAAGAATTCGGATTCGATTGTGATCATAAGTCTCAACTTCTGCCTCACCATTAGGGTTTTATGATATTTGCACTCAAAAAGATCGCTTTTTTAGTCTCTCATGTGTGCAGGCAGGAATAAAGAGAGAAATCCTGCACACGTTGAAGATGAGAAGGATAACCTTCCGAAATGATTTCTGGAGACTCCACAGAAGTGTGGACAAAAAGAATCTTTTTCTGATGATCTCTAAGAAGGGAAATCAACCATTAGCAAGGATGGGAGTACTCACTTACCTTCTCACCCGATCGGCAATTAATATCACTCTCTCATAATAAACCATAGAAACGTCTTCAATCTTCGGTCTTCAAATGTTGATGATGAACTTCTGAACTTCACAAAAACTTGACAAACATACAATTTTTTTTTTTTTTTTTTTTTTTTTTTTTTTTTTTACACTTGTCTTGATTTCACAAACTTCATTAATTCTCATCCTATTTTTCCTTTTCTTTGTTGCACATAAACCTTGGACTATATCAACTTTTCTTCAAATATTCTGATGATGCTCCGCTTGCTGACGATGATGTGTTTCTATGAATCTGTTGATGTTGAGAGAGAGAGTGATGCTAACTGCAAATCGATATTTAGAAGGAGTTTTCATCTTTAGACGTCACCCTCATGATTGACAAAAACTAGCACTTAAGAGATCAAAAGTAGTGCTTTGAAATTGGTGCGAAGTTGGGTAGCTCACCATTCCTACCCGGAATTGATGTACGGTGACACACACTCTAACACTTTTCTAGAAAGTTGCAAAAATTGAAGGTTGGTGCCTCACTTGATGTAAAATGGGTAGTCTCCACTATGGGTGATCACAATTCTACTACCGAATATCTAAACAACACCTAATTCGCTCTCCGGTATGGTTAAATCCAACTTTAACGCTCTAATCAACTAAGAAACCCGATTGCGTTCTCCAGTACTTCCAATTTCTGTTATTTCGGTCAGAATCTCTATGTAAACATAGCTAAAAGCATGCTAGTGACTCTAAAATCTCTAAAAGTTGGAGGTTTTTTTTTTTTTTTTTTTTTTTTTTAAATGAAAATAAAAGATTAAAAAGACTAAAAACTCTAAATGCAAATGCACCCCCAAACCTAAATCAAACATTGTCCTCAATGTGTCAACAGATAGGAAAAATTTAAACAGTCACATACCATGAGAACTATGCTGAAAAGAGAAAAGGGAAGAGATTACCGGATGTCGGCGGGAGCAAGGTTAAAGCTTCATTCGTTAAGGCTAGAATCCAACATTCTCAGCGGAGATCATATCGGATTAGCACAATATATGCGCAAGAAGACTCAACCGATGCAAGAAAGAAAAATTTAACAAGTCCTACTGGATTATATACAATGAAAATTTACCATACACTAACAATCTAAAGAGTTGAGGGTCAACCCAATAGAAAATATGTACAAACATCAACAGTCTTACACAAATATAAAATGAGAGTGCAAGTAAGACTGTGTATGTGAATGATTTTCCCCCAAACCTAAACTTGTGAACGGGTGTGTTTTTGAGCACAAAATCTTGCAATTTTAAAGGTACATCATGCAAAAGGTCTAACTCAAAATGAGTTTTGCTAAGAACAGTGGACATACACTTTCCAACTGTGGCTCCCTAAAAGTGTTATATTTTGATGCAAAATAGTCCAAGAGGACTTGGGAAGCACAAAGTTCTAGGCCTAAATTAGGCATTTTCAGAAAAGTTGGTTTTGCAATTTTGTTACAAACTACACCTAGGTTTGGTGGAGGGGTTTCAATTTGTGACTTAGGAGAGAGGCTAGGTACATCTAAGTTGTTTTCATGTATAAAATCATTTGCACCATCACATACTTTCCTAAGGTCAGAAGAGGGTAAATCATGCTCACCATCATAGAACAATTCATCAATCACCATGTCATTCATCAATCACGCACACAACAATAATATCATAATCATCATCTTTTCCTAAGAGCACAATTCATCAATCATGATCAAAAAGAACATTAGTGTCATGTTTCACCTTTTCTAAAGATAATCGAGCTTCTAATTGCATAATCGTTATGTTGAAAAAAGTATAGCCTCTGAACTCAAAGATTTTGCTTTGGAAAAGAAAAATTTTAGTTCATATGCAAGTTTCCAAAATCTACACAATGCTCTTTTGTGACTACTAAGTATCTAATATCATGATCAATTCCAAATAAAGCTTCAAATGACTTACTAACCCAACAAAGGAATTAGTAATTGTGCCTAAGGAATGAGCCGTAGCAATCTCAAAACAAGATTGTGACCTAACTACAATGGATTAGTGTTAACACAGTTAATCATCACAATCAGAAATTAGGTTTCATTGAAACCCTAGCAACTAAATTAGAACATCATAAAACAACAATTAACACAAAAATAACTCTACCGTGGTGCTCACTAGCCTGTGCATGAGCCCTAACACCACGCTTTCAAAGATTTCTTTTCCGACAAGAGGTAAGTCTTTTAGCGATGCTCACATTCACTGAAGAATTTCACAAACCCAAGCATCAATATCAGCATATATGAATGTTATCATTCTTCGCTCTTTTGGCTCCTCATTTCTCCGAGGGTTCTGAAAAATGAATAAAAGGTGTACGGCACTAACGTCTTACGAACTCAAAATCGTATTTTGCTTTGGAAAAGTTTTTGGCTTATGCAATGCTCTTTCATGTATGGTAAGCTCTTTTCGGAATTGGTAATTGAAAGTTTTTGTCTTTGACCTTTGCTTATCATCCTGCGAATGTTGAAACAAATCTTGTGCCGAGATATTTCTTAACAAAGTTTTAGAAAATATCTTCTAAAGAGGATAGACGAAACCCCTCCCACTACTAGGCTCATACGATGGATTTTATTCTTGCAAGAGTTTGACATAGAGATCAAAGACATGAAAGGAATTGAGAACACTGTTTTGGATCACTTGATCCGTCTTGCTGTGGACAAGGAAACTATCCCGTTGCGTGAAAGTTTCCCGGATGAGCAATTATACTCAATCGCCTTTGGAGAACCATGGTACACTGATATTGTTAATTACTTAGTTTCTAAACAAATCCCAAAGAACTTGTCTCGTGCCGAGAGGGACAAACTTAAGAAGTTAGGAAACCAATACATATGGGATGATCCATACTTATGGAAACATTGCAGTGACCAAGTAATACGTAGGTGTGTTCCCGAATCAGAATTTAATTCTATCTTGTCTTTTTGCCACTCATATGCTTGTGGAGGATACTTTGGGAGCAAGAGAACCGCTCTCAAGGTACTAGAATGTGGTTTCTTTTGGCCAACTTTGTTTAAGGATGCACATGCATTTTGTACCACATATGATAGGTGCTAAAGAACAGGCAATCTAGGTGCTCGAAATCAAATGCCACAAACTATTATTCAATTTGTTGAGGTTTTTGATGTATGGGGAATTGATTTTATGGGCCCTTTTGTCAATTCTAGTGGGAATTATTATATTTTGCTTGCTGTGGATTATGTCTCGAAATGGGTGGAATCTAAGGCCACCCCAACTAATGATTCTAAAGTTGTTTCAGATTTTGTGCAAGCTAATATATTTGCAAGGTTTGGCATTCCAAGGGCTATAATTAACGATGGAGGTTCACACTTCAAAAAAAGGTTCTTGCAAACTTTGTTAAGGAAGTACAATGTGTCGCATAGGATTGCAACACCTTACCATCCACAAACAAATGGACAAGCCGAGGTTTCCAACCGAGAGGTGAAATCCATTCTATAAAAGACGGTGAATCCAACAAGGAAAGATTGGAGTATGCGACTCAATGATGCTTTGTGGGCGTATAGAACCGCATACAAGACACCTATTGGGATGTCTCCCTTTAGGCTTGTTTACGGTAAACCTTGTCACTTACCCGTGGAAATTGAGCATAAGGCGTTTTGGGCTATTAAGCAATGCAATATGGAGTTGGATGGTGCTGGAAGGCAAAGAAAGTTACAACTTCAAGAGTTAGAGGAGATTCGCAATGATGCATTTGAAAGTTCACGAATTTACAAGGAAAAGACGAAGGCATTTCATGATAATATGATTACAAAGAAACAATTTTGCATTGGGCAGAAAGTGCTTTTGTTTAATTCTCGTTTGCAATTATTTTCGGGTAAATTAAGGTCACGTTGGATTGGACCTTTTATTGTGACTAATGTGTTTTCTCATGGTGCAGTGGAAATTCGTAGTTTAGCTACAGGAAATGAACTTAAAGTGAATGGGCACCGGTTGAAACCATATTATGAGAACTTCTCTTCGGATGTCGTGGAAGGAGTTAACCTTGTGGAAGTGCTCCCTTTGGAGGAGTCATAGGAAGCAAGGTGATAGTCGGGCTGATGACTTTAAACCAAGCGCTAAATGGGAGGCAACCCATTGGTTTTGTATCTCTTATCTTTTCTTTTCTTGTCATGTTTTTACTTTTTCTGAATTTTTATCAATTTTCATGTAGGATTTCCCACCTTGACTTTCTTTGGACGATTCAATTACATTGAGGACAATGTAAAGTTTAAGTGTGGGGGAGTGGTTAAGTATTTGCATTGTAAAATTTTCAAATTTTTCAACTTTTTTGTGAAATAGTGAATAAGAAAACTTCAACTTGTAGTTAGTTTAGAGTCACATAGTATACATGTCTCTAAGATTACATCGAGAATCTCATAAGAGTGACTGAACTTAGAGATGACAGAGAACATGATCGGGTTTCTTACTTGTATGAGAGTTAAAGTTGGATTTAACCATGCCAGTGGCAAATAAGGTGCAGACTGAATTCGGTATTAGAGTAGTGATCCCCTATAGTGGAGACTACCCATGTTACATAATGTGAGGCACCGACCTTCAATTCTTTGTACCTGTCTAAATATGTGCTTTTAGAGTGTGTGTCACCGTATGTAAACTCCGGGTAGAATGGTGAGCTACCCAACCTCCCACCATAGAAGCACTATTTTGATCTCTTGAGTGCTATTTTTATCAATCATGATGGTGACATCGAATTGCTAACTTACATACCACTTGTAATCTTGTTCGCAGCTAGCACCATCCACTTTATCTCTCTCTACACCAACAGGTCCATAGAAACACCATCATCATCAACAAGAGGAGCATCACAAATTTGAAGGAAAGTTGAAGACGTTCAAGGTTTACAAGCAACAGTACAGAAATGGGCAGATTTCAGATTCAAGTAAAGCAACAAGATAAGGAATAGAATTTTTACAAGTTGAAGACTATTGTACAAGAGCGAAGATTATAAAGATGAGAGTTCGAGAAGTTTATAATATCAAGACATACAAGTTCTGAAGAATCAAGCGGTAAAGTACTTACACCATGGCCTTTGTACTTACATTTTTGTTTTATTTTATCCTATGTGTATTTTATTTTCTCTAGTCTAAACAAAAAAAACAAGGTGTATTTTATTTTATCCTATGTGTATTTTATTTTCTCTTGTTTAGTTAGTAACGATGCTAGTAGTGGTTTTGGCAATTTTATTTTTCATAGACTAGGAGTGGCTATTCAAAGAGGTGTTGGAGCCCAGCTTGTTGCTAGGCTACCAACCAAAAGCATTGTTTAATTATTGTCTATTATTAGACTATATATATAAGACAAAAAGAAAAAAAAGAAAAAAAAAAGACAAGAGAAAATTTTGTTAGGTGCATTATTAGTTTTATTAGTTTGTTTTGTTTTGTTTTCATTTTGTATTTGTTTTATTTTTCTTGTCTCATAAAAAATAAAAAAAAAAGAAAAAAAAAAGACAAGAAAAAAGACAAGAAAAATCCATTATATCATATTTTGGGTTTGTATAGTTCGTTTTTAGTTTTGTTCTTTCAATAAAGCCAATGGAAAGAAGGAATATCCATAATGAAGTTTCGAGCAACAAGGAATTAGAGGAAAGAATCACATTGTCAAGATTCTACGAAGTTCAAGAGTTATCATCAAGAGTTGAAGACCGAAGACGAAGATGAAGACACCGATTAAAAACCGAAGACGTTTCTATGGATGCTATGAGAGTGGTGCTAGCTGCACGCCGAACGGATAACGAGGTAAGTAAGCATATTCCCACCTTTGTTAAGTGGTTGATTTCCTTTCGAAGAGATCGTCAGAAAAATGGGTTTTCAAAAATGATAAAAGATGTGGGTTTTCAAAACAATTCGGAGGGTTTTGCCTTCCTAACATTCAACGTGTCGCAGGATTCTCTCTTCATTCCTACCTGGACACATGTGTGACCCATAAAAAACTATTTATTATTGAGAGCAATATCATAAAACCCTTTCTTGTGAGGCAGAGTCGAGACTTTCGATCACTCCGAACCCGAATTTCTTTCGAGAAGGGATGATTATTTCTCTCTCAACTTTTAAGGATAAGATTGTGTTCATTTATGTGTCTAACTTCTTATGACTAGTGTGCAAAATCTCTATGTCTTCTTAGCGCATTGGATGTTATCATTTCGGAGAACTAGTAAGTTGGAAAAGTAGGTTTTGTGGGTATATCTCTAGTAAACCCTCACGAGACTATAACTCGTCCACTAGGGACACCTAGGGGTTCAAAGGCTTGTTATTTATGCTAAGAGTAACCGTAGCATCGACGACACGGAGTTGTATGTATCTTTTTGAATTGTTTTGTTTGATTTGCTCGAGGACTAGCAAAGTATAAGTGTGGGGGAATTTGATAGGTGTTGTAAACACCTTGATATTTATCTATGGTTTATGCTTTCTTCGCGAGTTTTCTTGTAAATTATGTATCTCATGTTGACTTTTGAGTATTTAGGTACTTTGGAGTCATTTGGATCAAAATAAGGAGAAATTCTACATTTGGAGCGTAAAAGGCAAAAAGGTCGATTCACAGGCGAGTGATACTTGGAGCCAGCTAAAGTTATGCAACAAAAGTGGTGAAGAATGATGTGCCAGTTCCGGACAACTGAAAAGTGAGCAAGAAAGAAAATAGGCAGTCAGTTCCACGGAACTGACAAGCCATATATGAGTTTGGTGGCCCATATTGATTTGCTGGGTGCTTATAGCATTTCTTATCATTACCTAGACCTGAAAACAAGAGATATGTTTCTCTTCTCATTTTTGTCCTTACAAAATTCATCCCATTCAGAAATGAGAACGGCTGCTGTCTGTGAGAGGTGAAATCGTGAGATTGAGATGAAAATGATGATGGAAAATCGATCCGAGTGAGAAAAGAGATGTGAGATGGCTTCTGTGATGCCTGTGCTGCTGTTGTTCACTGTTGAAGACGATTGAATGAAGAGATCTGGTGTCGGTGATGTTAAAGATTGAATTCAAGAGTCTCTGTGTGATGGGTTTTTGCGGTAATGGAGGTTGAAGAGATGGGTTAAACTCGATTGAGTTTGGTTTGTTTTGGTGAAAAGGGAAAGGGGATTTGATGAATTTAGGGTTTGAATTGGTTTTCTGGGTTCATCAGAAGTGAAGAAATTGGTGATGCTAAAGGGTTCTCTAACTAGGTTCTGCAATGGGTTTAAATCAGAAGCTGAGAATGTGTAGCTGTTAGTTAATGGCAGAGAAGCTGGTACAATTGATGTTTGAGGCTTACAGGTGATGATGGGTTGAGCCACAGCTGATGCTGTTAACTGTTAGCAATGAAGAATTTATGGAGATGAGGTTGAGCTTTACAAATAGAATTGGAGGATAAGAATTGTGTGTTGGAGAAAATGAATTTTAAATAAAAAGGTTTTATGGTCTTGGTGTGGTTTGATCTAATGACCTAAGGGTCTAAGGATACTCACTCATTTTTGGGTGAATGAAGTGGAACCTTTAGTCCCACATTGTGGAAAACTAAAGAGGAGCTCCACTATATAATCATACACTTATGTATGAATTGTAAAACGTGGGTCGAGCGGGTGGGCAAAAATACATATTTTTACCCATGCGATATGCGCGTATGCCATGCACCAAGTCCCTTTTCTACACGGATTTATTTTTGGCGAGTTTTTCTTTAGGAAATTAATTCTAAAATTAATTCTTAAGAGTTTTATTTATGGTAAAATTCCTTTTACTTGTTTTTGAAGAAAACCAAAAACCTAACTTGATTTGCAAGTATTTCATCCTATAAATACAACTCGAAAATCTGTTTTCAACACACTGAAAAATTCTTCTTTTATTCTAGGGTTTCTTCATACGTTTTTTTACCTCCATCCCTGTTGCTGAGTTCGAAGAAAGGGTAACTTGCGTTGTGCTAACTCAAGTTATATCGGGCAGTCTTATCCTGGACACATCTTCGATGTGAGGGGTTTAGCATTACTCAACTCGAGTATACCCGCGAACTAATGTGTTAAGGACAACTTGTTGAACCTGTGATTCTGCCCTCGTCAAGTTATTTCGGTAGAATTGTTTCGTATTAGTTCTTTACATATTATTTTGATACATCTAACGTGTTGTTCATTGTTGCAAGATTCCAACATTATGTGCTATGGAGGAATCTGTGTGGAGCTCTGGTCAGATGGGTCTTGAAGCAGATGGAGCTAATGGGTAATTGTGGTGTTTGTGGTGATAACTGGAATGAAGCTGAGATTGCATGTGTATGAGATGCAGTGCTGCTACTGAGAACTGAAGCCGAGAAAAATACACAGCGTGGAGTTGAACTGGTATTGGTATTGCAGTGGAATTGCGGGGAAGAAACTAGTGTTGCTGGGATTTGGTATGGGTTGCAGTCATGAACCTGAGAAGGAGTTGTTGATGTTGCTAAGCTGACAGGGATTAACTCAGGGAAGTAATGGGTTGGTTATGAATGAAGTTATGGTGGTGTTGTGATGACTGCCATTGAACTGGTGGTTGCTTACAGCAGAGTTAGTGATGGAGCTGAGATGAGATGGCTTAAATGGTGTTGGCTCTGTGGTTTGAAAGCTGCAGAATGGATAAAGTTATGGCTGGTGCCAGGGAATGTGAAGCTGAGTAGCAGTGGAAGCAGCTGAGAACAAAGAGATGGAGTTATTGGTGTTGTGTGTCAAATTGTGCATTGCAGGAATGGCTCGAATGATGGAATTGTAGCTGCTGATGCTATAGGCTCTGGTGGTGA
This sequence comes from Papaver armeniacum, assembly GCA_023531295.1. Lineage (NCBI taxonomy): Eukaryota > Viridiplantae > Streptophyta > Magnoliopsida > Ranunculales > Papaveraceae > Papaver > Papaver armeniacum. The sequence continues at coordinate 140,587 of JAJJWW010002063.1, read as the reverse complement.
TCTTAGATGTATGTGTAGGTATGGATGGTTGTAGGTGTTAAGGCTGAGATGATGATGGACTGGTGGTTGTTATTGAAGCAGTGGAGTGAATGGAGATTCAGGTTGGGTTTCACATGAAGTTGAGATTAAGAAGCTGTTGTTGGTTGAGTTTGAGCTGGTGATCGAGAATGAGATTTGCTGGTGCTATGCAGTGGTGGATATTGTTATAGTTGGTGTTGAATTGCAGGTGGCATAATGAATGACAGTTGCATTTGAACTGGAAGCTCAGATGAATGAATTGGTTTGGAGCACACCTGTGACAGAATGGCAGTGTTGCAGAAGTAGCTTGAGATTGTGGATGTTGAATGTTGTAGATGAATGATGCAATGGACTGGCTGTGATTAGAGTTACAAGTGGAAAAGCTACAGAAGAGAGGAGAATGACCAACCATCATGGCTGTGACTGAAGCTGTGAGGTGCAATCATTATGAAACACAAAGGTTTGGCCTGTGCAAGATGGCTCTGGCTGTGCAACAGCTCTGGCCTAGAGACCAACCAACCGATTCAGATAGATAACTCGGTATGACTCGGTGCTTGACCCGGTTTGACTCAGTGACTTGACTGAGTTGACCTGGACGATTTGATTCGTTGACCGGTGACCGGGTGGACTTTGCCGGTCACCTGAGCTATTTTCCGGTGACTCTTCCGGCCAATTTCCGGCCATAATACCATTTTTCCGGCGACATATTTTTTGACATATTTTCTACATGGGTTTCTCTCACTTATGGGCTTGGTGAATTTTCATCTAATGGACTTTAAAGACTAGACCTAATTTTGGAACAAGAGGAGCTAAAAAGAGAAGTCCTACAACTTTTGGAAATACGTTTTATTCTTGGAAGCTAAGGAGAGAGCCGCTTTTGTTTACGCTACTAGGGTTTGCTTTTGTTTATCTTCTTCTTTATTCAATTCATATTTTTGTGGTGAACTCCATAGCTATGAGTAGCTAAATTTAATATTATTGGTTAAGGATGTAGTCCTATTTCTAAAACTTGTGCTTGATTTATGTATTAGTTTTCTCTCTTGATTATCGTTCATACCTCTACTGTTTTTAATATTCACATGATTGATGTATTGTGATAGGATTATGATGTTTGATTAGTTAAGTGGCCAATTAATTGAACTTGCATCCTTGTCCATAGCTATTTTAGGGTTTTTCATCGATCGATAACCCTGAATACAAGTAGCATAATATGTTTACGGTTTGTAGTGATACACTCTCGTAATCATATGTAAAGTGTGACCATTGTCCAAATTGTTATGCGCAATGTATGACAATTGCATTGATTAACCTATTTCTGAAACTTAATGCTTCTAGGAATTGAACTTAATTAGCGCAAGGCGTTAGGTTATTCTTTAGGTAGAATTCACATACACAGCTTTAATGTGTGTGTTGATGAACTTAGGAAATTAAAAGAGATTAAATTGTAATTCTAATCATATATGCAAGCACATGTTTAAGATTGAAGATGAATTCCTTGACCAATATCTTTCTCTCATTGATTACTTTCTACAATTTACTTTGTTTTTGATTTACTTTTATTGCTTACAAAAATCAGAAATCCTCCCAAGTGGTTACTTTAGGAAATTGATTACATAATAACTACAGTTGCCTCTCCGTGGAAACGAACTCTTTCTTATCATATACTTTAGGAAAGTGAAATTATTTTTGACGCATACGACAGCGATCAACGAGTCACCTGGTTTGCTGGTTTTTTTTAACATGTTAGTGGGTTAGTATTGACCCAGACCATTTTTCTTACTGGTTCACTGGTTTTCCGGTTCAACCGCCCGGTCCGGTCCGGGTCTTAAAACACTGGTATCAATTGAAATTTTTAGTCCTTCAACAACGTTGTGTAGACGAAAATATTGATCTGCCTGGAAAATCCACCCTGCTGGATCTGTCCCTTCAAAGTTGGGAAATTTCAAATTGATAAGCGTTGCACGAATACCTGAAAGAGCATCTGGAGAACCTAAATACCATTGCCATTAGAGCCAGTATTTCCATTCGTACCATTACTACCATTGGTACCATTGCTTCCATTCGATCCACTAAATATAGGAGGTGTATTAAGAGGAAAAAGCACGAGAAGGAGTGATGCCATGTTACGAGTGATAGTATCAGCAGGAGTTGTTGTATCTTGTCTGTTCCGTTGCATCACAATATTCATCTCTTGTCTATGATTCTCTAAAATAGATTGCAAGCTTGTATTATGCAAAGTTTACGCTCTTGTCATAAGTGCGTCAATAACAGCTGCTCTTGATTGTTCTGATCATGGTCGTTGGTTTCAATAACAGTCGCCATAAAGTCCTTAATTGTTGTGTACGTCCAAGGTTTTCATCATGGTGGTAAGCTGGTTAACTTCTTCAGTGAGTGTCATGATTGCAAGCGGAAGTTAAAAAAAAAATTTAGGGTTATTTTGAGAAAGATCTAACCTGCTCTGATGACAGATGTTATGATCCTATACCTTGTCAAGGGTTTGAACTTAAGTTTTTGAATGAAAAACAAGAGAATAAGAAGATTAAAAGAAGAGAAGAAGTCAGAAGAAGAAGATTGAAGAAAATAATTATATTGCTTGCCTGAATGTTTACAGGATATATATATATATATATAGTTGTTGTTGTAACTTCCTAAACAAGAATGTAGCCGACTTCTGACAATAACTATAACTACTTCATCAAGATTAAGCTAAATAAGGAAATCATATGAAAGGAAATAATGTGTAGAGGTGTTGGTGTCACAATAGACCCGGAATTGAACCGGCGTACCACAGGGTACGGGCTAATGTCCCCTGATTAATCAGTGTTAATTAATCATCTTAATTGTTAATTAACTGTGCTAGATGTGAATTTATTAATTATTAAAATATGTTAAAAAAATTTAGAATACCAACTAAGTAATCCGTGTATATAGGGGCCCACATATGCCGATTTTTGGTTGGTGTTCTTCATCCACCAAGAACACTGAGAATCGACGGATATTGGTTGATATAAAGGCCGATTGTAACCAAATATCTGTGGATGTGGAAGCTTGTACAAACCGATTGTATTACACTTTAATAAAGAAAATTCCATTGATACTTTTAGAGTATTTCATCCATTTCAAATATACGTAGACATAAAAGGCCGATTGTAGCATAATAATCGGTGGATGTCGGACATAGTATAAACCAATTGTGAGACACTTTTATAAAGAAAAATTATATTTATACTTTTAGGGAATTTTATTAATTTCAAATCAATCTAACTTCCTTTCGTAGGTATCTCTGTTGCACTTAGCTTGTACACCATTTATTTTAACCTCAGGCGATCCTAGTGGACGAACTGTTTCTCATGAGGGTTTACATTGAGATCTATCCACAAAGTTTAATCAAAGCTACCATAAGTCTCAATCTTTATCGGAATCTTCGTTCGGATTACTGAATGACGTATAATCTGGGTTGAACTGTGGAATTTTTTTACTTTATGAATGCATAACTTGCATCACGTATGAATTATATTCCCATTTCTTCGGAGTAGTGCCTTTTTGCGAGTCTTTCGTACAAAAACACAAGCCTTTGTCAACGAATCATCTATATCTTGTAGCAAGATTGATTAAGAGTGGTTACCAAACAGATTCTTCCTTTGCTGTTTGGAATACGATCCAAAAGACTATTCACGTGCGTGACTCTAGAATTCGAAGGCACATGGATAATGAGGGAACTAAGTAGCTAGGGGTAGTCCGCTTGGTCTCAACTATACGAAGTTGGTATTAAATTTTGTATATCGCCTTAATTCTGAGAGTATTCAAAATTGAACTAGGTCCCGGGGTTTTTCTGCATTTGTGGTTTCCTCGTTTATGATGCGTGTCGTTAATGGAACAAATTAATCAAGATATTTCCCACTAATTAACTAGTAATATAGCGGTATTAAGAGATCGTTCCCACAGAGAGCTGTGTAATTGATATGTTATTTGATCAGCAAAATAAAGTAAATGACAATGGGGGGTTTTGGTTGTAAGATAAATATAAAGACAATAAAGAAGAAATAGATGATAAAGGAATCCTTCGCCATTACCAAGCGATAACTGGATTAGTATACTTATCTCTTGTTCGTAAGAACCTTTCATCACCAACCATAGAATAGCAGCTAGCTCAGTGTTATCCCCAAAACTCCTTTTATCACGGATACGGAAGCTCTCCAATATCAGATTCTATTTAACCGAACCACCAAGTAGTAGCTCACTCAAGGTGTAATCCAATCGAACGCTTTAAGATTTGTGAATTAGGTTAATCCCAATAGTTAAACTCTTAGCTCAAGGTTTACTTGCTGGCATTATTTTTACACACGATTACTCCACAGAATCCCTCTGTAAGGTCTCGCGATTTCTACTTGTGTAGAGAGTTAATCGACGATTACTTATCTCCTAACTTCTACTAGCAATAGAACGATCAATAGATCAATCTACCGTGCACTCTAAATCAATCTAAGAATCACCCATAAACCCTACATATGGTAAAAACAAATGATGATGATAAAAACTCTCAATATATATGTATTATTAATAAAGCTTCACGCTTAGAACATTGAATTCATCCTTAATCAACAAAGGATTTAGCTACTCATATTACAAAGAAGATGAATCATGGTGGTTTGCCCCTAAATGGGTAAACCCTGGGTTTTTGATGTAGAACTTGTGATATGAGATTATCGATGATATTCTTTGGAAGGCCTAATACCTATGTATATAGGTTTACAATGCTTGGCCTCAAGTATCTAGTTCGGTTCAAGAACCCGACCCGTAAATACGAAATAAGGACCCTAACCGTGAGTTTTGGCCTTTCATGGTATGCATACCCGTATGCATACTTAAATTTCAGTTAAAATCCAGGGGAATAAGTATGCATACCCGTACGCATACTGAAAATTCGTTCCAAGGTAGGCATACTTGCTTGTCTTCGGTATTCGATAAAAAGCTTTTTTTGCCCACAACTTCTTCATCCGAACTCGGAATGACCTCATTCTTTTTGCATTATTTTCCTATTTTAATTCTTTTTAAGATGGTGATGAGAAATCCTTAATTTGAATGAGTTAATCACGGTCTTTGGCCAGTCTCTTGATTTTGAGAGTTTTGCTCCTTTTCGTCGCACTTCTCTTGGACTTGGGCACCTGGATACTTGGAATACTTCTCTCTTTAGCTCTTTTCAGCACTTTATAGCTCCTTTTTGGATGATTCACCTAATAGAGGCAAATAAGAGAAAACAAGAGTAATAATACGAATACATGCAAGAATAATAGCTAAAACAAGTATGGAAATGACACTAAAATCATATGAATTATGTACTTATCAGTTAACAATATTGAAAAATGGGGGTCTAACAACCACACCCAATATTTTGTTAGGCGATCTGTATGGACTAACTCCAATATAATTCCGAGAGAATCAACTAGAAAGTCAGACTCAATCAAGGAAGTATATCCAAGAGTTATATCTCTGTTTCTCAATGTAATTAACAAATCAAACAGATAAAATCCGTGAGCCTGATTATAATGAGAAACAACTTGAATGGTACTAAAGACCAATGTTCAAGAGTCAATCAATTTCAATCAACAACCAAAGGTTGGATTTACAATTGATTGAACTACGCACAACTTGTGATATTTCAATTATATAAACAAATATAATGTGGAAAAGAAATAACACGGACAACATAAGTTTTGTTAATGAGGAAACCACAAATGCAGAAAAACCCCGGGACCTAGTCCATATTTGAACACCATACTGTATTAAGCCGCTAAAGACTCTAGCCTACTACAAGTTAACTTCAGACTGGAATGTAGTTGAGCCCTAACCAATCTCACATTGATTAAGGTACAGTCGCATTCCTTACGTCTTTGAATCCCATTAGGACTCTACGCACTTGATTCCCTTAGCTAATCTCACCCACAACTAAGAGTTGCTACGACCCAAAGTCGGAGACTTGATAAACAAATCTGTCTCCCACAAAAAAGTATATTCTGATAGATAAATTTGTCTCCCGTAAAAATATCTACGAAGTTTTTGTTCTGTCTTTTGATAAATCAAGGTGAACAGGAACCAATTGATAATCCGGTCTTATATTCCCGAAGAACAACCTAAAAATATCAATTACCTCACAATAACTTAACTATATGGTATTAGAACAAGTTATTGTGGAATCGCAAAGAATGAGACAAAGAGCTTTGTGATTACTTTTTATATCTTACCTATCGGAGATAAATCTCGAGCAAATCTTAGAGAAGATAGTACTCAATACGATAGAACAAGTAAGATCAGAATATGCAACTACAGAGAAAATAGTTGGGCCTGGCTTCAGAATCCCAATGAAGTCTTTAAGTCATTAACCTATAATGATTTTAGGAAAAATCTAGGTTAAAGGAGAATCGACTCTATTCGCAACTAGTATCACACATGAGGTGTGGGGATTAGGTGTCCCAGTTGCTAGAGTTCTCCCTTATATAGTCTTCAATCAGGGTTTGATAACTTTGTAACAAAGTAATCAATATTCACCACTGGATTTAAGATTCAAGCTTATCTTTCCACCGTTAGATGGTCTTAGCTTGTTACACACATATGAAATATACATTCATTTAGATATGGGTAACCATACCTAAACGTGTATATTGAGTTGGCTCAATAACAGTTAACCGAAGTTAGCTACATGAACACTTTTGTGTTAACTATGTTCATCTTAACACTTCTAGATCAAATGATAATCAAATGAATCTAATTGTGTTAATCATAGAGTTGTTCAATTGTTTATATTCTCATAGAAGTATACAAGACACAATTGAAGCAAAATCGGATTGATTCAAAAGAATCAGTTCATGAAATTTTAGCCACGGTTTGCAAATATTGCATTCCTTAATTTATAAATGTATTTTTTTATGAGTATGAAAACATACTTAGACGATTTAAGAACTTAACCACATAAGTTTGCAAACGGGTATGCAAACTTAAGTTCCGGACTTGATCCTTTCCGACAGTTCGCAAACGGGTATGCATACTGTCGTTCCGGACCGAAATCAGGTGAATAATTTTGCAAATAGGTACGCAAACTTAGTTCCCGGACTTTGACAGTTAAAATCGTTCATACTTGGTTCCCGAACCTGAATTACTTTTACAACAGTTTGCATATGAGTATGCATATTGTGCTATATCTAGACAATGGTTAATTGTTCTAAACTACCATTTCAATCATTGAAACATTCTTAGAAGATGACAATAGTTGTCTTACACAAACTATTAGCTTATAAGAAATTTTCAAGTGATCGAATGATCAATACGAAACATTCCGAGTCTACATCAAATGACTGTCTCACGGAAATCATGTAAGATGTTACCAGGCGATTTTCACATGATCATCTTTTGAATTTCGTCAGGAATAATGATGAACGTAGTTAAAGCAAAAAGCTTTCCAACACATATTTCGATAAAGATATAAGCGAGTTGAACTCAGCTCGAAATATCAAATGTGTATAATGTAAAGTCTATATAGCTATACGACTTTGTCTCAATAGGAGATTTCTGAGTAAAGTCCATATACAATAGAATAGATTTCTGAGTGATAGATGATTCCAAGTATGCACATACCTTTTGTTGATGAAGTTCCACAAGCTCCCCTTAGTAGTTTTTCGTCTTCAATCGATGAACGTCGTGAATCCTAAAGCTCAACTACACATTCTATCCTAATCTGAGACATAGCTATAAGTAGACTAGAAATCAAGACTTATAGTTTTGACAACTAAACTTGACAAAAAAGCTTGAGATAGAAACGCTTGCGAGTTCGACCGAGCAGTGTTCTAACAAAAATCTTCCTGTGTCATTTACTTTTCTATTCCGTAATTATAATTAAAAGTAAATTACACGTATATGTTAACTCCGTAATACTTGATAATGATCCTATAGAGTTTGGTTATTACCAAAGCTATTATCAAGTACACACTTTGTTGTCATATTGTCTCGATTTTGTATCCATAGTCAATCACACAAGTGACCTTGTTTTTTTATTTTCTCGATCTCGTATCCATAGACGATCACACGTAGTGTGAACCGAATTGCCGTATTGTCTAGACTCTATCCATAAACGATCACATTTGGAAGAGGACATATACATTGGTAAATAAAAGATTGTGGTGTATTTGGGTACCTCGTCTTTTCAATTGGTATCAGAGCAGGCAAACACGAAAAGATCTAACAATGTGTGTTTCGTGTGATCCAACCTATAAGAAATCAATTCGAGTTCTCATGAATCAATTTCGGTTAAAGTACCGCCAAGATTTGACGGAACAAACTATATGTGGTGGAAATATGCTATGAGATATTTTCTTCAATCACGCGATTTTAATACTTGGTTATTAGTCGTTGATGGATATAATCGCACGAATATTGAAGATTCGGAAATTGAGTTTAAACTCTTAGTGGTTATACATGGGAACAAAGGGCATTTTCAAGACAAAATTTAGATGGTTTGAATGCTATTATACATGATGTAAGCCGTGATCAGCAACATCATGTATCCATGTGACAAACTTCAAAGGAAGCTTGATATAATCTTCAGATCATATTCGAAGGTAACACATCAGAAAAGGAAGCTAGACTTTAAACTCTCATTTCTTATTAGGAAAACCTTCGAATGGATGACAACGACACTTTTGAAGAGTTTCATATTAAACTCTCTGAGATAGTTAATGCTTCTTTCTCTCTTGGAAAGACTATCTCTGAAAAAAATATAATATGCAAAATTTTCAGATCGTTGCCATCTAGATACGGATCTAAGATGCGTGCAATCATAGAGACAAATGATATTTCAACTCTCTCTCGAAGCACACTTGTTGGGAAGTTAAAGATCTTTGATCATGAATCACAATCTATTCAAGCTAAAGGAATCGCTTTTAAAGATGAAAATTTTCCAAAATATCATGTGGAGAAAAATAGATTGTAAGATGATTCTGATAAATTAATTGTAGAAGATTCTGATGATGATGTAGAACAAACATTATCACTGATTACAACACAGTTCGGGATCTCTTAAAGAAAAGGAATAAGAGATTTGTAAAAGATGTTCATCGTTCTTCTCGCCCTCATGATCGAGTTCCAGTCAAGAACAAAAAGGATCAAGAAGAAGATGATGAATATCATCCTCAATGCTTCAAGTGTAAAGGTTTTGGTCATTTGGCTAAAGACTGTCCTAATCTAAGGAAATACACTGGAAGCAAGGCATTAGCTGTAACTCTAGATGAGACCTCTGATTCATATAACTCTGGGGAAGAGGAAACAACTAATATTGCACTAGTTGTCAATTTAATTCCCTCATGTTCCATTAGTGATTTAACCATTTTAAAAATGGGCATGTCTTCCGATGTTAAAAAATTATCTAATGGTGCAAGGAAAAATAAGATAAAATGCAAAATTGTCTCAAAAACAAGGATTGCTAGGAAGTGCATATGCAATTCCAACCAATCTCTGGAAACTTCTTTAATTCGAGGTAACAAAAGAAGCTATTTGAATCATACTTCACTAGATCAAGAACATCTTGTTTGTTCAAATCCCATGAAGATATAAAATCTCATACTAATACCACCTAATCGGTATTAGATTGCATCCTCGCCTTGTGTGTCGATTATGTGTGTGAGGAAGCAAAATCAAGGCACTTATGTGTAGATTATGGGAATAAAATCTAGCAATCGACAATATATTTTAAGATATTTGTATTTATGGGAATATTATATTTTTGGTAGTATGAAAAATATAAAGGATCTCTCTCATTCTCTGGCCATTCCTTGTCCAAACTATGAGTCAGGAACCGATGTCTTCCCTTGCAAAGGTGCTTGATCTAAAAGGGTTCTTTAAGAATAAGTCTGCACCATCTCTTGATGCTAAGAAACTTAAGAGAAATATCAAAAAGAGAGATTGGCTTATCAAGAAGGAAAGAGAGAATATACCGAAGAAAGATCAATGTATTGAGATATTGACACAATTTTGTGTTCAATCAAAGACAGAATTACATGTGCTTGCAGAATCCTTCACTAAAACTTCACAACTGCAAGAAATTATGGTCAAGCAACAAGATTATCTTCCTCGCGTCATTAGGGGCGACCCTAAAAGAATTAGGGGCGACTTAATAAGACAAAATAGGTTAAAAATACTTATATGTCCCTTCATAATCGGTAGTTTAGTATTTTTTTTATCTACTGATTGTGACTATGTTCTTCTCTTATTTGAGAAATTCAAAATTCTATTGGTTTTGAAAAATTTGAATTTTGGGCTACCACCACAATCGGTAGATAAATAACATCACGATAGATAATAAACATCACGAAACAACCGATTGTGCAAATAGAGAAATTCAAAATTCCATTGGTTTTTGAAAATTTCGAATTTGGGACTACTATCACAATCGGTAGATAATGAACATCACGAGACTACCGATTGTATAATCGGTAGATAATAAACATCACGCGTCTACCGATTGTGAAAATAGAGAAACTCAAAATTCCATTGGTTTTTGAAAATTTCGAATTTGGGATTACTAGCACAATCGGTAGATAATGAACATTATGAGACTACCGATTGTATAATCGGTAGGGTAATAAACATCACGAGTTTACCGATTGTGAAAATAGAGAAACTCAAAATTCCATTGGTTTTTGAAAATTTTGAATTTGGGACTACTAGCACAATCGTTAGATAATGAACATCACGAGACTACCGATTGTATAAACTATAGATAATAAACATCACGCGTTTACCGATTGTGAAAATAGAGAAACTCAAAATTCCATTGGTTTTTGAAAATTTCGAATTTGGGACTACTAGCACAATCTGTAGATAATGAACATCACGAGAGTACCGATTGTATAATCGGTAGAGTAATAAACATCACGAGTCTACCGATTGTGAAAATAGAGAAATTCAAAATTCCATTGGTTTTTGAAAATTTTGAATTTGGGGCTACAACCACAATCGGTACATAAAGAACATCACGAGACTACCATTTTAACTACCGATTATAATTTTCGTAACACAAACCAACATACATCAAACTAAACTACCGATTGTAGTATTGTCTACCGATTATGGTAGTTCCCAAACTCGAAAAATTTGAGATTTTTTCAAATTTCAATTTTGGGGCAACTTCATAATCGGGAGACATGGTAAATAAATACCCTCCGATTGTAGGTTATTTCAAAATAACAAAATTTTTAAACTACATATGTACATATTACCCTCCGATTTTCCTAACATCTACCGATTAATAAATTAAACTACCGATTGATGTTTTATCTACCGATTATGTAGGGTAAAATTGCCATTTAGAAAAATCGGAGATAAGGGGTAGCTTAGATTTACGCTTGGGTGACCTTTTTTGTCTTTTTGTGTGGCCCCTAATTCTTTCAGGGTAGCCCCTAATGATGCTAGGATTATCTTCTTGAAGAAATTCACAAACTCAAGACTGAGAGTAATAACCTACCTTCCTCTAGTACTGATATGAAGGATTAAGTTGCTTATGAAATAAAAATAAGATTAGATTCTTATTTAAAGAAAATAGACATCAATGTACTAATTTATCTCGATATTATTGTATAAGGTCTATTTTGAATAAAACTATTATTATCATTTATGAAAAAAATTATTATTTTATAATTTTTGTTTCATGTGATAGTTTCCGGTTACATAGCCTGTGAATAAATGCTTATATTTTTGCTATGTGATTTCGGTTTATGAGATGTTTGATTTCGGTTTTTATTAAGCTTAATTTTCGATCTCATTTGATGTAGCCCTTATGATTTGTGTGGCTTTTTGGTTTAGCGGGATTAAGGTCTAGCCCATGTTGGTAGGCTTTATCAAAGGATCATAAGGTGTTCTGATTGAAACTCATATGTGAAAAGTCACAATATGTTGAATCAATTTATGTTTACATGAGTTTTGTTTAGCATAACATATGTGTTTCGGGTTTTCAACTTTTGTTATTGGCACGCATTAGTTAAAACCGATTTAACCTTTCTTTGGTAAAGGTTTCTTTTGTTGTTGTTCTTTTGTTCTTGCGAGAGGATGATAACACACTGGGGAGCGTTCTTATTTGAACTTGCGCTTACTTATATATCTTTCTGGGGAGATGTGGATGCGAAAATTGAGGTAACGATTTTATTTGTTAGTTAATCGTTTTTATGTTTAAGAAAAGCCTGTTTATATTGGCTAAATTTTGCTTTTGCTTAGCAAAATTACGGTACAATTGATATGTTCCATTATGTTGTGTATGGTTGTTTATGTGATTCAATTGTTTTCGGTTAAGAAAAACTGTGTCAATTTATTTGGCTTATGGTTTGGTATCTTCTTTATTGTTGGGTATCAAGTGTTTTTGCTTAACAAAATTTGGTGCAATTGCGGTGCTATAATGTATATATTTGTTTCAATTGCTTCCGGTTAAGAAAATAATTGTACAAGTCAATCTATTTTGGTTTGTATATATTGTTTTTGGCTTAACAAAATAAGGGATCATTTGTTTAGTCCAATTGATTCCGGATAAGAGAAACTAATTTAATCATGATCGTAGTTAGACTTATCAATTGGAGGATTCGGTTATTCAAGTCTAATTGAATCCCTTGACAAGAAAAGCTAGTTAACTAACCTGGTATTTGTCTTGTCTAAAGGGAAAGGTCTAAGTTATTGTTTGAATAATTAGAGCATGATGAGAAAAATAAAGTAAATTCTGATTTTTATTTTGGTCTTATCGAAATAAGCGATTGTACATATGCAATCGGTCCAATAATGGAATTGAATTTCTTAGTCTATTTGTTGGATCATATGGAAAATTGCTTCGGCAATTGTTTCCTTGATAACATATTGAAACTAATTTACTTTTGTAGTTTCGGTTTTAATATTGGTTATCTGAAATGGCATGTGAAACCTTCATGCTTAACTCTTATAGGTTGAATACAAGTCTTATAGATTTGTAAGATCCTTTCGGTTTGTCCTTTATTTGCTTGAACCTTTGTCAATTTGTGACAAAAAGGGGGAGAAATATATGGAGTAAACAAGTGATTTTTAATCACTAGGAAATGACAATTATGCTTAAATATTATATCTAACGAAAGAGTAAAGCATTTACTAGGGGGAGAAACATATCATATTGTTGTGTAGTAATTCCTACTACAAAAGGGGAATAACAAAGCCGTTTAGATTGAATATTTACCTAGCTTGCCTTTAGTGGGGGTAAAAGCTTTTGTTATTCAAATGTCAACAACGACATTTATTGATTGAATATATGCAGGTTATTATGCTGTTGAAACTTGGAATCAAGCGTATGAAGAATGAATTATTTTGTAATTCGTTTAGCTCCATATGTAATAAGATTTTTATCACTAAAATTGACAAATGGGGAGATTGTTAGAGCATAGCTCGGTTGACTCACCAAGCATTGGCATGTCAAGTTTGGTTGTCATATTTTAGTATCAAAACTCATCTAGAGTCGCTTGATTAAATACTAGAGTCAACTTCGTTTAGGTTAGACTATAAAATCTAGGAATGTTGATACGTACAAGTATTACTCCGAAGACCTGAAGAATGTGAAGAAGTAACGAACTACAACGACGACATCATCCTTCCACTTAAGGTTACTAACATGGACTTGAACTATTTCATTCCTAACATATCTTTCAAGTCATGCTATATTAACAACATAACTGCGAAGCTTTATACACTGTACATATTGTATATAATACTCTAGTGATAAGACATGATCATAATAGTATGATCATAGTATTAAGGAATTAGACTATGAAGTATAACGCTTATCTTTTGAATTTCGTAGATATGACATCGGCATAATCTTGTAGTTTTATGATTATGTGAATGGGTGTATGGTGAAGATTTCATTTCTATCTAGTAGTTTAATCTTGAAAGGGAATCAATAGGTTTATTGGTCCCATTTAAGGGAGGACAAAGAGGTTCATCGGAAGTGGAGAATAGCATATTCTTTGATGACTACCCCAACCCTAAATCGAGAAGATATTTTCAATATGTGAGAGTTGGTAGAACGAATTCGATCTCAAAGAAACAAGAGGAAGATGTTAATGGAGATGATGAAGAAAATGGTTAGCATCGTCAGGATAACCAATCACAATACCTTTGAGACTTCTGACCGTCCTGAGATAATTGGTGTAACTTACGATCCTAAGTAATCACCATGAGATGGTATGATCAAATAGGAAACAATGTTTTTACATTTGTTTAAAGGAAATATTGCAACAATGAGGAAGTTATTCCAACTCCGGATCATAATAAAGATCCTTCACCTATTCAAAAGGAGGAGTTTGTACATACATGGACTTTCTTTTAGTGGTATCAATCATTAGTGTACCCGATTCATATCATGATTTCCATCTACTAAAGAGCTTCTTTGAGTGTGTCACCGTATGGTGAGCTACCCAACCTCCCACCAATAGGTACTACTCTTTGATCTCTTGAGTGCTTGAATCGAAAGGGGAATCAATAGGTTTATTGGTCCGGCTATTCATTGCATATTCTTTGATGACCAATATGTGTGAGTTGGTAGAACCGATCTCAACTCAGGTTATGTATATTGGTATAACCAATCACAATACCTAGACTTATGATTTGGTATGACCGGTCCTGGTAATTGGTGTAACCGATCCTAAGTAATCACCATGAGATGGTATGATCGATCCTTGTAATTGGTGTGACCGATTCTGATAATTGGTGTGACAGATCATAAGTGTTGTGTGACCTATTATTGTAATTGGTATAACCGATCCTAGTGACTGGTGTGATCGATCACAAGTAGATACCATGTTTAGGTAGAACGATCCTAGTGATAACCGATCTGAACCCATGGTATGATGTGCCAATCACATAGTAGTCTTGGAATATTGGTAAACCAATTCTAAACTTGTTTGGAAGTGTGGTAGAAACCGATTCTAAGAAGCAAATCCATGTAAATATGAAATAAGGATTTGCAGTGAAAAGATGTCAACATACCTTGAACACGAGCATTAACTCTTATCATTTATTGTTCAAAGATATTCCTTGGTAGTCAAGGTGATCCTGTGCCGAAATAAATTAAGAATCTTTAAATTAAGGTTTTTGGATTTATATGCTTTAATTACCAGCAATTAATGCATAGCTCTAGAGAATAAAAATTAGTAATGTGCATTTACTAATTGGATATTTTCAATTGAGAGATTTCAGAAATATTGGACAACCATTTTTGGAATTAGGAAAACCGAATTTGGGCATTCATTGCATATTTTGATAATATTTTCGGTTTTGGAAATTCCATGGTGTCCAAACATCCTTGGTCTATAAATACTTAAGTTTGCATTTCTAGCAAACTATCCTAAGATCCAGGCAAACTTCATTTCTTGTTGTTTCTGATGGAGCCGTCTAATCGGAGAAGAAAGTATACTAATTAGGCGAAATCTCTTACGACCACTCGTTTAAAAACTTTTGTGGGATCAAGAAGCTCTACGAGTACCGTTGGTAGGAAACTAGATAATTGCAGTGTTATTAGTTTTCGATTTAATTTGATTGACTAACGGTTGTTGAAACTTTGATTGCACCTAGTTTGTTTATTCTTGGGAATCTTCTCTTCTGATATAAGATTCACTCAGACTAGATCAAAGTATCGACGGGATCTTTCGAACTGTTGTTAGAACTAAAGACATCTTGTGATAATCCATTGTTAATAGATGTTGATGGTGGGTTTTCGTTTAAGGTTAAATTTGTAAAAAACCGGAAAAATCATGCGCTAACATCTTGTAAAAGATAAAGCCATTTATAAGTGTTGGATACTCCCTCACTTAATTCACCAAGAATGGAGCATGTAGCAACAATCCCATTCTGTGAATACATGAAATTCCTCCAGGTTGGAGCATGTGGCAACAATCCCTTCCGTGAATTTCATATCGGCCTTGTATTTCCAGTACTCATTATCGGTGTGGCATGACGACCGAAAGTGTTACTCTTACAGAGTAACACGAACCTCCAAGCACTATAATGAAACCATGTACGAAATACCCGTCATGTGCCGATTCTCGGTGTGTTATACTAGCCCGAGCCCCTCTCGGTGTGTTATACTAGCCCGATTGAGCCCCTCTCGGTGTGTTATACTAGCCCGATTGAGCATCCTGGACTGACCGTATCGGTCCTGGATATGATCTCGATCGCAGTCATCCAACTCCATAAGCATGATTGGATGACCCCGCATCAATTCCATCACCCCAAGCGGGTATGGAATACCCACGGCCGACCCCGCATGGTCGGTCATTGGCCTAGCCTGCCAAGAAACCATTCATACCAAGCATTATGGATGGAAAACCCTAAATTAGGGTTTGCGGCATATTACATGTGTTGCAAAGCAGTCTCAACCATCCATCTTCGCAGGTATAGATGGAGGGTGTAGATGTAGACTTAAAGGGCCCAGAGCATGTCAACACGATCACCGTGGGACCCCTACACACTTGACCAATCGGTCAAGACCAACAATGTTTGGCCCTGACAAAATTATCACCCAAACAAGAGATGGCGCACGGCTTTGAAAACCAAAATTAGGGTTTCAAGTCATCACGCGCGTCCATCTTCTCCGGCACGAATGGAGGGTCACAGATTAGATTAAACAAGGGCCGGTTAAACCACCGTGGGCCCATTTACCTCCTCATGTGTTTGGCCAAGGCATATCATGCCCGGTCAATCCAAAACGTGCGTCCAAACTAGCATGGCAGTCCCCAAACCACGAACGATCTCGACCGCTAACTTCACCGTGATTTGAAGATCACGTTTTCATGGGATAGTCAGGTATAGGTGTGAACACCAGCCTACCACCTACACGCTGGTATGATCGACCAAGACCGACCAAGATGTGTCGTCTTGAAACGCGTGCCCAAACTAGGGATGTCACGCCGGTTTCCAACCCTTTGCGGCATCAATTTCCTGCACAAGAAATCGATCTCAACCACTCAACTTTACCTAAGTTAAATTGAGTGGCCTAGATCGCGCCTCCATGGGACGGTGAGGTGTAGGCGTGTACACCGGCATGCCGTCTACACACATGCCCGGTCGGCCCTCTCCAAATCCCTTTCCATGCTTGGTTTCGACCAAGCTAAAGAGTGATGCTTGCGCACCTCTTCAAAAACCCTAATATCCATTAACGGTCGCGCGATGAGTGTCTCAAAGATCATCTCATCCGTTCAACTTCACCAAACTTGGTTATACAACCACGTCGGGAGTTATTTGGTCGGTGAGGCGTCATTACCCATCACTTTACCACACCATAATGCGTACTGCATAAAATACACACGATACTTCACAAGTATCGACTTCCTGAATAACACAATTATTCAATTCAGCGTTACATGCTATCTTTCGAGGATCCACGATCCACACATTCCAGACATCAATCATGTCACAAACTGGGGGATACATACTGGGGTATTGGTCTGGCGGTTTACAAGGCGTGCGGCGTGCAACGCGCCATCACAAGAACGTGTTAGGAAGTCATGGACGGTTAGAGATGAACAGGAGAAGTGGGCAAGACTGGTCGACGCACAACTCCACTACTCCATCACTCCACTTCCTCCACTTCCCACGAGAAACGTGAATGAGGCTCAATGAATTGTATAAATAGGTTCTCCTCCCTATTTCAAACAACAACACAAGTTCAGACGAGACAGAAAATCAAGTGTTAATACAAAAATCGTATTAAAACACCTAGAGCCTGCTTGCATCAACCGCAAGCCTGCTCACTTTTCTGTTACAAGTCATAAGCAAGCTAACACCTTCACAATCTCAACACCTTCTTTGCTTCCCTCCCTAAGATCAACCCCATCTCCTTCACTTTGTGACCGAAACAAGTCTGGAACGGCCATTTCTTGGTTTAGGCCGGACTTGCACTGGTTGATCTCTCGAATCTACAAGCACTCACCGCGCGATGCATTTGTTTAAGGTTTAAATTCATTCCTCATCCACACCCCAAATTACCAAATTCTACAGGAGTAGTTTTCACCCATAAACAATTGGCGACCACAAAGTGGGAGATTGAGCTATCGATTTCAAAAAATTGAACTCTCAATTCTTCGGTCTTCATCTCGCGATGTATCCTCACTCGGAGACCACAAGGTGTTCGGATATCATGGGAAGCATAGCTGGAATGTTGGAGGATGTCTTGGCAAATCAAGCGGTATCACCGAAGGCAGAGCGAGACATTTCGCCTTTTGAATGATATAGCAGCACAATTACAAGGAGGGTCGATAGGCATCGACTCAGACAGTGCAAGAAACGTTGAATCCTTAGTCAGGAGTCACACCTTTACAAGTGGAGAAGCAAAGAGAGCACGCATTCGAAAACGAATCAAGAAAGATGGACAACACGGTCCAGGATAGGGAAAAGACTTGTCCGGAGTACTACAATGTCTCGGATAAAGAAAGGGAGCTGCAGCCTATGAAGCCTGGCTAGAGGATTTATATCTCAAAACTCTTGCTTGAAGCCCTAAAGACTGTCCAATCCGCGTCGACTTTTCAACCGATGAAGAAACGCTTGAGGTAGGAGAAATCAATCAGGAAATACCTGAATACAGAGGATGGGAGCGTTCAATCCGATCACTCAGCAGTGACATCACGACACCTTCCACATCCCTTTACCTATGCAAGCGATCCGCAGATATGATGGCACTCGCAAATCTTCCAACTTCATCTCCTGTTCCACATCAAAGCCACGGAGAGACGTTACAACGCCCACTGACGCAGGAAAAGTCAGACACAACGTACTTACATTTCCCCTTCCCGATGAAGAAGATTCTGGAGCTACTGGAGGCGTGGGTACGAAATGGAGAAGTGGGGCTACCCCCGGTATGGCGTCCGCCCACTGATCAAGAAGTAATGGACCCGAGGTACTGTCATTACCATCGGTTCCTTCATCACCCCACCAGTGAATGCAACGCTTTGAAGCGCATTGTTCAGGGAGAAGCTTGGTCCGGATCGATAACTCGAGAAATTGGTGCGAGGATTTTCTTATAAAGGCAACTCCTAGGTTCGATACAAGTGAGGCTTCGAAAGCAAGTAAGTTTTACTCAACAATTTTACAAGAAAGATAGTTTGGAATCCACTGGGGACTTGGCATCCCGCACGTGGAGAAAGAGGCTCAGTGATCAACGCCATGTTTGTTTCCATCCGTACCTCCCTTTTGCATAACATTTACAATTTCATGTGATATGTACAATCATTCATGACCAAGATTCAAATTTTATTTAACATAATCTCTTTCAAAAAGGTTGTTCACAAAACTATCTCAAAATAAGCCAATTCAATCACCTATCAATCCAAAACCGGAGATCAAAGAAAATCCTCACTATCACTCAAAAAAAAAACATCTAAAAGAAGAGACAAGTATATAGCATGAATACTTCAAGGAAAGTCCTTCAGCAACAACTCGTCCTTCTGGGCGAGAGAGACTTTCATCCTTTGAAGCACAACCTGCTTCAGCTCCAGTTCCTTAGACAACTTCTCAACCTCTTCTTCCCGGCGAGCAACACAAATCCAGGAAGGGACTTCATCCCGTAATTTCGGAGCTCCACGAATCTTGGAGAAACCTTTGAAGAACCAAGGGGCATTGAAACCGTCTCTTGCGCAAACACGTCTCGATGGCACTTCCAATCTTCAATCATCTCCTCGAAACCGTTCGACCAGTCGTGACGCTCATCCCACGGATAGAAACTAAAGCTTCTTGGACGCGGTTGACCAACGCAAGACGACTTTTGAGTTTCGTGGTGGTAGCAATGTGACCGTGCTTCTCCCATATCATGTGTACAACTCTTTGAACCGAACCGCACGCTGAAATCCACCGACCAACACATGGCCTCGGATAAGGGATGGTAAAAGGAGGATCGAACAAAGCCCCGTGCCGCATCACCGGTAATTCACTAACCGCGGAGCCTTGTTAGTTGCGGGAGGCCTTTCGAAAGGAGTCACCACAATAGCCATATTGGACTGGAACTGTTCAGGGATGGATCTCAATAGGATCCGCCTCAACTATAGCAGCACTTGCCTCTCTTACATTCCTTCCGGCATCTATTTCGCTCTGGGTGCTAATTTCCATCACGACCCCGTCAAAGAAGATCACTAAGGGAAGCACCTCGTCCAACCGAGCTTGCATCATCCCCGTCATGGTCCGGAAAACAAGTGGTTTCCCCGGACTTCTCGGTGTAAAGATCGGTATTACCCGGACTCAAGATCGGTGCCGCCGGACTTCTCATCATGAAGATCGGTTTCTCCAGACTTCTCGGCATGAAGATCGGATCACGCGACCTTCTCATTTTGAATGCGCGCCAACTTGGTGAAGACATTCTCTTTCGAAATTCCCTGATTTCAAGCAAGGATCGTTTTTAGAAGAATTTACACTGGAGAGATGAAAGAACCGATGGGAGGAGATTTAAATACCTGCATATTGGAGGAATTAAGGATTACCGGACCGCATGCTTGCCTCTTAGGTCTCTCTCCTACTTGGGGACTGCAACCCTCAGCTCGGTCCGTTTGGGTCGGAAGTGGCTTCAACTAGAAATGCTTCGTCAAGACGTCATAAGATGGCTCACTACGGGAATCTGTCACAACACTCTCCGAAAATTTACGGAAAACCAACGGTTGTCTCCCCAAAATTCCTTATACTTATCGGTTATCACCGGGTTTCTCCCAATAGGCCAGAAGGGAAGGCTCACCCGTTCTACAAACATGCTAGCGTTAAGAATATTCGGGAGAGATTCTTTTGGAACCCTTGGTGAACGAATAAATGGGACACCCTGATCAAATCCCATTTGGCGAGCAGCCATGTCAATATTGTACGGAATCACAGAAATTCTCCGTTAAATAGAGACGGACATATCTGGAATGCACCTGCGCAGGTAAATAAGTTCTCCAGATTTCATAGTTTCGACATCGGTACACAACACAACATCAGGACCGTCAGAAGCGATAGCAAAAGTCTTTGGCTGAACAATGGAAGGGTGGACCGGCCCCCACGGACGGAAATCTACAGAAGACACATTGTCAAATACGTCCACAAGTTTCGCACCACCTCTGGGGCGCCTTTTATTCCAACGGAGTATTCTCGAGCCACCATATAAGCTATTGAGCGAATTTCCAGGAGCAGGAGCGTAACTTTTGAAGTGTTCCCATAAGAATGCCTGAAGAAAAGCGAGGTGAACAACTCATCATCAATGTTCGGCATATCTTTGAAGCTGTCAACACTTCCTGACTTGGCACCAACATTATCTTCAGAAGACATCTCAACAGGGATTCTTTTCTTCCACAATGAAATAAAAGACAGGAGTTAAAACTTGTATGAAAAGCACATGGGAGATGTAGTCACACGGCAAGACACAACTCACGTCGGAGCACACAAAACCGGCCCAAACACTGGCTTAAGTCAGGCACAAGTTTCATCGGTATTGATTACAAGTCGTGTGCAAGGTTTCAGTCTGGTACAAGTTTCAGTCTGGTATTGATTTCAAGTCAGGTGCAAAGTTTCAGTCTGGTACAAGTTTCAGTCTGGTATTGATTTCAAGTCAGGTACAAGTTTCAGTCCGGTACAACTTTCAGTCTGGTATTGATTACAAGTCAGGTGCAAAGTTTCAGTCTGGTACAAGTTTCAGTCTGGTATTGATTTCAAGTCAGGTACAAGTTTCAGTCCGGTACAACTTTCAGTCTGGTATTGATTACAAGTCGGTGCAAAGTTTCACCCTGTACAAGTTTCATCTGGTATTGATTTCAAGTCGGGTACAAGTTTCGATCCGGTACAACTTTCGATGCGGTATTGTTTTCAAGTCCTAGACAAGTTTCAAGTTCGGTGAAAATTTCGAGTCAAGCATATATGAGTAAGACCCACGTTCTCCATACACGGCGGGCCCACGTTCATTCTCACGCATCATAACACGATTTTCTTTATTCATGGGAATCGTGTATGCGAGATTTCAAGCTAAGGTTTTTCCTTTTCAAGATACAACCTAAAAGCTAGGTTTTGCATGTAATGGTGGAGAGACTAGGCATATGCACATCTTACCAAAGGTGTTTACCTAGCAAGCTAGCAAAAAAAAAAAAAAAAAAAAAACCGAAACTCACCTTGACGGACGGACGGCAGAACGGCAAACTATTCCGGACAAGAAGCAAATAACGGGTTGGCGGCGCGGCAAAGGGTGCGGGACGAGAGCAGCAAAAAAAAAATCGTGAGAAAAGAAAAAGGGTTTTGTCTCTTTTATAGACATAAAATTAAAAGAATCCCAATAGAAGAAGGATTCCTCCCTTATTTGGTTTCCTCTTTTGATTCAAATACCCAAAGAAAGAAACCTACCCACCAAGGATTCCATACAAGCGTGACGGCGTGGGAAACTAGCGGTCAGCCAACACTCTTCCGGGTAAACTCCTTTTATCATGTCTTTCTCACATATGTATGTCACCATCTCATGCCTACCACACAATAGTGTAACCATTATGTGCTAGGCAGGGGACTTAATGTTGATGGTGGGTTTTCGTTTAAGGTTAAATTTGTAAAAAAAACCGGAAAAATCATGCATGCGACATCTTGTAAAAGATAAAGCCATTTATAAGTGTTGGATACTCCTCACTTAATTCACCAAGAATGGAGCATGTAGCAACAATCCCATTCTCGTGAATACATGAAATTCCTCCGAGGTTGGAGCATGTGGCAACAATCCCTTCCTATGAATTTCATATCGGCCTTGTATTTCCAAGACTCATTATCGGTGTGGCATGACGATCGAGTGTTACTCTTACAGAGTAACACGAACCTCCAAGCACTATAATGAAACCATGTACGAAATACCCGTACGGCCGATTCTCGGTGTGTTATACTAGCCCGAGCCCCTCTCGGTGTGTTATACTAGCCCGATTGAGCCCCTCTCGGTGTGTTATACTAGCCCGATTGAGCATCCTGACCGACCGTATCGATCCGGATATGATCTGATCGCATCATCCAACTCCATAAGCATGATTGGATGACCCCGGATCAATTCCATCACCCCCAAGCGGTATGGAATACCCACGGCCGACCCCGCATGGTCGGTCATTGGCCTAGCCTGCCAAGAAACCGTTCATACCAAGCATTATGGACGGAAAACCCTAAATTAGGGTTTGCGGCATATTACATGTGTTGCAAAGCGATCTCAACCATCCATCTTCGCAGGTATAGATGGAGGGTGTAGATATAGACTTAAAGGGCCCGAGCATGTCAACACGATCACCATGGGACCGCCTACACACTTGACCAATCGGTCAAGACCAACAATGTTTGGCCGTGACAAAATTGTCACCCAAACAAGAGATGGCGCACGGCTTTGAAAACCAAAATTAGGGTTTCAAGTCATCACGCGTCCATCTTCTCCTACACGAATGGAGGGTCACAGATTAGATTAAACAAGGGCCGGTCATACCAAAGATGACCACCGTGGGCCCATCTACCTCCTCATGTGTTCGGCCAAGGCATATCATGCCTGGTCAATCCAAAACATGCGTCCAAACTAGCATGGCCGCGCCTCCCAAACCACGAACTGATCTCGACCGCTCAACTTCACCGGATGATTTGAGTGGCTTAGATCACGTTTTCATGGGATAGTCAGGTATAGGTGTGAACACCCAGCCTACCACCTACACGCTGGTATGATCGACCAAGACCGACCAAGATGTGTCGTCTTGAAACGCGTGCCCAAACTAGGGATGTCACGCCGGTTTCCAACCCTTTGCGGCATCAATTTCTGCGCAAACCGATCTCAACCACTCAACTTTACCGGTTAAATTGAGTGGCCTAGATCGCGCCTCCATGGGACGGTGAGGTGTAGGCGTGTACACCGGCATGCCGTCTACACACATGCCCGGTCGGCCCTCTCCAAATCCCTTTCCATGCTTGGTTTCGACCAAGCTAAAAGAGTGATGCTTGCGCACCTCTTCAAAAACCCTAATATCCATTAACGGTCGCAGATGAGTGTCTCAAAGATCATCTCATCCGTTCAACTTCACCGACTTTGGTTATACAACCCCAGTCGGGAGTTATTTGGTCGGTGAGGCGTCATTACCCATCACTTTACCACACCATAATGCAAGACTCACATAAAATACACACGATACTTCACAAGTATCGACTTCCTGAATAACACAGTTATTCAATTCAGCATTACATGCTATCTTTCGAGGATCCACGATCCACACATTCCAGACATCAATCATGTCACAAACTGGGGGGATACATGCGGGGTATTGGTCTCGGTTTACGGCGTGCGGCGTGCAACGCGCCATCACAAGAACGTGTTAGGAAGTCATGGACGGTTAGAGATGAACAGGAGAAGTGGGCAAGACTGGTCGACGCACAACTCCACTACTCCATCACTCCACTTCCTCCACTTCCCACGAGAGACGTGAATGAGGCTCAATGACTTGTATAAATAGGTTCTCCGCCCTATTTCAAACAACAACACAAGTTCAGACGAGACATAAAATCAAGTGTTAATACAAAAATCATATTAAAACACCCAGAGCCTGCTTGCATCAACCGCAAGCCTGCTCACTTTTCTCACAAGTCATAAGCAAGCCAACACCTTCTTCGCTTCCCTCCCTAAGATCAACCCAATCTCCTTCACTTTGTGACCGAAACAAGTCTGGAACGGCCATTTTTTGGTTTAGGCCGGACTTGTACAGATTGATCTCTCGAATCTATAAGCACTCACCGCGCAGTGCATTTGTTTAAGGTTTAAATTCATTCCTCATCCACACCCCAAATTACCAAATTCTACAGGAGTAGTTTTCACCCATAAACAACAGACTCCTTTTGGTACGTGATTGATCACAAGAGATTCAAGTGCTGTTGTGCAGGTATTTGAAGGCAATAGAAGATTTGAAGACGAAGAAGAATTCTTATTAGTTTTCGTATCTTGTGGATTTAGTGCACAAATCTTGATCAGCTGGGATCCAACTAGAATCGATTTATCTTAGATATTACTGATTGATTAGTTACGTGAGATCGGCGTTCTCTATATTTCTCTTTGATATCTATATTGATTGAGTGCAAATCTATACTTGACTATTTCGGTAGTTATAGTTAGATTGATCTAACCAGACAAAGGATTTTATCAGATTAAACGGAAGAGCCTTTGTCAACAACTCATATATATCTTGTACAAGATTGATTAGAGTGGTTACCAAACAGATTCTTCCTTTGCTGTTTGGAATACGATCCAAAGGACTTGATATTCACGTGCGTAACACTAGAAGTCGAAGGCGCAGGGATACTGAGGGAACAAATTAGCTAGGGGTAGTCTGCTTGGTCTCAACTATACGAAGTTGGTATTAGATTTTGTATTCAAAACTAGACTAGGGCCCGGGGTTTTTCTACATTTGCGGTTTCCTCGTTAACAAAATCTTGTTGTGTCATTTAATTTTCTATTTCGTAATTATAATTGTTTTCATTATAATTAAAAGTAAATTACACTTGTACGTTAACTCCGTAATACTTGATAGTGATCCTATAGAGTTTGGTTATTGCCGAACGTATTATCAAGTACACACTTTGTTGTCGTATCGTCTCGATCTTGTATCCATAGTCAATCACACAAGTGACCTTGTTGTTGTATTGTCTCGATCTCGTATCCATAGATGATTACACGAAGTATGAAACGAATTGTCGTATTGTCTAGACTCTTTCCATAGATGATCACATTTGGAAGAGGACTTATAAGTTGATAAATAAAATATTGTTGTGTATTTGGGTACCCTCTTCTTTTCATGTATGCATCCACTTACTATAGACATACCTTGTATAATCTTACAAAAATAATAATTTCCAAAGATTACTTCAACAAGATGTATCTTGGTAAATAACTTAAGTTCGTAACTGCACCAATCTATGGGATCATACCAAGTTTGATTAACGTACAAGTGTATTTACTTTAATTATAAAGACATGCAATATAATGCGGAAGCAAAGTAAATCACACGACACACAAGACTTTGTTAACGAGGAAAACTGCGAGGAAGAAAAACACCGTGACATATTCTAGTTTTGAATACTCACAGAATTAAGACGTTATACAAATTTACTACCGCAACTTCTTATAGTTGAGACCAAGTAAACTACTCTTAGTTACTCAATTTATTGCACCTATAACTAATCAGGTCTATGCGCTTGAATCCCAGGATAAAGTCCACTATCTCAAGTTGCTTCACCTATAGTGAAGACTTATGTTATCTCAACTCATCTGGATCGTAACCAGAAACAGTAAAAAGATGAGCTCATTTCAGGAACCACCTCATTATGTATCGTCCAATCCTGGATAGGTCGCATATACAGTTGAGTATCAAGGATTTTCAGTTTTCGACAAGCTATAATCAAATAATTCTCGAATAAAAGCCATTAACCGTCCATTTTGCCTGATATTTTCAACAAGTCTAATATTTATCGAAATAAATCGTTTGTTAGATCTCAGAAAATAAACTATGCAAGAAGTATCACAAAAATTAAAATAGAAAAAAGAAAAGGTCTTATAATATCAATCTTCAAAGTATCAACCGCGCAAACAACTTCATTCCTACTAATGATCGATCACATATAGAACAAAGTCTGTTAACGTTGGATGATCAATAATTTCATCTTCAAACCTAGAATCGAATAGATCTGAAATAGCCAATCAAACTTGAGTACCCTTATATCAAAAGAGAATGACCATAAAATAAACAACTTTGGTCTATTAAGGATAACTACATCGTTAGTCAATCAAATCAATAATCAAAAACTAAAATAACAATACAATTTAATTTTCACACTAACGGTACTACTAAAATCTTCTTGATCCCAAAGAAGACTTTAAACGAAGGCCACACAAGAGATTTCATCTGATTATATTACTCCTTCTATCAATGAGTGGGCTTACCACACAAACGGTTAGGCAGTGTCTCATATGAGGAGTTTGTAAGAATACAAGCTCTATTTTTTATAGTGTTATGACCAAGGCTTGTTTGGACAATAAGGATTACCAAATCCTAAAATCATAAGACATGCAGTAAATATATATTTTCGGTTTTGACAAATTTAATTGTAATGCAACTCATATACGGAAATCACCCCTGGTTGACAACTGATATTAGCTACCATATATTCATATACTTTACTAATATAATAATTATAGATATACAAACCTACGTGATATGGTGAGCATATATTTTCGAATATCTAAAAGATATCTGAATATTCCGGTTCCGGGATCTCACCTTGAGTATCAAAGGAAAATACTTGAACATGAAGTAATAAAAGTATAACACATGTTCAAATCAATATGCCAATATGTGAGCATTTCAAGTTCAATCCATATACATCTCGATGTTTGTTCAAACCTAAAGCTCAGGGACGGAGCTTAGTGTAGTTCAGGGGTGGCTCCCGCCTCCCCTGTTCCTTGATAATTCATCATAAACCCTTTGGAACTTCTGTTATTTAGAATAGAAAATTGTTAGTTAGCCCCCCTTGAATTTTTGTTTTGCATAATTAGCCTCCCCTGAAAAATATTTCTGGCTCCGTCCCTGCTAAAGATCACCAAACAAATCGAAAATCCAAATACATATTAAACTCTATACAAGGATCGGCATGATCCTAGGTAGAGTACCGGTAGATAATAATCAGAACATTAAGCGAATAATAGGTAATAAATGAAATAAATGTTCGAGACATACCATAAGGTGAGATAATTATTATGGATGCACAAATAGCAACATCCTAACTCCATTTGTAAATCTTTCATCCATCACCGGGTAACCCATAAATATGAACAGTAGGGCCGCCTCGAGGACGTAGCATCGAGATTGCATTTTCCTTTCTTCTTCAATGGTCGCTTTGGAGCTTTTCCTACTTCATTGTTATTCTTTACCTTGTTAAGATCTTCTTTGCCCCATTCTTTTTGGTTATCACTTTCACTTTCACCGCTTTCCTCTTTGTCATCATCTTCTTTTTCATTTTGGAAATTATCACTTCGTGTAGCATATTCAGATTTTTCATATGTTGGCAGGTTGGTTCATTGATGGAGAGTGCTTTAGCTTTACCCACCCGATCCCCTACGATATTAATCCCCAACCTTTGACTGTCTATTCATGTTTCTTCTCCGATCTTTTTTTCGTCTGTGTTTGCTTTCTCTTTTTTCTAAAGAAAATATGACAATATTCGATAAACAACAATCAAATTCAAGTAACTTTAGGAATTCTAATTTTACAATCAGCCATCATGATACATGCATATCTACCGATTCCTAGCAATTAACCATTAAGAACCGATTGATATAGCTGTGCATGTGCACCAATCAAGGATAAAAAAATGTCTATAAAAATTGGGCATTTTATCCACATACAATCGTTCAATATAACTGTTTATATTGAACGACTATTGTCTTGACATTTGAGAAATCGCATACTCAATAATCGGTTGATTTGGACATTCACATCAACCGATTCTAGCAACAATGATCAAAATAAACATGTCCATTTTTTCCAAACTAAAATTGCTCGATGTGTGAATGAACATCGACTGATTTATATAGGAGTCAGTCGACGTGAACATGAACATAGACAATTCAAGTTGAGAGAAACCTAAACTTCAATTTTTAAAATTTAGAGTGTATGCATGTTGATAAAACCTAATTAGGAGGATCGGGTTGACAAAAAGCACTTGATTCTCGCCATTTTTACTACTCACATTGCGCTCAGAGTCAATTCACCTTTAATAACCGTTTTCGACGTTGATTGATTATTTCAAGATTTTTGTTAAAAGGAGAGCAAAAACGGACCCGAGGAGAGCGAAAATCGTAATTAACTCGCTGATTCGAACATATTCAATATATATTTTTAATTTAGACCAAATTATCCTTAATAAACAAACCCGCTGACCACCGAAAATTCACACCCATTCCAAAAAATAACTCCACCACGAACAAATCACTCTCCAGGATGGCCAAAAAAAGGAAAAAGCAACTTATGCTAATGTTATTTCGATAACACATATTGTCACTTGGCTGAAAGAAAACCTATTATCAAGCGTCTCAATAGTCTCTGATTGCAAAATCCTTGTTGACACTATCAATATGATGAGCGCAGGCTTCTCTTGGTCAGCCGAAAACACCTTACAGGAAATCAAGGTAATTTTGCACGAACTCCCTCAAGCACAGGTAAAATTTATACAAAGGAAATACAATTCAGCAGCGGACTACATGGCTAAAGAAGCAAGGATAAAAAATATTCAGCACATGTCTTCCAAATTGCAACAAAAGGTTCTGAAATCTAGCATACTTTCTAATGTTTTTGATAAAGATGAAATTATAAATCTTATGTACTATATTTGCTAGTCAATAAAATTACCTTTTCCATCAAAAAAAAAATGTTATCTCGATGTTCTTGTAATTGGAAGATGATACAATCCCAACTAATCTAAATCATCTGCATACATTCAAAGCGTTTGCACTGTTGAAAAATAAAACGGACATTAAAGGTTTGAAGAATAGATAGAAAAACCCACTTAATCGTTGTAGAAAAAACGAATCTAAAACAAAGACTCAAAAAGTTTCAATAGGAAGACCGACCAACAAACCCATACCTGTTTTGATTTTATAAACACAACAGATCTGTAAAAGGAAGACTAACCAATAAACCGATACCCTGTTTGATCAAAATAATTTTACCTGGCATGTCATAATTATCTTGAATCTTATTTGATTTATTAAAATATCTTTCTATTTTTTCTTATAGCTACTGATCTTGATTCTGATTTTGATGGATTCAAATTGACTAATCAGAAAAAAAGTAAAGAGAGATTCTTTTAAGTTTGGGGAAATACCATTCTTTGTGGCATATCTTCACACGGATCCGTGGTAGAGGGATGATGGTGGAACGATGGTGCCATGGTGGAGTTGTTTAGAAAAAGGGTTTGAGCTTTAGTCGTCGATGTATTTAGTAAGGGTATTTTTGCCCGAGCCACAAAAATATACTGACTAGATATGAGTTAGTGAGTCAACTACGATTTTTGTTCTCTTCGGATTCGTTTTTGCTCTCCCTTTAACAAAAATCTATTTCAAACCGCTTTAGCAACTCCTGGATCATTATCTCTAGATAGAGTAATTCCATGGGTCTGGTTTACTCGTCTTGCTATTTTGGTTATACAAAGAAGGAAGAAAAAAAACAATTTATCGATTTTTGAAACGTCCATTATTGACAATATTTTAGTTATGACGGGAATGAAATAGATTAGAGTATCGGATTTTAATAAAAGGTAATTTAGCAAGTCGTCCAATTTAGACACCTCCTATCCTTCATTTAGTTGGGCCAAAAATTATGGTAGGCCTCAAATTTGCCATGTTATAGAAAGAAACCCAAAATTGGACAACTGTTCCTTTTATGGAATGCTTCAACAATTACTTATAAAATGGTTGCTAATCTCAGTTTCACTCTCACAAACACTCGCCACTTTTAGTCCCGTTTCTCATTGTTTAATCCCCAGAACTGACTCAATCTATCTCAGCTCTGCCATGGAGGAAAAGGAAGCATTACCAGCACCTTTGCTTGTTTTTCCATACGGAAAAGGTAAGAAAAATCAAGCTCTTTATAATCTTCGTGAACCAAATAACACAAATTGTAGAAAAATCATTCCTGAGTTGAGTATGAAAACTTTTTGGCAGAAAACCTGTCATAAAGGGTGGTTAGTTGTTCTATGTGATGATGCTGATATTAATCAGCCCTCAGATATCTCAAATTGGAAATATGGGGATTGTTTTTTGTGGAATCCAGTAACATTACAGACAATTCAATTACCCAATTTACTCTACTGGATTACTAAACCTAATGCATATCAACCGTTTGATTGTGTTTTGTCATCACCTCCTGGAGGATTTCATAAAGGTGAGGATGATCCTGTAGTTTTATTTCTTTTCAGCCAAAAAGATGAAAGGTTCGATCATGTGTTCGTATTTTGCCACCCTGGAGACAAGCGGTGGAGGATCCAATTGTTGTCTCGAGATATCATAGGTATGGATCAACTTGTGTCCCTCCATTGTTTTCAAGGTAAGTTATATGCTATGGGTATAAACGAGGAACACCTAGAGATACACCTCCTTAGAGCTAATCATAATAATACTACCCTTGCTATAATGCCATTCAAGGTAAGATTCTGTAGTGTCCATGCTTTTGAAGGAGCAAGGGATGTTTCATTGTGGTTCATGTATTTTGTTGAGTGCTGCGATGAATTTTTCAGGATCGAGATGTATTACAATGTAAGGGGACTTGAGAAGGTAGTAACCTCAATACTAATGATGAGGTTGGATTTCTCTTTGATGAAGTGGATGGCGGTGAATAGTCTTGGGGATCTTGTTCTGTTTGTTGGTCGAAACACAGCTTATTGCTTAATTTCTGAGTTGGGACTCACCAGGGGTTGTTTGTATTACACACTTCCTGAAGATCAGGGGTTGTACAAATTTGACGTAGAAAACGCCACTGACTCTGTTATCTTGCCGTGTCCAAATATGCCAACACCATGGTTCTCATCATATTGGATCACGTTACCTAGTGGACGGGAAAGGAAGGAAGGTATGTCAGGTAAAGATGAAAAAGAAAAATGCTGCATACTAGATGAAGGGGGTTATATAACAAGGACGATTAGTTATTATGGGGCAGAAAATAAGAATGAGAACGCAAGTTATCCTTGGTGTATCCTTGACGCTGACATGGTGGAGTTGATAGCAAGTTATCTTCATCCAGTGGATTACGTGCATTTCCGATCGATCCATAAAGCGAATCGAGAGATAATGCCTGTAGTAAAATCTAGGTTCATTGGTACTACTCAAACCGCAGAAACCAGATATTTGTTTCCTTGGTTGGTGTTCTCTAGAGATAACAAATCCAGCATCTATAGTTTTGTAAACCCGATGCATAATAATGAGAACTACCTCATGAAGTTCTCGGAATTACCAGTAGGTGCCACAATCCGTTATCAAAGGGGTGGTTGGCTGCTGATGTCGAGAGAGAAAGAGTTATTCTTTTACAATCCTTTCACAAGAGAGACCATCCAACTTGCTGATTTTCCAGGGCGTCCTGACTTGTCTGACATCTCTTTCTCCTATTTACCGACTGCTCCAGACTGTATAGTTTTTGGGGTTGATAAATATGGCTTTGGTATTTCTATCACCATCTACTCGATTAGAAGAGGAGAACAAGAATGGGTAGTTCTTGACCATCAAGATTCTGATGTTGCAAAATATTCGCCTTCACGAAACACTCCAACTTTGTTCAACGGGGTCTTCTATTCTGCTGGTTATGATGGAACTTTAAAAATACTTGATTTTGGTGATGATACATTTGATTTTCTTGAGAAACCTCATAAACATTTTAATGACTCGTATCCAAGTTTCTTGGTGAAGTGCGGAGAAGATCTCATGCTAGTAAAATTAGGATGTCCCAAAAGGTTAGTTAGAATCTTTAGAATGGATTTCTCGGAAATGGAATGGGTTAAAGTTGAAAGTTTGGGAAAGCATATGTTGTTCATTAGCGACATCACTTGTTTCTCCGCAGTCGCTCCAAATAGTCAGATGGAGAACAAAGTATATTTCCCTAGATTATATTTGGATGGTGAAGGGATTTTATGCTATTCACTTGAAAAAGGAAGGTATCACTCTTTTGGTGGTACCTCTCAGCATTCTGCTAATAACATATATGGCACCAAGGGTTGGCATTCAAACTGCACTTGGATTCAGCCTAATTGGTCGAAGTCCACTGCTCAAGAGCTTGATTGGCTGTGGATGGAGTCTTGCTTGGATACCAATTCTAAAGAAACTGCTCACTGTAATTCATGAGGCGAGATCAGAGAATTCATTTGCTTTTTTGCGAGCGACATCAATTTTTCTCACACATACTTCAATTACTCCACTGGTACTCCGGGCATGTTTTGCGTGTGCAATTGGCTCTTTCTTTTGAGGTTGAGGTTCGAATCTCACTAGTTGCGGAATTTGGATCAGAGAGGACCTGCGCAGGCTTGTAGACTAAACTGGTATAAGAAGGTTGGATGCCCTTATTTCATTCATATTTATATTTTACATACATTGTTATAATTATAAGTTAAGTTCCACTGGTACCCAACTTGCACATGTAAATAGATATGGAGGGATGAATCAGTGCCATTCCTATCTCATTTTCCTTGAAGCCCTTGTTGAGAAGAAGGTTACTCGCCATGGCTTTGGTAACTCTCTGCGTATTCCAAGTAGTCATTTGGAAGAGGCACATGTTCATTTTCTGTCTCATGCTCCACTGACCATTTCACTAAACAACTTTGTTCTAACCTTGACTGGAGTTACATGAGGAACACTCTGTGGGAGCTTGATCATATCCCCCTTGAAAAAGCAGAAAAACTGGTCAGCTGTGCAATTCTTTGCCTCAGCTTCAACTTGTTGCCTTTGAATTTGAACCATTGTGGATACTGGTCCCTACTGGTACATGGTACTAACCAAAATTAAAAATGCAAAACCAAATAAATGCATGTGAATGATAGCAGAGATTGTTAACTTATATAGATGATGATAATGTCCAAATATAATTTATGCTCAAATGAAATAAATTATGCTACTTTAAAAAAAAAAAAAAAAAAGTAATTTGTTCGATTCCCACTGAAACTTCACATTTCTTTTTTTGATTATGAACAAACTGCTTTATGTAACCTGGCGAGATTGGGGTATACCCAAACTAATTGGGGTATACCCAATTTTAAGTGGACATGTGACCTTACTAAGGGGAGGTCCAAATTTGGTTGAAGTTACAATACTACCCTTGCCCTTTATAATTCTATTACCATAATCAGTTTTTTTTTTTTTTTCATTTCATCTTCCTTCTTCTCTTCTTCTTCTTTTCCATAACCACACCGGCTCCTCCCCCACCACCACCACCAAAACTCGTCGATTAATTCGTTAACATCGTCGATTCGAAAACTCCGAGTAATCTTCATCAATGGAACCACCACGGCGTAAGGGAACTCGTATGAAAGGCGCCAATAGAAAACCCAATGAGTATAACCCTGGAATTGCAAGTTTGGTTCAAAATAAAGTGAGTAAAAAAACCGTCGAAGAAGAAGACATTGAACCCGCTCAAAACGAAGAAATGGTGCGATTAAGAAAGTAAGGGCCTACTTAAACTCACTCTAGTACTTTGATTTCATGTTTGCATGTCAAATTAGGTCAGAAAAAACGAATCTTTGAATTTTCAGTTATTTCGCCGGCAATGTGTTTGTTTCACGACCCTGCCGGGATTTCATAGTTAGGGTTTGGCCGGGATGATCGTTGGTTGAATATCTTGCCGGCGGTTTAGTTTTTGTAACTGCTTTCACAGGGTCGGGATGTTATTCAACGTATAATCTTGCCGGCGCTTTTTTTTAAGCCGGGTTGGTTATAAACTTTTAACTTGCCGGCGGGATTTCAGTTTTTTAGCGTCTCATGATGCCTTGAATTATAAAGGTCGGAATGGTATCTAAATAATACCATGCCGGCGTTATGTTAGCCGGTGTTGTTTTTATTATAGACGTTGCCGACTTTTGTAGTTGAAAACCCAGTCATAGTTGTTAAAAACCGGCAGGTTATTGGAATAAAAGCCTCCCGACCCTTGTTTAGCCGGCTTGCTGTTTAGATATCGACCCTTCCGACATTATTCCGCCGGAATGGTTATATATGTTGAGCCTTCCGATTTATAGTTTCTTTCTTAATTGTTCTTGTTCAGGTTGCAAAAGGCAAACAAGAAAGCTCTTAGTCCTCCTTCAAGACCTCCTCGTGTTGGTGACAAACTCTTGACTTCAAGAAATCGAGGGGCATACGTTGTGGCGGGAAAGACAAAGATCCGTGTACCGAATGATGATTATCAACCACCATCGGAACCCAGTGATTCAGACGAGACTCCAGATGAAGACCAATCAATTCCATCTGGTAGAAGAGGTGACGATGATGATGGTGATGAAAGAAATCCGGTTGTTGGAGGAGGTAACAATGATGATGATGATGGTGATCAAGACATGCCTAATGTTGGAGGAGGTAATGATGATGGTGATGATGGTGATGGTAATGGAGATAAAGGTAAGGATATTCAGGATGAAATTGTTGAAGAGGCAGAAGAAGAAGAAGAAGTTGGGGAACAAACCCAAGCTGCAAGTACTAGTGCAACCCGGAAGAAGAAAAGTGTTATCACTAAACCAGCTAATTCCCACATGCCTCCCTCTCTCAATTGAAGGTTAAATTGAAACCAAACGAGCTTCCCTTGGGACCCCGGAAGATGGTGGACATGTTCTTTTTGGATACAAAGACTCATGGGCATGTGAAATCCAAAATACTATTGTAAGTAATCTCAATCCGTCTTTGTTTTTCATTTAAGTGTGTAACTATCTTAAATTTGCGTCAAGTGTTTGTATTTCTTTTCATTTTGTGTTTTTGGTATTTAGGATCACAAGCATGCTATCCGTCTCATGAGGCGCCAAGCTTCATGTTCAGTGACTAAGACTTGGGATCTTGAGGATGAATGTGAGGAGGTGAAAGTGATTGTCAAGAACTCCGGGTTGTGGCCTGCGGTGGAGAGTTCGAATGTTGAGTATGATAGATTTACCGTATCCGCATTCTGTGAGAGGTTCTACGGAGAGACCGATACAATGTTATTCCCATTCGGTGAGATGGCGATAACTTCCGATGATGCTCATCAAATTCTAGGCCTCGAGGTTGAGGGAAACGCAGTCAGTGAGGGCTTCGGATAATAACATTTCTTGGGAGGAAATCTTCAAATTGACCAACACTTTGTTCGGTTGGGATCGGATTAAGACGGAGTCTATGCTTGCGATGAAGGATGGTAATCTAAGCAAGAAGTTTAATCTGAAGAAGCTGAGGGATACATTATCTGGGACCAAGAAAATCTTTGATGTGGAAGGAAGGGTGAACCCCGTGCGAATCAATGCTACCGCGTCAGGTTATTTGCTATACGTCCTGGGCAGATGTATCTTCCCCAGACGATTCGGAAGCTTGGTCGACGCCGATTATTTGCAACTCTCTTGGATCCCTTAGATAAGATGCATGAGTATTCTTGGGGTACTGCGGTGGTCACCTTCTTGAACAATGAGTTGACAAAGGCTTCAAGGGAACTCACTGCGCAAGTTAACGGAAACATATGTCTCTTCCAGGTAATTGGATTGTCTAAATCATTTATATTTCCCAAATGCTTGTAATGTTTGATTCTTACTAAACTTTGTGTTTGCATAGGTTTGGATATATGAGCACTTCCCTACTTTGGTGAAAACCAACTCCACGTCAAAATGAATGAAAAGCTTTCGATTGATAAGCCAAGAGCGCAGAGATGCAGTTTTAAGGGTGCTCAGGAAAAGGATATGCCGCAGCTGCTTATTAACGTGCGAATCGCCTTGGACAAATTGACTGCGGATGAGGTAATATTTGATCCTTACCGAGATGCTAGAAATCAAGGTTTAATCCTGTAGCGCCCCCTAAGCTAGCAGCTGACTAATCCAAGAGATTAACTAAATAAAGAGGCACTAAGAATCTAAATCATCTAGTTAAACATTCAATTTAGAAAACTTCTACAAAAACTTAACCCAAAGCTAGCCCCACTCAGAAATATATATATACAAGATCTTCTCTCAAATGATACATATACAATAGTCATTTGGTTTACAAATAGAATATACAACATAATAAACATATCGATTATAACCAACTAAAGAAGTCAACTTCTCGGCTTTATTTCGAACTCCGATCTCTCTCTCTCAAACGAAAGTGGGAATAATTAACATTTAACTTCTAAGTAATCATAGACAAGATTTGGAAAACAATTCATGTTTTCAGAAACATTAAATAGTGACCAGGTCACTAAAATAAACAAACATGCATATGGACAAACTCCTTCGTCAAACAATGTATATATTGAGTGTCAACCACTTCCTTCCACACCCTAGTAGCCTATATGGTGTCGACCAATTCCTTACACACCTATTAAGCATAAAAGCAGAATTCATGTAGATATAAACGAAGGAGCCTATCGTATTCCTAATAGATGTCGACCGATTCCTTACACACCTATTAAGCATACAAATGGAAATTCTTATTTCCCAAACAATTCATATTGACAAAAAAACATCACAGGTCATTTCCAAACCATGGAAAGATTAACAGAATCAACAGAATTATCGTAAAACAAGTTGAACAGTGCATAAAATGTACGAGGCAAGAAATGCATGACTTTGTTAAACATAAACTTTTGTAAAAGAAATAACAATGGTTACCATAGAGTCAAATGTATTCCCACCTCTTTTGATGACAAGCCACGCCTACCTCGAGATCCGCGATCCACTGGTTCATCCTTTGAATTGATCGTTGTTAATAACTAACTGTTAATCATACAAGCACTCTAAGAATCTAGCCAATATGGCTCATACAAGAATCATACAAGTCTAACTAATGGTTCTAAGCCCATTTATGATTCTACACATCTTCATTATCCATCTCTTGCATATTTAAAGGTCTACTAATTTAATTAGGCTGTTTCTCTCACCCATTAGCTAAGTCTTGCGAACATCTACAACTTTGTAGAAGAAGTCAAAGGCTATTTTAGACCACAAAGGTCTAATTCATGTTTAATAAGGAAACTGGTTCTAAACCCAAGTCCACTGAACCAGCCCATTAACCTAAGGCCCAGCCCTTTAGGGTCAACTAACGGTCACTGACGGTCAACGGGTCAACTAACAGTCAAAGGTTCAATCTAACAGTCAACGTCCAAGGTCGGGTCAATGTCCAGGGTCAAATAGTCAAAGTCTAAAGTCTAAATCGGTCACTGAGTCAATTAGGCAACTCAGTGAGTCCATACGATTCGACTCAGTCAGATTGACTAAGTCAGTTAGAGTCTGATACCTGACTAGGCTGAATGGCACAAGGCCAAAAGCTTACACAGGCCAGAGCCATTTCTCAGGCCAAGGAACACTAATGCACAATTATTGTGCAACACCCAAAACTCTAGCTCTACAGCTCTAACTCAAGCTCAACTTCAAGCTAAAAATACATCAAATGAGTCATTCAAATAAACTTAAAAATGAATTAAAAAGATAACACAGCCTACCTGCAAAAGTAGTTCCAAGCTTTCACTCTTTCTACATACAACCAAATCAACTTTATCACATTCAGCTAACTCTCATTCAATTCAATCAACACACACACAGATCAGCAACAACCCAGTTGTTCTTCTCCATTTCAATTTTAAAACTCAAAACATATTAAACCCATTTCATTTCTCCCATAATTCCATGAGCTGCAAAACCAACACACTAATAGTTTAATCACATCTTCATTACTGCTTCCACCTCTAACTCCAGTTCCATACACACTACTACCAATTCACACACACTCACACCACAATAATTCTGCACCTCCACCATTCACTGATGTCCCCTGCATCTTCAATGTTTCAGACAACACCATTCTCTTATTCAGTTAATCACAACCAATACAACTCTCTGTATATCAACATGAACCTAAACCATCACTCCACAGTTTCATTCCATAACAACTTCAGTTCAACACAAACACATCCACCACCAAAAACATAATCCTACCAACAACAACCATCTGTTCTTCATAAATCTCAATTAACAGAACCTCAAATAAAAATCTTAATTTCATAACTAAACCAAAACTGAACTCCATGCAATCAACATCAGTATCAACACCAGTTCTTCAAGCTCAATCCATGTAGTTCAACATAAGTCTAAACCACATATACCACAGTTCTATAACACTCTCTTCATAATCATTTCAATTCTTACCTTAACATTTCATAAATTCAACAATTTGAAATAAATAAATTTACTACAATCACAGAGAAGGTCAATTACCTCAATTCCTTAGCACGTTCAACTTCTACTACTCTTCAAATCATGCCTCACAGTCCTCATCAACTTCAATTTCTTCTTTCTAATACATCTTTAAACATTTACACGAAACCCTAATTTGCATACTCTTCAACAGAACCGCTTCCCATCATCAATTCGACAATAACCCATTTGTCCTTCGTCTATGAACAACTCAATAAACTTAATAATTTCATTCAAACTTCGAATCAATCTTCAACCCTAATCCTTCAACTAATCACTTTGAATTGAAAACCAGTTGTGAATCCTTCTTCCTTGCTCTTAACTAACAATACCCATCACTAATCACTTAATTTCATCTTCGAATTCATCTCAGAATCAAATCTCAGAAACCCTAAATCGGTTTGATAAACATGAACACCGTTCCCATCTCTTCAGTAACATCTTCTACTTCATCTACTATATCTCAACGAGCGTATCTCTCTCTCTCTCTCAAAAAGAATCCTCTAATCTCTCTGAAACAGACTCTCAATCGCTCGGAGAGGAAGAAGAACATGGTAAGAGAAGAAAGAGAAGAAGAAAGAGAAGAAAGAAGAAGAATGGAGAAGAATAGGAGAAGAATAGAGTTTATTTTCTCGGTTTGGGATAAGACCAATGACAAGTGATAAAAGCACCCTTCCAAATGATATGGGCATCCAAGTCGGTTTGAGTGTTAAAGACTAATTTTCCCTCCTTACTAATCTGATAAATTCTTCTCTGTCTGGTATTCGAATAACACGCTCGCTCAGTCCATTTCACATAACTTTTCGATACCTATTCCATGATGCTGGTTTCGTATCTAAATCATTATTAGATTAATTCCTATTAATTAACGTTCGTTTTAAACTAATCGAGATATTATTGGCTAATACGTCTCTTGACTAGTCTAATAGCGTTGACGAGCTTGAGGGTCTTTACATTCTCCCCACCTTATTCATTTTCGTCCTCGAAAATCAAACCACCCTTCTAGTCTTCAAAAATTCCCCACCTTATAGAAATAATACTATCTCTTGTCTAAGCACAAACAACATGAAACAAAGCACCAATCTATAAGGATTTCTACAACTAAAATTTGTGGCTCTAGGTTCAATAGACTAGTTTATATTCCAATAGGTCACTGGTTCTAATAGCGAGAGAAGAAATTCTATAATAAAGTCTCTAAATAAAATTTGGGATCTATCAGTTCACTAATAGAAGCAAGTTTCCATTCTATGCCTAGTGATACAAGAATGCAGTTGCCCTGTCTAGGTTCGCGACGCCTGACAATGCCTACCTATGTAACAAGTATCACCCGAACACATCAGAACTACCAACCTCACTATTCAACACTGGGGATTAACTAAA
Source organism: Papaver armeniacum (assembly GCA_023531295.1). NCBI lineage: Eukaryota > Viridiplantae > Streptophyta > Magnoliopsida > Ranunculales > Papaveraceae > Papaver > Papaver armeniacum. The sequence goes on along the minus strand of JAJJWW010002063.1, from coordinate 100,234 downwards.
TACTAATTTATTAAGATTAATTATTTTTTTTTAATTTCCATCTTAACTGGTGTAATTTAAAATTTTACTTCATACACAGTACACATCATTTTAAACAATTTAGTCATCAAATTTTTTTTTTTTTATTTATCATTATTATTATTTATTTATTTTAATGAAATCGAATTTTAATTCCAAATGAAACTATAATAATTTTTAAATTCATGTACAATTTAAGAATAACTTAATGTTATAACCTTTACCCAAATTTTAAGTTATGTCTATTTGTTCATTTCATTATGTGACTTGATCTAAGTAAATCACCGCTAACAATATTTCATAGTTATTTGGTATTAATATTTTATTATTATCATTACATTTATTTCTTATTTCTTAGACCGATAAAAGTTAATTGCAATTAATCATAATTCCAAGTTTAATTTGATTAATAATACTAGATTTGATTTGATCTAAATTTATTTCCTTAAATTTATATTATTGTTAAATAAACCTAAACTTGTATTATTATTAAAATTACATTTTTCTATTACTATCCAATAATTGTTATCCAAATGATATTTACAATAACTCTAACTTTTATAGTAATTAGCATTATATAGTATTATTATTTGCTCATCTTATCAAAAATTGTTGTCTTAATTATATTATCATTATTATTATTCTTAAGTTAAGTAATCCGGTTGATACACTAAGCCCCAATCTTCTAAATATAACTCTTCATTCATGTAAAGATTGATATAACAAATTTTATTCATTCAAATTGAGTCCATAAACTATATCTTATTAAATTTAGGATTGATAATTTAATATGACCTAAAGTTGAGTCTACATACAATTATAATATATCCTAATAGTCTTTAGATTTTCCTATTAGTGTAAAGCATCCTATTAATATACAATTTTATTTTATTTTAATTATATTATTACACTAGGTATCCGGATTCTATTATTACTACTCCATGTATATTTACTGGATCATTTGTTAGACTAAACATATTTCCGGTACAAGATTACTAACAAGTTGAGTCTTTTTATTTATATATTATGTCCTCGTTTTCTTAAGTCTAACGCCTAACAAGTATTATATTAATTATCTAGTTTAAACCCAAAACTTATATTTCTAATTTGTCATTAGTTTAATTTACAAAATTTAATTGTAGAACAGCGTTATTAATTTTCTATAACTGCTTAATCATAATTTATTATTTTTATCGTTATATATTTGTTAATGAGATTTTAAGTAAGTTAAGTTCAATATGATGCTAATTGGTAAATGCTAATTATTACTTTCTTGAAATTATTATTACTATTATTTTTTATTCATTCATTTATTATTACTGTCCTAATATTTTTATTATTAACATCGATGGTTGAACTATTACTTCCTACTCTTTCAATTATTATTAAGTCCCGAAAATGTTATTAACATTTATGTGTTTATAAATTGTTGACCCTACGTTTAAGTCAAGGTATTCAATAATTTTTCTATGTGGCTTTCAAGATCAATCAATAATATTAATTTCACTATTATTATATTTATTTCTTTTTTTTTTTGAATTGTGTAGGTGTTCATACTTTTTAGATTAATTGTTCTCTAATCCTTATCAGCTAAAGTTATCGGTGTACCCTACAATTTTTATTTCATTACAAAAACAAACAACCAATCAAACAATTCAATCAATCAAATAAATCTTTTAATTATAGATAGCTTTTAGTGATTAAGATTTATCTCACAAACCCAACCCAGTTCTAAACTAATCTATTTCACTAACTGCACTGGCTATTCCTATCTTTTCCCATATAAGATCTAATAGTGAGCTCTGATACCAACTTTGTAGCGCCCCCTAAGCTAGCAGCTGACTAATCCAAGAGATTAACTAAATAAAGAGGCACTAAGAATCTAAATCATCTAGTTAAACATTCAATTTAGAAAACTTCTACAAAAACTTAACCCAAAGCTAGCCCCGCTCAGAAATATATATATATATATACAAGATCTTCTCTCAAATGATGCATATACAATAGTCATTTGGTTTACAAATAGAATATACAACATAATAAACATATCAGATTATAACCAACTAAAGAAGTCAACTTCTCGGCTTTATTTCTTGCAACTCTGGGTCCGTCTCTCGAAACCCAAAGTGGGAATAATTAACATTTAACTTCTAAGTAATCATAGACAAGATTTGGAAAACAATTCATGTTTCAGAAACATTAAATAGTGACCAAGTCACTAAAATAAACAAACATGCATATGGACAAACTCCTTCGTCAAACAATGTATATATTGAGTGTCGACCACTTCCTTCCACACCCTAGTAGCCTATATGGTGTCGACCAATTCCTTACACACATATTAAGCATAAAAGCAGAATTCATGTAGATATAAATGAAGGAGCCTATCGTATTCCTAATAGATGTCGACCAATTCCTTACACACCTATTAAGCATACAAATGGAAATTCTTATTTCCCAAACAATTCATATTGACAACAAAACATCACGGTCCTTTCCAAACCATGGAAAGATTAACGAAATCAACAGAATTATCGTAAAACAAGTTGAACAATTGCATAAAATGTACAGACGAGAAAATGCATGACTTTGTTAAACATAAACTTTTGTAAAAGAAATAACAATGGTTACCATAGAGTCAAATGTATTCCCACCTCTTTTGATGACAAGCCACGCCTACCTCGATATCCGCGATCCACTAGTTCATCCTTTGAATCGATCGTTGTTAATAACTAATTGTTAATCATACAAGCACTCTAAGAATCTAGCCAAGATGGCTCATACAAGAATCATACAAGTCTAACTAATGGTTCTAAGCCCATTTATGATTCTACACATCTTCATTATCCATCTCTTGCATATTTAAAGGTCTACTAATTTAATTAGGTTGTTTCTCTCACCCATTAGCTAAGTCTTGCGAACATCTACAACTTTGTAGAAGAAGTCAAAGGCTATTTTTGACCACAAAGGTCTAATTCATGTTTAATAAGGAAACCTGGTTCTAAACCCAAGTCCATGAACCAGCCCATTAACCTAAGGCCCAACCCTTTAGGGTCAACTAACGGTCACCGACGGTCAACGGGTCAACTAATAGTCAAAGGTTCAATCTAACGATCAACGTCCAAGGTCGGGTCAACGTCCGGGTCAAATAGTCAAAGTCTAAAGTCTAAATCGGCCACCGAGTCAATTAGGCAACTCGGTGAGTCCATACGATTCGACTCGGTCAGTTGACTAAGTCGGTTAGAGTCGAGATACTGACTAGGCCGAATGGCACAAGGCCAAAACCTTACACGAGGCCGAGCCATTGCTCGGGCCAAGGAACACTAATACACAATTATTGTGCAACACCCAAAACTCTAGCTCTACAGCTCTAACTCAAGCTCAACTTCAAGCTAAAAATACATCAAATGAGTCATTCAAATAAACTTAAAAATGAATTACAAAGATAACGCCTGATAGGGTGTAGAATACATCCTATTTATTATCTATTGTTTATGCTTTCTTTGCTATTTTTCTTGTAAATTATGTATTTTACGCTTGTTTTGAGTTTTATAGCTACTTTGGAGTCGCACAGAGGAAAAGAAGAAGAAATTACTCTAATTGAGCCAAAAGGGCAAAATTGTCATTTCAAGGGTGAACACTATCTGGAGCCTAGCCAAGGTTAAGGGGCAACCCAATTTGAATGAGTACTAAATACGGACCAGCTGAGGATAAGGGGCTGGACACTTTAGGCTAGCCCTTATCAGAAGTGACCACCTATTATAGGCACCCAGTGTGGGGTGGCTGCTGTCCTAATCTGTTGGGCGTTTTAAGTCCTACCCTCATTTAATCTAACCCTATACTGAGAGAAAATTTCTCTCATTCACCTCATTTCTCTGAAATTAAGAAAGAACAGCACAGAGGCTGTTATTGCCGTGAAATTGAGAATCAGGGAAGATTGATGGAGAGTATTGTCGCTGTTGAACAACACAGAGAGGAAGAGAAATCGGCAAGACCTGATGCTTAATCGATAGAGAAGTTAGGGTTTGCTGAAATTGAAAACCAGATGAAGATGATTTGAATCTGCTGCTTCCATGGTGATTCGAGAAGCAGTTATGAAGAGAAATTAGGGTTTCATATGCGCTCAGGGAGATGGGTCTGTGAAGAACGAGCTGCTAAATGATGATTCCAGGAAAGAGATGGGTCTCTGCTGTGACCAGATCGAGATAAATTGAAGGTGATGAAATTCAGAGCTACATAAAATGGTGATGTTTAATGAAGTCGATTTGCAGTAGAAGATTGATGAACCAAATAAACTTAGGGTTGTTTGAAATCGAAAAAGGGATCTGGTGGTGATGTGATGATTGAAACTCGAGCTGTAGTTGGTGATAGGAATGGTAGTTGTGTTGGTTGAACCGATAGGGTTCTAGAACTGAGATTAGAGATGGGTTCGATCTGGGTATGAAATTGAACAGAGGAAGATGTGAATGGAGAAGCAGAATAATGGGTGTCGCTGCTGTTGTTTGAGCTGCTGCTGTAATCGAGAAGAGTACATATGGGTTCAGTTTGTGTTAGCCTGAACTCAAGTTGGAGATGTAGATTTTCAAGGATGTCTTTGGTTTGAATCGATTATGCTTTGTTTAGAAGAGATGGTGATGCTGAGTGATGTTGCAGGAGCAGCTAGAATGCCAAGATCTTGCAAATTTGAAGGAATTGTGACAAAACAAAGTTCGATCTTTTGATGAATAGTGGGGAATGAAATGCTTATTAGATGTATGTTAGGAATTGTCACGAAATGAATCGAAGTGAGGCTTGAATTTGGCCGGAAAGCCACAGAAATAGCGAAAACTCGGCGGTTCTCCATTCCGACGAGTCGACTCGGTGTCGCGATGACCGTTCCCGAACGAGTCCGATGACCGATCCAGCCTTGCAACTCGGTAGAGTCAACCCGATAAAGATGAGTTTGACAAAGTGATGAGTGACCGAATCAGCTGACTCCCCCTTGACTTGTTGACTAACAGTTGACCAGTTTGACCGTTATTTCCGACAAGATTATAACGGAATATTCCGTCGTGGGCCGAAAAGAGAATTTCAGTCAATGGCCCGTGGCGACGGAATATTCCGACTCAGCGGAAAAGAATACTTAGAATTTGAAAATTTGGAGGCTTTGGAGAATTGGACTTGAAATTGGAATTGGGCTCAAATTGGGAAAGTGGTGTTATTAAGGGAAAAGGATTCTATTCCTTGGTAGATTTGGAGAACATTGATGCCTATAAGTAGAGAAGTTCTCTACACATTTTTAGATATCTTTTGCACACCTCTCTACACACACAACACTTGTGTGAACTTTTTAATTATTTGATGAAAAATTCTCCTTTAATTATTTGTGTGAATTTCAAAAACATGAGTAGCTAATTTTATTATTGATTGAGGATGAATTCCTAGACAATTCAAAATGATTATCGTTTGTTTTTACTAATAGGAATTTTGTGTTTGATAGGTTATTCTTCTCATGGGTGTGAATACTTAGATTTGGGAAAAACAACGCTTGGTGGATGAAAATTTGGAGGCTTTGGAGAATTGGACTTGAAATTAATAACATGTGGATGATTGGGCTCAAATTGGGAAAGTGGTGTTATTAAGGGAAAGTGGTGTTATTAAGGGAAAAGGATTCTATTCCTTGGTAGATTTGGATTCTATTCATAGAAGAAGAAGCAATGGCTAATCGTACACTCAAGGACCTAGCTTGTTGTATCCAAACCGAAATCAAGGCGATGGCAACTCTTATGTTTTATACCATAGTCGTGGCCATGATTCCCATGAGTTCAATGTTCAAAGCTTTCCGGTGCTGGAATGGTTGTATTATTTACCTTCCTAAGTATCACAACATGGAATGGGATGAAGAGACTTTTCCTCGATTTTTCCCGATTATCAAATTCGAAAGATTTGTCTGAAACAAAGTGTGGGAGAGTTTGTATGAATGTTGGGAGCGATATAGAGATTGGTGGCAAGCTGTCCACACCATCAATTTAGTGACGTTAAGGATCAATACTTTCCTTTACCTTTCATTGATCAAATGTTGGAACTCGCAACAATTCTACACAAGTGAACCCATGGTTAGGGAATTCATCATCACATCTTGATTATTGTTTCTTGGATGGTTATTCCAAATCAAAGGCCAAGGATCCACGACCAAATTTAGTTATAAACAAGCAAGCGCTACCGGAGGACCAAGAGAAGACCACTTTCACTTGTCCGTTTGGAACGTTTGCATATAGACGGATGCCGTTTGGCCTTTGCAATGCGCCGGCTACTTTTCAAATATGCATGGTAAGTATATTCTCGGATTATGTGGAGCGCATCATCGAGGTATTTATGGATGACTTTAGTGTTTATGGCAATTCTTTTGATGGTTGTTTAAACAACCTTGAACTAGTTCTTAAACGATGCATAGACACAAACCTTGTCCTTAATTGGGAGAAATGTCACTTTATGGTAAACCACGGCATAGTACTTGGTCACATTGTGTCCTCTCGAGGGCTCGAAGTGGACAAGTCAAAGATAGATTTAATAAGAAACTTATAATATCCCACTTCGGTGAGGGAGATACGTTCTTTTCTTGGCCATGCAGGTTTCTATAGGCGGTTTATCAAGGATTTCTCCAAAATCTCCATGCCGATGTGCAAGTTATTACAAAAGGAGGTGCCTTTTGACTTCAACAAGGAATGCAAGGATGCCTTTGACAAATTGAAGGAAATGTTGACAAGTGTTCCGATTATCAAATCACCGGATTGGAATCTTCCATTTGAATTAATGTGTGATGCTAGTGATTATGCGGTTGGAGCCGTTTTGGGTCAAAGAGTGGACAAGTTGTCCCATGTCATCTATTATGCATCTAGGACCCTTAATGATGCACAAATCAATTATTATACCACGGAAAAGGAATTATTGGCTATAGTTTTTGCATTGGAAAAATTTCGATCATACTTGGTGGGTACAAAGGTTATTGTGTATTCCGATCATGCCGCACTAAGACACTTAATAAAGAAGAAAGAATCTAAGCCAAGATTAATCTGGTGGATCTTATTGTTACAAGAGTTCGACATAGAAATTCGAGACAAGAGAGGTGTGGAGAATACCGTTGCGGATCATCTTAGTAGACTTGTTATGTCTCAAGAAGAACTTCCATTACATGACCGCTTTCCGGACGAACAACTTTTCTCCATGGAAGAATCAACACCTTGGTACGCGGATATAGTGAATTACTTGGTGACGAGAAAGGTGCCTAGTACAATGTCTAACTTCCAAAAGATGAAACTTAAGAAGATAGCTAAGCAATATGTGTGGGATGAACCATACTTATGGAAATATGGCGTTGATCAAATAATGCGAAGGTGCGTACCTAACTCCGAATTTCAATCCATTCTCTCTTTTTGCCACACTTTTGCTTGTGGTGGCCATTTCGGTTCTAAACGCACCTCTCTCAAAGTTCTCGATAGTGGATTTTATTGGCCCGCCTTGTTTGAAGATTCATATGTTTTTTGTAAATTGTGTGATAGATGTAAACGAACGGGCAATCTAGGTGCTCGAAATCAAATGCCACTCACACCAATTATCGCCGTTGAGATTTTTGACGTGTGGGGTATCGATTTTATGGGCCCTTTTGTCAATTCGAATGGAAACTTTTATATACTTCTTGCCGTAGATTATTTTTCGAAATGGGTGGAAGCTAGAGCCACCAAGACTAATGACTCTCAAGCTGTTTGTGATTTTGTAAGAGAAAACATATTCAATAGGCATGGTACACCAAGAGTGGTGATAAGCGATGGAGGCTCACATTTCAAGAAGGCTTTCCACGCTCTCCTCAAGAAGTACAACATAACACACAAAATTGGTACGCCTTACCATCCACAAACTAGTGGACAAGCGGAAATTTCAAATCGTGAGATCAAGTCCATTCTTGAGAAAACGGTAAATACAACAAGGAAAGATTGGAGCTTTAAGCTCAATGATGCACTTTGGGCGTATAGAACGGTGTATAAGACACCGATTGGTATGTCTCCATATCGGTTGGTTTATGGCAAGGCTTGTCATCTTCCGGTTGAACTTGAACATAAGGCTTATTGGGCGATAAAGAAATTCAACATGGAGTATGATGAAGCGGGGAAACAAAGGAAGTTACAACTAAATGAGCTAGAGGAGATACGTAATGATGCTTACGAGAGTGCCCGGATTTACAAGGAAAAGACCAAGCTTTTTCATGACAAGATGATTTCTTGGAAAAGTTTTGTTGTGGGGCAAAAAGTTCTTTTATTTAATACTCGTTTACGTTTATTTCCGGGTAAGCTTAAGTCCCGTTGGGTGGGACCATTTGGTGTTACTAATGTTTATGATCATGGTGCAGTTGAAATTGTTAGTGACAAAACAGGAAAACCTTTGAAAGTCAACGGCCATCGGTTAAAGCCATATTATGAAAACTTTCCAAAGGAGCATGTGGATGTAATTGGACTTCAAGATTCACTCCCTCTGGAGGAGTAATGTGCAGCAAGAGCTAAGTCGGGCCGTCGACTTTAAAACAAGCGCTTAATGGGAGGCAACCCATAGGTTTTGTATTTCTTATCCTTTTGCTTTTTATTTTTGTTATTTCTTTTTCTTGTTCCTTATCATGTTAAAATTTCCCACCTTGACTTTACTAGGACGATTTAATTACATTGAGGACAATGTAAGGTTTAAGTGTGTGGGAGTGGTTAAGCATGTATTTAAAAAAAAAAAAAAAATTTACATAAAACTTTCAACATGTAGAGATTTTAGAGTCACTAGCATACTTCTAGGTATGTTTACATAGAGAATTCTGACCGACATAATTGAACTTGGAAGTGTTAGGGAACTACATTCGGATTTCTTACTTGTTAGAGTGTTAAATAATGGATTTAATCATGCCGGTGATGCAAATTTGGTGCAGGGAAAAATGCATTATTAGAGTTGCTGATCAATCATTAGTGGAGACTACCCTTATTCATATCATGTGAGGCACCGACCAGAAATTTTTCCATCTAACTAAAGAGCTTTCTTTGAGTGTGTGTCACCATACGTTAATTCCGGGTAGAATGGTGAGCTACCCAACCTCCCACCAATAGAAGCACTACTCTTTGATCTCTTGAGTGCTAATTTTGTCAATCATAAGGGTGACGTCTATAGATGAAAGCCTCCTTCTTGTAGTTCGATTTGCAGTTAGCACCATTCTCTCTCGCGACAACAACGGATCCATAGAAACACCATCATCATCAACAAGGAGCGACATCAAAATCTACAAGGAAAGTTGGAAAAAGTTCAAGGTTTACAAGCAACGGAACGAGAAAAAGAGCAAATTTCAAATTCAAGTAAAGCAACATACAAAGAGCAGATTTTTAAATATATGTTGAGGACTTACAATACAATGAGGTAATTTTATATTCAAGTATAAAGACTTATTCACAAGAGCGAAGAAAATCAAAAGGTGAGAATTGTTGAAGTTTATGATTTCGAGACGATACAAGTTGTGAAGAATCAAGCGGTAAAATACTTCTCCCACGGCCACGGTTTGTTTTATTTTCACTTTGTTATATTTCTCTTGTGTTTCAAAAAAAAATAATATATATATATATATTTGTTTTGTTTTTATTTATTTAATAAGCCATGGGGAAGGAAAATCTATAAGGAAGTTTCAAGCGACAAGGATTTAAGGTAAAAATGAGTTACAAATTGTTAAGGATTTATGAAATTCGAGAGTTTATCACCAATAGTTGAAGACGAAGACCAAGAAGATAAAGACAAGGAGCGGAAGACGTTTCTATTGGATGCCGTGAGAGTGGTGTTATCATAATTGGCGATCGGATGTGAAGGTGAGTAAGTAATCTCATCCTCGATAATAGTGGTTGATTTCCTTTCTTAGAGATCGTCAAAAAAATGGTTTTTCAAAATGTTAAAAGATGTGGGTTTTTAAAAATATTTCGGAAGTTGTCCTTCCCACCATTCAAAGTGTTGCAGAATTCTCTCTTCATTCCTACTGCACACATGTGAGAACCATAAAAAAAAGCCGTCTTTTTGAGTGCAATTATCATAAAATCCTTTTTGGTGAGGCAGAAGTCGAGGTGAAATGCTTATTGATCGTTTCTCAAACACGCGTTCTCTCATTATGGTGTGGTTATTTCTCACTCAACATTTAAGAATGAGAATATGTTCTTTCGTATTTCTAACTTCTTATTACTAGCATGCAGAAACTCTATGTCCTCATAGCTCTTTGGATGCTTGGGTCGCTGGAACGCTTTGAGGTTGTAAGTTTTAGTTTGATTTGCTCGAGGACTAGCAAAGTCTAAGTGTGGGGGAATTTGATAGGGTGTAGAATACATCCTATTTATTATCTATTGTTTATGCTTTCTTTGCTATTTTTCTTGTAAATTATGTATTTTACGCTTGTTTTGAGTTTTATAGCTACTTTGGAGTCGCACGGAGGAAAAGAAGAAGAAATTACTCTATTTGAGCCAAAAGGACAAAATTGTCATTTCAAGGGTGAACACTATCTGGAGCCTAGCCAAGGTTAAGGGGCAACCCAATTTGAAGGAGTACTAAATACGGACCAACTGAGGATAAGGGGCTGGACACTTTAGGCTAGCCCTTATCAGAAGTGACCACCTATTATAGGCACCCGGTGTGGGGGTGGTCTTTGTCCCTAAATCTGTTGGGCGTTTTAAGTCCTACCCTCATTTAATCCAACCCTATACTGAGAGACAATTTCTCTCATTCACCTCATTTATCTGAAATTAAGAAAGAACAGCACAGAGGCTGCTATTGCCGTGAAATTGAGAATCAGGGAAGATTGATGGAGAGTATTGTCGATGTTGAACAACACAGAGAGGAAGAGAAATCAGCAAGACCTGATGCTGCAATCGATAGAGAAGTTAGGGTTTGCTGAAATTGAAAACCAGATGAAGATGATTTGAATCTGCTGCTTCCATGGTGATTCGAGAAGCAGTTATGAAGAGAAATTAAGGTTTCATATGCGCTCAGGGAGATGGGTCTGTGAAGAACGAGCTGCTAAATGATGATTCCAGGAAAGAGATGGGTCTCTGCTGTGACCAGATCGAGATAAATTGAAGGTGATGAAACTCAGAGCTACAGAAAATGGTGATGTTTAATGAAGTCGATTTGCAGTAGAAGATTGATGAACCAAATAAACTTAGGGTTGTTTGAAATCGAAAAGGGGATCTGGTGGTGATGTGATGATAGAAACTCGAGCTGTAGTTGGTGATAGGAATGGTAGCTGTGTTGGTTGAACCGATAGGGTTCTAGAACTGAGATTAGAGATGGGTTCGATCTGGGTATGAAATTGAACAGAGGAAGATGTGAATGGAGAAGCAGAATAATGGGTGTCGCTGCTGTTGTTTGAGCTGCTGCTGTAATCGAGAAGAGTACATATGGGTTCAATTTGTGTTAGCATGAACTCAAGTTGGAGATGTTGATTTTCAAGGATGTGCTGGTTTGAATCGATTATGCTTTGTTTAGAAGAGATGGTGATGCTGAGTGATGTTGCAGGAGCAGCTAGAATGCCAGTACTGCAGCTGAAGGAATTGTGATAAAACAGGTTCAGTGCTGCAATGAATAGCTGGGAATGAAATGCTTATTAGATGTATGTTAGGAATTTTCACAGGGAAATGAATCAGAAGTGAGGCCTGAATTTGGCCGGGAAAGCCCTGTAAATAGCCGAAACTCGGCCGGTTCTCCATTCCGACGAGTCGACTCGGTGTCGGCGATGACCGTTCCAGACGAGTTCGATGACCGATCCAGCCTTGCAACTCAAGAGAGTCAGCCCAAGAAGAAGACGAGTTTGACAGCTGACTGAGTGACCGAATCAGCTGACTCTCCCCTTGACTTGTTGACTAACAGTTGACCAGTTTGACCGTTATTTCTGACAGTATCATAAAGGAATATTCCGTCAGCATAAAAGAGAATTTCAGGTGGCCGGCGACGACTTTTCTGGCCGGATTCCGGTGAACTTCAGTGACTTTTCAGGCGACCAAAATTACAGAATTTTGTGTGGATTCTTCTCATGGGTGTGAATACTTAGATTTGGGAATTGGATGAAAATTTGGAGGCTTTGGAGAATTGGACTTGAAATTGGAATTGGGCTCAAATTGGGAAAGTGGTGTTATTAAGGGAAAAGGATTCTATTCCTTGGAAGATTTGGAGAACATTGAAGCCTATAAGTAGAGAAGTTTTCTACACACTTTTTAGATATCTTTTACACACCTCTCTACACACACAACACTTGTGTTTTTGTTTGCTTTTCAAAATTCTTCTTTTAATTATTTGTGTGAACTTGAAAAATTCTCCCTTTAATTATTTGTGTGAATTTCAAAAACATGAGTAGCTAATTTTATTATTGATTGAGGATGAATTCCTAGTTCTTAATATATGATTTGAGTTTTGTTTTCAATTCTATCTTGAGGGTTTTCACATGATTATCGTTTGTTTTTACTAATAGGAATGTTTATACATTCATGGTTGTTTGATAGGTTATTTAGAGTGCACGCTAAATTGATTTGTTAACTCAACCTAAATCTAGTATAAGTTAGGGAATAAGTAATCGTTCTCGACACTTTACACAAGTAGAAAACACGAGACCTTGCGGAGGGATTCCGTGGAGCGATTGTGTGTAAAAACAACGCTAGAAAGTGGACCAAGCGAACCGAGTTTAACTACTAGTACTAAACCTAAATTCATAGATCTTAATGCATTCGGGGAATTACATCTTGTAAGCGAACCTCAAGGTGGTTCTTTTGAATAGAATCTTATAACTAAGCGGACTTGTTACTCAGTGAAATAAGGGATTTTGGGGCTAGCTAATCGAACCTGCTATCCTACGGTTGGTGATAATCTGTGACTAATAACATGTGGATGAAAAACATAACTTGAATCATTATTTTGCAACGAAGAAGGATTCCTTGGTCTTGTCTCTCTTATTGATTTCAACTTTATCTTTTAATTGCTTTGTTTATTTTCTTTTGCTTTACACCCCCCTTTTGTGACAATTTTTACAACTAAGAATCTCTTGCTCCTCGTGGGAACGAACTTGACTACACTATATTACTTGTTAATTAGGTGGAAAAATATTAATTAATTTGTTGTGGTTACGACACGCATCACAGCCTACCTGCAAAAGCAGTTCCAAGCTTTCACTCTTTCTACATACAACCAAATCAACTTTATCACATTCAGCTAACTCTCATTCAATACAATCAACACACACACAGATCAGCAACAACCCAGTTGTTCTTCTCCATTTCAATTTTAAAACTCAAAACATATTAAACCCATTTCGTTTCTCCCATAATTCTATGAGCTGCAAAACCAACACACTAATAGTTTAATCACATCTTCATTACTGCTTCCACCTCTAACTCCAGTTCCATACACACTACTACCAATTCACACACACTCACACCACAATAATTCTGCACCTCCACCATTCACTGATGTCCCCTGCATCTTCAATGTTTCAGACAACACCATTCTCTTATTCAGTTTATCACAATCAATACAACTCTCTGTATATCAACATGAACCTAAACCATCACTCCACAGTTTCATTCCATAATAACTTCAGTTCAACACAAACACATCCACCACCAAAAACTTAATCCTACCAACAACAACCATCTGTTCTTCATAAATCTCAATTAACAGAACCTCAAATAAAAATCTTAATTTCATAACTAAACCAAAACTGAACTCCATGCAATCAACATCAGTATCAACACCAGTTCTTCAAGCTCAATCCATGTAGTTCAACATAAGTCTAAACCACATATACCACAGTTCTATAACACTCTCTTCATAATCATTTCAATTCTTACCTTAACATTTCATAAATTCAACAATGTGAAATAAATAAATTTACTACAATCACAGAGAAGGTCAATTACCTCAATTCCTTAGCACGTTCAACTTCTACTACTCTTCAAATCACGCCTCACAGTCCTCATCAACTTCAATTTCTTCTTTCTAATACATCTTTAAACATTTACACTAAACCCTAATTTGCATACTCTTCAACAGAACCGCTTCCCATCATCAATTCGAAAATTACCCATTTGTCCTTCATCTATGAACAACTCAATCAACTTAATAATTTCATTCAAACTTCGAATCAATCTTCAACCCTAATCCTTCAACTAATCACTTTGAATTGAAAACCAGTTGTGAATCCTTCTTCCTTGCTCTTAACTAACAATACCCATCACCAATCACTTAATTTCATCATCGAATTCATCTCAGAATCAAATCTCAGAAACCCTAAATCGGTTTGATAAACATGAACACCGTTCCCATCTCTTCAGTAACATCTTCTACTTCATCTACTATATCTCAACGAGCGTATCTCTCTCTCTCTCTCAATAAGAATCCTCTAATCTCTCTGAAACAGACTCTCAATCGCTCGGAGAGGAAGAAGAACATGGGAAGAGAAGAAACGGAAGAAGAAAGAAGAAGAATGGAGAAGAATAGGAAAAGAATTGAGTTTATTTTCTCGGTTTGGGATAAGACCAATGACAAGTGATAAAAGCACCCTTCCAAATGATATAGGCATCCAAGTCGGTTTGAGTGTTAAAGACTAATTTTCCCTCCTTACTAATCTGATAAATTCTTCTCTGTCTGGTATTCGAATAACACGCTCGCTCAGTCCATTTCACATAACTTTTCGATACCTATTCCATGATGCTGGTTTCGTATCTAAATCATTATTAGATTAATTCCTATTAATTAACGTTCGTTTTAAACTAATCGAGATATTATTGGCTAATACGTATCTTGACTAGTCTAATAGCGTTGACGAGCTTGAGGGTCTTTACAAATCCAAAGGAGATATGATGTTGCATTATACTACGGACCCTTGTTGTTCTCCCATGGATTTTCAATGTACGATCCACATCGGGTAATGCGACAATTGGGTTACATCCAAGAAGAACCCCATTTAGATATTGAGCCTTTCTTTAAAGTGTTAAGGGAGGACTGCAGCATATCCCAAAAAACTATTATCGTCGCTTACGCTCCACCCCCAACTCTAGGACATTGGAACGGAAGACTTGACCGTAAAGTCGATACGAGTCTTTTGGACGAGGTGACCGAAGGTCATGAAGCTCAGGAGAGATACATGTCGTGGTACTTGGGTTGGGCTCGTCCTACTGTGATTAGGGAAATGACTGGTGAACAATTGGCTCGTAAGAGGAAGATGGCATCGAATGACTCAACAACAATTCCTAACTTCCTTGTAAGTATTTTGGAGTAGCTATTACTGTTTTAAGATTACATTATCGAATAATTCTATTAATTGTTTGTTGTTTAACTGAAAATAGAAGGGGCATTTGAAGACCTTTGTGAAGTTGTTGTGTTGCGCGAGAGAAAGAGGAGAGCCTTTGTCGATTGAAGAGCAAACCAAGCACATTCACTGTGCTAGCAATCTTGACAATGAGGATGCCTATGAAATGTTCAAGCAAGTTGATGCTGAATTAAAGAGGGGAGAAAAGTCCAGGAGGGAAGCACAAGCCAAGATGAATGCTGACAAAAAGAGGGCTCGTAGTGGTCGTGGTGGTGAAGGTAGTAGTAGTGCTGGTGTTCCTAAACGGGGGCCGAGGTCGTGGTCGTGGTCGTGCTCGTGCTCGTGGTGAATGAATCGTTTCCTAGTTTATTTCTTTATGTTGGGTTGGACAAATGTTAAGGTTAATGGTTGGACAAATGGTTTTTTAAGGTTTATGGGACATGTTTTCTTATTTTGGACAACAAGTGTTTGATTTCTAATTGTTGAATGAAAGGTTTGTTTAGCTACGTAAAGTTTCAAGACAAATAGCCGGCATTTTTTTTTAAGTTACATTGCCGAACAAATCACGCCCGGCAAGGTTTTGCAGTGTCAGACTGCCGGCCCTGACAGCAGAAAATGCTTGCATACCAGGGTCGGCAAGTGAGTCAGTTCATTACCAAGCCGGCGAAGATACAACCGGCAGTGTATTATGTTTTCGAACACGCCGGCGATTTGTTACAGAAAAATACGTTATCCTGATGCCTAAAACCATCATAACGCCGGCATGGTTTTAAATTTATACCTCAACGACCATATCATAGCCGCGCAAAAAATTTCAAAATACATTGCCGGCTTATTGACAGAAGAAAATGATTTACTGATGCCAAAACCATCATAACGCCGGCATGGTTTTAAATTTATACCATGCAGACCATATCATAGCCGGCATACTGAGAAAAAAAAATCTCGCCGGAAAATTCAAAATTCAAATTTTTGACAAGTACAATTTCATTGATTGACTTGTACTTGGGCACTATAACGGCCAAATTTGGGTACAATCCTATAAATACACTACTTCTCTCTACAAAACAACATACAAATAGTTTTAAAGATCATATCTTCATACAATCCATCAAACTCACCCAATAGCTAAACAACAATGACTTCATTTGATTCAAATGAAGATTTGGCAATCACCAAAGCATGGTACGCGGAAAATCGACTTAGACGTCAATCCTCCGAAAGGGAGGATTCCACAACCTTTTGGGCTAGGGTACACAACAAATTTAGCGGCGAGTTTGGTAATCCTAATGGAAAAAGTATTCAACAAGTCCATGAAAGGCACCTAGTCATCTAAAACGCGATACTTGCTTTTTTGGCTCTCCAACCTCGGATTTTTAACACTCGCCCCTTCACCTTGTCCATTGCAGAATTTGTAAGTAATTTTGGGGTTCTTTTTACGCAACCCATGTTGTTTTATCTTCCAATGAAACACCACTAACATATGTAAGTTTGTTTTTGTGTTTTTGTAGCACGAAGTCGTGAAAGCGCGCTACTTGGAGGAAAAGGGGGAAGCATTCGCTTTCGATGCAAGCTATCACTTCTTGGCAGAAAGAATCCCGAAAGATAACCCGGAATACTTGGATGCCGTATCGTCTTCGGATGAGGAAGATTGATGGCTTTAGCAATTTTTGTATAGGTTTTGTGGGTAGACCTCTATGTAAACACTCCGTTTCAATCAATTTAGTAACAAACATTGCATGAATAAAGTGAATTAGTTCTTCCGATATTCTGTTTTCTGTTTGGTATATGTAAATGTCGGCGGGGTTATAGATCCTTAACATGCCGGCTACACATACGCCGGCGCTGTAATAAATTATATGCATGCCGACTATATTATAGCCGGCGTTATAGGAGATATTTACGTGCCGACCATAAGAAAGTCGGCACAATCTTCATTCAAAGACCCTTCCAGGCACAAAATGGTCGGCGTTTTATTCATCCAAGTACCATGCCGGCTAAAATTGGTCGGAATTTTATTCAAACAAATATTATGCCGGCTATATTATAGTCGGTACCTTATTCAAACCTGGACCCTGCCGACCTTTCATATTTTCAACACAAATTTTTTTGATCGAAATCAAACTCATAAGGAAGATAAAAGATTTAATCTACTGAATTCATAATTTCAAAATTTTAATCTAAACTCAATTAATTAAACTAATCAATTTTTTAGTGTTAATTAAACAAGGGCATATTAGCCATTTTGAAAATACAAGGTTAAGGGGTGGCTTGGCTTTACTTCAAAATGACCCTATTTTGTCTCATTGGGTATACCCCAATTAGTTTGGGTATACCCCAATCAAGCCAGGTTATGTAAGAGTTATTAAAATTTTCAGCGTTTGTCAAATGCTCTTCCTTCCCTGAGTTTGTGCCTCAGATGTTCATATCTTGCTCAACGGCCCAATAAGGGAACGGTTCGGGGGCTGGCGGTCTGGTTATACCATAGGTTATTCCCATCTAGAGTAGTGGACAGTGGGGTTGCCATAGTGGCTGAAAAATAATGAAGTTGTTTTTTCATTTAAACTATTTTCTCTACCCATTCCACACCCATATGTGGAGATAACTGAAAAACCCAAGTTTGATTCATCTCTCTTCCATAGAGATGGTATATATGTGTAGCCCAAATTATAAGATATGCGGTTTAAAATAATAATTTTTGATTAGATTTATATGGAAAGGAAATGGAAGGGCATTCTATCAGGAATTGAGAATATCCAAACAAAGAAAAAAAAAAGGCAAATGGGAGGTGGGAAAAGGAGATAAAATACATATTTGGGCTCATGATTGGATTCTAAACCCGACTGGACCTATAATAAAACCTTCTCGCTGCCCTGAAAATATCCAAAGAGTAAGTGATTAAATTATAAATCACACTCAAATCTCAATGGAATGAGGAACTCATAACTGATCTCTTCAATAATGAAACTGCAAATCATATTCGAAACACGAAAATCCATAGTGACCAAGATGATAAAGTCATCTGGCCACTAACCAGAGATGGAAACTTCTCAGTCAAGACCTTATACAAGGAACTGACAACAAGCAGAAACAATCACTATGGAGGGAACAAAAAATGGAATGACATTTAGAGACTGAAGACTAGTCCTTTGTGTTAGAGCATAGCTCGGTTGAACCCACCAAGCGTTGGTATGTCAAGTTTGGTTGTCATATTTTAGTGAGCTAAAACTCATTTTAAGAGCCGCTTGATTATGTAATAGAGTCAACTTCGTATAGGTTAGCTTGAAAGTATTAGGATATGAGACATTACAAGTATTGTGAATACTTGAAGAAGTGAAGAAGTAAGGAACTACAACGACAACATCATCCTTCCACTTGAGGTTAGTGATATTTGACTTGAATTGTTTCATTCCCTAACGTATCTTTCAAGTCGTGCATATTGAAAACAAAACTGCGAAGCATGAATGATTATACTCTAGTTAGACACAGTATTAAGGAATACATTACGAGGTTTATTGTTTAACCATTAAACTTTGTATATAATACATCGACATAATCGTTTGAATGTTATTGTGATTATGTATGGGTATAAGGTGAAGCTTTCATCCTAGGAAACAATGTTTTACATTTGTTTTAAGGAAGTAAATTCATGAACTTGTTTTTTGAATCGAAAGAGAAATCGTCAGGCATTATTGGTATTGTTATTCATTGCATATCTTTTGAATTACCAATATGTGTGATTAGTATAACCGGTCATGACTTGTTTATGTTCTTGGTAAAACTATTCACAAAGGCATGACTTTTGTATTGGTATGACTTTTATTAGTGAAACCGATCTTAAGTAATCACCTGGATGGTATGATCGATTTAGTGTTATTGGTATGACCGACTCTGGGTAAAGGGGAACCGATCCTAGTAAGAGGTGCAACCTATCACAAAGGGGAATCTATCCTTGTATGAGGTACAGTAAGTTTGTAGAAGAAAGGGGAACCGATCCTATGGACATGTGCAACACTTTTTTAGGCAAAGGGGAACCGATCCTATGGACATGTGCAGCAAGTACAAGTTAGATACCATATATATGTGGGGAACCGATCCTAGTACCTAGTCAACCGAATTTTGGTAACTAGTGTGACTATGCAAAGTACTCACATGGAGGTAGAACCGAAACTTGTTTTGGTAGAACCGTGAAACCCATGTTTGGTGATTGAGTGTTCTTGATCAATCACGTAGTTCTTGAAAGTCATGTGAACCAATTATAAACTTGTTTGGAAGTGTGGCAAATCGGTTTCAAGGTTGTAAGTATGAAAGAGGACTTGCAAAGTAAAGATGTCGACATACTTCGAACATGTGCAGTAACGCTAATCTTTAATCGTTCAAAGTTATTTCTTAATAGCTAAAGGAAGAAAATCCCGGATCGAATAAAATAAATTGAGAATCTTTTATTTAAGGTTTTTAATTTTATTTTTGGAAAATGAAAATTAGTAATGTGCATTTGCTAGTTGGAGATTTTCTAAGAGATTTTCGGTCATTATTTGTACAAAGCATTTCCATAAATTATGGAAACCGAATTTGGAATATATTGCATATCTTGAGAATATTTTCGGTTTTGGAAATTCCTTGGTGTCCAAACTTCCTTGGTCTATAAATATGAAAGTTTGCATTTCGAGCAAACTAATCCTCAGAGACAGCAAAACTATCTCAGTTGTGCCGATACTGGTGAAGCCGCCTATCCGGAGAGGAGAGTAACCTAATTAGGCGAAATCTCTTACGGCCACGCAGTTTAAAGACTTTTTTAGGATTGAGAAGCTCTATTAGTACCGTTGGTGGGAAACTAGATAATTGCGGTTTATCTTTTGTTTTCAATTGATTTGTGATCGGTTGTCACCCGGTCAAAAATAATTTCACTTTCTTGCTTCACTAAAATAAAGTAGTATGCAATAAGAAAGAGTTCGTATCCACAGAGAGGCTTATGTTGTTATGCAAATTTTCAGTTTCTTAGTAACCAAGGGGGGATGTTGATGTTTCAAAGCAATAAAAATAAATTGAAAGCAAAGTAATAATAAAATTTATCAATAAGGAGAAAGTATTGGTCACGGGATAGTTTCATTCACAAATATGTATTCTCAACAATGACTAGAATTGAAATTTTAATCTCTCATTTACTAAAAGTCCTAGGATACCTTGATCGCAAGAGTATCCCGCTAATTCCCTGATTTCATCACAACCACATTAAAAGATGCATATGTAAATTCTTCCTAGAAAGCAACCTAAAGTGTAAAAGCACAATTAGATTTAACTCCTAAAAGCAATGAGTTCTATGGAATAAGACTAATCAAGGCAACCAAAATGTGTAAAAGCACTAAATCGATTTAACCCAAGTTATGATTCATATGTGACTAGTAGGATATATCACTACAAGCACTACCCACATTTATGCTACTCAAAATCGGGGATAGACAACGTTTTCGTATTGAAAACCCTAATATAGCTCTAGATATGAAAGTAGATCGGATTGATTCCGGACTCAACCAAACAAACTATCAAATCAAAAACATTATAAACCATGAATCATAATCAATAAATTACGAGACAAAACTAATACATTGAATCAAATCTTATTTGTGAAATCCACTTATTATCCCATAACCAATAATAGGTATTTAGTTACTCATAGTATTTTTATTCATCATAATTATTATCAAAAATAAGATGAAGAACATGTAAAATAAAATGGAAGCAAACCCTAGTAGAATCGCTCTCCTCCAAAACTCCAAAGAGAAAATACGTGATAATTAAAAGAATAGAAACTCCTTCTTCTTATAGCCTTCACACTTTCCAAAATTAGGTCTTCAAAGTCCATCACCAAAAAGTCCACCAAGCCCATGAACCATGTGTGAGAAACCCATGTGAAAATATATGCCAAAAATGTGCTCGCCGGAAAACTGGTATTGTGGCCGGAAATAGGCCGGAAAAGTCGCCGGAAATCGGTTCAGGTGACCGGCAAAGTCCGCCCGGTCACCGGTCAACGGGTCGGGTCGGTCAGGTCAAACCGGGTTGGATCGGGTCATGAGTGGTCGGACCGAGTTGGGATGAGTCGAGCAACCAAGTCGGCTTCCCAATCAAGGCCGAGTGGTCCGAGTAATGCTTTGGCCGAAGCTAGGCCATTGCACAAAGCCAGATGCTTGTTTTGCACTATCATGATTGTGCATCAAAGCTTCTTCCACCCAAAATGGCCGCACTTCAATTCCATTTCGATTCCTCCAACTCCATTGCACCGAGTCGCAACTCCAAAAATCACCCTCTCTTCTTACAACCCGTTCTTGCCTGCGAACCACCTCACACAACACCAAAATAAACCCATACAACCACCCGAGCCACCATCTTGCTTCACCCCACTTCGAGCCGCACTTCGAGCAACACCGGCTCTGCAAAACAACACATTCATCACCTTGAGCTAACACCATCTTGCACTTGCAAGCACTAACCCCATAGCAAAGCACCTCATGGCTATTTTACAATTCATACTTCCCTGCTTCCATGTTCACTCAGGTTACCACCAGCTCAATCCCCCTGCACTAACATTCATCTAACCTTATATCAGCATCTGCACAGCCTCAACTCTTTTCAATACCAGTACCATTTCACACCATGCCCATTTCACACTCTCTGCGCACCATTTCATCATTCCGTTGCCTTGAGCTCTTGCCACATTCACAACCGCACTCTTGCACAAAGACTTAACCGGCCAGAGTTGCTTCTCGAGAGCCATGACACGCACCGCATCTCCCTGATCACCTTAGGTCACCCCGCAATTGCAACTTTGAGCATACATTAGCTCCCGTAGCTTTGCATAAGTATCATCTAGCCGCATCTTTAATTCCAAACCCATGACTCCACTTTCACCGAGTTCTCAAACATCTACAATTCCCCCGTAATGCACACTAGACCAAATACCACCAATTCTCGGTGCACACCAGCTTTTATCACCTCTCGCATACATTCACTAACACCGGGATTGCCATTGCCGGCCATGCTCCATCTCAAAACCAAGTTACCAAGACCACTTCATTGAGCCCACCAAACAGTGCAACTCCACCGAGCCGACCTCTGCAAGAACACCTCCATCACTAGCCGTCCCACCTCTTCTCACTCAACCTTAAGCTCATTACCATATCACCAGGCAACAAGGCAACAAGGCAACATTTGACTCAAATGAGCCAAAGATACTTCCAACCCAAATTGATTTTTGAGAACCAGGCAAACCCAAATCTCAATTCCCGCCTCAACAACCCTCATAACAACTTCATTCCGCACAAACAACAAGATCACCAACCATCTTCTCACCATTTGCAACTCAACATCACCAATGCCGATTCTGCTCCCATCTCAGAACCACCAAGCAGCCACACAATTTGAATCCGGACTCTTGCCAAGTTCCATATTTCCTTCAATCATTCGCAACTTGTGCTGCTGCAACACTACCTCGGCGCGAGCATCACCGGCTTCATTAGCTCAATCTCGAACCCATCTCGATTTATCAAATATAGTTCTCGTAATACCATAACCACTTCATATGCGACTTAGCTTCATGACCCACGCTTTCAAGCCACTTACTTCATCTTGCCATGAACCTGAAAGCAACTCCATTAGTTCCATTTCAAAGCAACAACACATCTCCTCAAGACACAGAATTACTGGCTCCAACTTCACCTTCTTTACAACTCCTAAGAATCCCCAAATCAAAATTCTAACCCTTAATCATACTACTTCAACTCAGTTCACGAAACCCATCTTTGCTGTTGTTCTTAGCTTCACAATTCCAGCATCTCCATTAAACCCCTTTAATCTCAACATCCACAGCACTCACTCGATCTAATCCTCTTCACTGATCTGAATCCATCTTCTATAGCTTCTTCTTCTCACAATTTCTCATCGGAACATCATCTTCAATGCTTTCAATTTTGTTCAAACCCTAACTCAAGCAACTTCAATCGACTCAAACACATATCAATTTTACTCAAGAACATCAATTTCCTCTATGTTCTCCCATCGATCTCCCAAGCCAGAAGTTTTTTCTCTCTTAATTTCAATCCTATCTCGGATCGATAATAGTGAGATATTTACTTCTCACTTTGAATTCTAGGTCTTGTGTAGGAATTGAACTGGGTTAACTCCACTCAAGCAAAGTAGCTAAGGGGTACTCAAATAATTATAAGCACCCACGCTTCGATAAAAGCCACCTCCAATTACTTTGGCCTGTCGGTTCCGTGTAACCGATGACCTACTTCTCTTCCGCTCCTTTGTCGCGTTTCGTTTGACTGCTCCACATATAGCTCGCTTTGTGAGATGACAATTTCGCCCTTTGGCCCAATTTGGACAATTTCTTCTTCTTTTCCTCCGTGCGACTCCATTGCACCCGATAACTCAAAAGCAAACATAAGATACATAATTCACACGAAAAATAGCAAAGAAAGCATAAACTCTATATAGTAAATACGGTGTATTCTACACCTATCGATTCCCCACACTTAGACTTTGCTTGTCCTCGAGCAAATCGAACAAAACAATAAAATACAACAACTCCGTGTCGTCGAGGCTACGGTTAATTTTAGCATAAATAACAAGCCTTTAAACCCCTAGGTGTCCCTAGTGGACGAGTTATAGTCTCGTGAAGGTTTACTAGAGATATACCCACAAAACCTATTTTACCAACTTACTAGTTCTCCGTAATGATAGTATCCAACGCGCTAAGAAGACATAGAGATTCCGCACACTAGTCATAAGAAGTTAGACACATAAATGAACACAATCTCATTCTTAAAAGTTGAGAGAGAAGTAACCATCCCTTCTCGACTAAAATTCGGGTTCGGAGTGATCAAAAGTCTCGACTCGCCTCACAAGAAAGGGTTTTATGATATTGCTCTCAATAATAAACGACTCTTTATGGGTCACACATGTGTCCAGGTTGGAATGAAGAGAGAATCCTGAGACACGTTGAATGGTAGGAAGGCAAAACCCTCCGAATGTTTTAAAAACCCACATCTTTTATATATTTTTGAAAACTCATTTCTCTGACGATCTCTTCGAAAGGAAATCAACCATTTAACGAAGGTGGGAATATGCTTACTTACCTCGTCATCCGTTCAACGTGCAGCTAGCACCACTCTCACAAAGATCCATAGAAACGTCTTCGGTCTTCTATCTGTGTCTTCATCTTCGTCTTCGGTCTTCAACTCTTGATGATAACTCTCGAACTTCATAGAATCTCGACAATATGATTATTTCCTCTAATTTCTTGTCGCTTGAAACTTCATTATAGATATTCCTTCTTTCCATAGGCTTTATTGAAAGAATACAAAAATAAAACAAACTATACAAACCCAAAATTTTTTTCTTTTTTTTTTTTTTTTTTTTTTTTTTTTTTTTTAATAAGAAATAAAACAAATAAAAAATAAAACAAAATAAAAACTATTAACAACCTAAACATTTTCTCTTGTTTTTTTTTTTTTTTTTTTTTTTTTTTTTTTTTTTTTGAGACAAGAGAAAGTACAAATACAAATAAACTAAAATAAAAATGTAAGTACAATGCCATGGTGTAAGTACTTTACCCTTGAATCTTCACAACTTATATGTCTTGATATTATAAACTTCTCGAACTTTCATCCTTCTAATTTCCGCTCTTGTATTATAGTCTTCAACTTATAAAAATTCTCGCCCCTTGTTTTGTTGCTTTACTCAAATCAAATCTGCCCATTATTATAGTGTTGCTTGTAAACCTCGAACATGTTCAACTTTCCTTGAATTTGTGATGCTCCTCTTGTTGATGATGATGGTGTTTCTATGGACCTGTTGGTGTAGAGAGATAAGGTGGATGGTGCTAATCTGCGAACAAGATCACAAGTGGAATGTAAGTTAGCAATTCGATGTCACCAACATGGTTGATAAAAATAGCACTCAAGAGATCAAAATAGTGCTTCTATGGTGGGAAATTGGACAGCTCACCATTCTGCCCGAATTTACGTACGGTGACACACACTCAAAAAGCACAATTTTAGACAGTACAAAGAATTGAAGGTTGGTGCCTCACATTATGTAACATGGGTAGTCTCCACTATAGGGGATCACTGTTCTAATACCGAATTCAGCTTCGCACCTTATTTGCCACTGGCATGGTTAAATCCAACTTTAACTCTCATACAATTGAGAAACCCGATCATGTTCTCTCACATCTCTAAGTTCAAATCACTATTGTGAGATTCTCGATGTAATCTTAGCGACATGTATACTATGTGACTCTAAAGAACTACAAGTTGGAGTTTTCTTATTCACTAGTTCACAAAAAAGTTGAAAAATTGCAAAAACTTACAACATAAACCACTCCCCCACACTTAAACCTTACATTGTCCTCAATGTAAATTGAATCGTCCAAAGTAAGTCAAGGTGGGAAATCCTAGCAAGAAATCAGCAAAACAAAGTAAAAACAAAACAAGAAAAACTAAAAAAAACAAGAAAAGAAATAAATACAAGACAAGAAATACTCATCCTTTGGGTTGCCTCCCAATTAGCGCTTGGTTTAAAGTCGTCAGGCCACTATCTCCTTGCTTGCAAAGCCTTAGCTAGGGTCCCATGCGTTATGGACACCCGAATGAACATCACTTGGATACCGCATGACTTCAAACATGTTGAAGCGAATTATCTCCTCATCAAACTTCATAGTGAGTATTCCCGCGTCCACATCAATGACGGTTTTAGCCGTCTTCATGAAAGGTCTCCCAAGCAGCAGGGGTATGGACACATCCGAACCATCATCCATTTCTAGAACACAAAAATCAGCTGGAAAAACTAGTTGGTTCACCTGCACAAGGACATCCTCAATAATACCCCTAGGGTAGACATTAGAACGATCCGCAAGTTCAAGCACAATATTAGTTGGTTTCAAGGGACCCAACTTTAAAGACTTATAAATAGATGCTGGCATGATATTCACGGATGCTCCTAAGTCAAGCATAGCCTTACCAATCTTTGTGTTACCAATCTCTACGGGTATAGTGAAACTACCCGGATCCTTGCATTTGGGTGGGAGTTTCTTTTGCAAGACCGCCGAAGCGTTTTCCCCCACACTCATAACCTCATTACCGGTTAGCTTTTTCTTCTTGGTACACAAGTCCTTCAAAACCTTCGCATATTTGGGAACTTGCTTGATAACATCAATGAGTGGAATGTTTACATGAAGCTTCTTGAAGATATCTAAAATCTCCTTTTCTAATTCCTCCTTCTTAGAACTTGCAAATCTGCGAGGAAAAGGCATAGGAGGAACATAAGTAGAAATAGGGGTTTTAGAGTTGGAATTAGGTACCTCGAAGTTTGGGGAAAATCAGCATTCTTTTCCTCCAAAACAGTTCCTTTTGGGTCTCCATATCACCCACATCAACAATTTCAGGTTGCACAAGTTGTGTACCGCTTCTCAATGTAATAGCACTAACATTCTCTCTTGGGTTGATAGGTTGAGACGGAAGTCTCCCACTATTTTGTGCCTTCAAATTGTTGATATCAATCGCCATGGAAGCCACTTGAGTCTGCAAATCCTTGATAGCACTCTTAGTTTCTTGTTGGCTTTCTTTGAACATGGTCGAAATACCTTGCATCATTGCTTTAAGCTTTTCATCGATGTCGAACCTTGGTTTTGCATTGGTTGTTGTTGTTCTTGAAATGGTTGTTGTTGTGGTTGAAACCCGCTTGGACGGTTGAAAGTAGGTTGTGAAACCGCACCTTGATTGTTGGCATAGCTAAAGTTGGGATGATCTCTCCATCCCGGATTGTACGTGTTTGAGTACGGATCATACCGTCTTTGCTGATTTGGAAAGACCGCATTAGCTTGCTCCAACCCTTCACCATGTGAAGGTAAAATAACCGCAGCCCATCCTTTGCATCATGTGCTCCATGTTATCCATCCTTTGCTCACGGTGTGATGCTAATGAATCATTAACTTCATGCACTTGCCTAACCATTGGTTCACCTCTTGTGTAGAATTGTTGCGAGTTCGCAGCCATGCTTTCAATCAACTCGGCAGCTTGGGCCACCGTCTTGTTCACTAGAGCACCACCACCCGCAACATCTAGAAGATATCTATCACTTGATTGGAGACCTTCGTAGAAGTCTTGGATTATCATAGCATCACTAACTTGATGGTGTGGACAGCTTGCCACCAATCTCTTGTACCTCTCCCAACATTCATACAATGATTCTCCAACATGTTGCTTTATTCCACAAATCTCTTTGCGAATTTGAGTGGCCTTAGACGCAGGAAAATACCTCTCTAGAAAGATTTTCTTCAAACCGTTCCATGTAGTGACACTCCCAAAGTGGCAAACAATACAACCAATCCTTAGCGCTGTCCACCATAGAAAATGGAAAAACTTTCATCATTGCACCATTGACTTCGGTCTCCGCTGGAAGCATAGCCTTGACAATGGTATAGAACTCCATGAGATGCTTGTTTGGGTCCTCATTCGCCATACCATGAAACTTTGGCAACTCCTAAACAGCCCCGGCTTGATCTCAAAAGTGGAGTTTGTTTGGATACACCATTGTTGTGCATCAAGCCTATGAGAAGCCAAATCCTTGAGTGTACGGTTTGCATTGTCACCCATTGTTTCTTCCTCTTCAATTAGTGGTTCTCCTACGAATGGAACCTCTTCTTCTTCTAGTTGTAACTCTTCTTCCTCTTCTCGATGAAGAGCTTCGTGCTCTACTTCCGAGACTTGTTCTTCCGTTGTGTCTTGCCTTGGTTGGAGTATTGTGCCTCTACGAGTAGCTATCCCGCACCTTTGGTAATTCCAATCTTTGGAAGCCAGGGATTAGTACCTGAAAAACAATTCTCGCAAACAAGTGAGAAACAAGACAATAAACGAAAAGCAAGTATAAAAGCAGAAATTGTAAAAAAGAAACTAAAAACTTAATAACAAGCCGTATGCCTCCCCGTGACCAACGGCGCAAAAATTTGATCGGTTGTCACCCGGTCAAAAATAATTTCACTTTCTTGCTTCACTAAAATAAAGTAGTATGCAATAAGAAAGAGTTCGTATCCACAGAGAGAGGCTTATGTTGTTATGCAAATTTTCGGTTTCTTAGTAACCAAGGGGGATGTTGATGTTTCAAAGCAATAAAAATAAATTGAAAGCAAAGTAATAATAAAATTTATCAATAAGGAGAAAGTATTGGTCGCGGATAGTTTCATTCACAAATATGTATTCTCAACAATGACTAGAATTGAAATTTTAATCTCTCATTTACTAAAAGTCCTAGGATACCTTGATCGCAAGAGTATCCCGCTAATTCCCTGATTTCATCACAACCACATTAAAAGATGCATATGTGAATTCTTCCTAGAAAGCAACCTAAAGTGTAAAAGCACAATTAGATTTAACTCCCTAAAAGCAATGAGTTCTATGGAATAAGACTAATCAAGGCAACCAAAATGTGTAAAAGCACTAAATCGATTTAACCCAAGTTATGATTCATATGTGACTAGTAGGATATATCACTACAAGCACTACCCACATTTATGCTACTCAAAATCAGGGATAGACAACGTTTTCGTATTGAAAACCCTAATATAGCTCTAGATATGAAAGTAGATCGGATTGATTCCGGACTCAACCAAACAAACTATCAAATCAAAAACATTATAAACCATGAATCATAATCAATAAATTACTGAGACAAAACTAATACATTGAATCAAATCTTATTTGTGAAATCCACTTATTATCCCATAACCAATAATAGGTATTTAGTTACTCATAGTATTTTTATTCATCATAATTATTATCAAAAATAAGATGAAGAACATGTAAAATAAAATGGAAGCAAACCCTAGTAGAATCGCTCTCCTCCAAAACTCCAAAACTCCGAGAAAATACGTGATAATTAAAAGAATAGAAACTCCTTCTTCTTATAGCCTTCACACTTTCCAAAATTAGGTCTTCAAAGTCCATCACCAAAAAGTCCACCAAGCCCATGAACCATGTGTGAGAAACCCATGTGAAAATATATGCCAAAAATGTGCTCGCCGGAAAACTGGTATTGTGGCCGGAAGTAGGCCGGAAAAGTCGCCGGAAATCGGTTCAGGTGACCGGCAAAGTCCGCCCGGTCACCGGTCAACGGGTCGGGTCGGTCAGGTCAAACCGGGTTGGATCGGGTCAGGCGGGTCGGACCGAGTTGGGATGAGTCGAGCAACCAAGTCGCCTTCCCAAATAGGTGGAGTGGTCCGAGTAATGCTTTGGCCAGGCTAGGCCATTGCACGAGGCGGATGCTTGTTTTGCACTATCATGATTGTGCATCAAAGCTTCTTCCGGCCAAGATGGCTGCACTTCAATTCCATTTCGATTCCTCCAACTCCATTGCACTTAATTGCAACTCCAAAATCACCCTCTCTTCTTACAACCCGTTCTTGCCTGCGTTACCACCTCACACAACACCAAAATAAACCCATACAACCACCTGAGCCACCATACTGCTTCACCCCACCTGAGCTGCACTTCAGAGCAACACCAGCTCTGGCAAAACAACACAGTTCATCACCTTGAGCTAACACCATCTTGCACTTGCAAGCACTAACCCCATAGCAGCAGCCTCATGGCTATTTTACAATTCATACTTCCCTGCTTCCATGTTCACTCAGGTTACCACCAGCTCAATCCCCCTGCACTAACATTCATCTAACCTTATATCAGCATCTGCACAGCCTCAACTCTTTTCAATACCAGTACCATTTCACAGCCATGCCATTTCACACTCTGCCTGCACCATTTCATCATTCCGTTGCCTTGAGCTCTTGCCACATTCACAGCTGCAACTCTTGCACAGCACTTAACTGGCCAGAGTTGCTTCTCAGAGCCATGACTGCACTGCATCTCCCTGGGTTCACCTTAGGTCACCTGCAATTGCAACCTGAGCATACATTAGCTCCCTGTAGCTTTGCATAAGTATCATCTAGCTGCATCTTTAATTCCAAATATGACTCCACTTTCACTGAGTTCTCAAACATCTACAATTCCCCCTGTAATGCACACTAGACCAAATACCACCAATTCTCAGTGCACACCAGCTTTTATCACCTCTACATACATTCACTAACACCAGGATTGCCATTGCCAGGCCATGCTCCATCTCAAAACCAAGTTACCAGCACCACTTCATTGAGCCCACCTGAAACAGCTGCAACTCCACCAGAGCCAGCCTCTGCAAGAACACCTCCATCACTAGCCAGTCCACCTCTTCTCAGCTCAACCTTAAGCTCATTACCATATCACCAGGCAACAAGGCAACAAGGCAACATTTGACTCCAAACAGCCAAAGATACTTCCAACCCAAATTGATTTTTGAGAACCAGTGCAAACCCAAATCTCAATTCCCGCTTCAACAACCCTCATAACAACTTCATTCCGCACAGGCAACAAAGATCACCCGAACCATCTTCTCACCGTTGCAACTCAACATCACCAATGCCAGCTTGTCGCTCCCATCTCGTAACCACCAGCAGACCACACAATTTGAATCCAAGACTCTGCCAAGTTCCATATTTCCTTCAATCATTCGCAACTTGCTGCTGCAACAGCTACCTCAGCGCCAGAGCATCACCAGCTTCATTAGCTCAATCTCGAACCCATCTCTGATTTATCAAATATAGTTCTCAGAATACCATAACCACTTCATATGCAGCTTAGCTTCATGACCCACAGTTTCAAGCCACTTACTTCACTGCCATGAACCAGAGC
This sequence comes from Papaver armeniacum, assembly GCA_023531295.1. Taxonomy (NCBI): domain Eukaryota; kingdom Viridiplantae; phylum Streptophyta; class Magnoliopsida; order Ranunculales; family Papaveraceae; genus Papaver; species Papaver armeniacum. The sequence goes on along the minus strand of JAJJWW010002063.1, from coordinate 69,103 downwards.
AACTCCATTAGTTCCAGCTCAAAGCAAAGAACACAAAGATCTCCTCAAGACCAGTAACTACACAAACTCCAACTTCACCTTCTTTACAACTCCTAAGAATCCCCAAATCAAAATTCTAACCCTTAATCATACTACTTCAACTCGAGTTCACGAAACCCATCTTTGTCGTTGTTCTTAGCTTCACAATTCCAAAGATCTCCATTAAACCCCTTTAATCTCAACATCCACAAAGACTCACTCGATCTCGCAATCCTCTTCACCGGATCTGAATCCATCTTCTATAGCTTCTTCTTCTCACAATTTCTCATCGTGAACATCATCTTCAATGCTTTCAATTTTGTTCAAACCCTAACTCAAGCAACTTCAATCGACTCAAACCCATATCAATTTTACTCAAGAACATCAATTTCCTCTCTGTTCTCCCATCGATCTCCCCGAGCCAGCAGCAGCCCATTTTCTCTCTGAATTTCAATCCTATCTCAGATCGATAATAGTGAGATATTTACTTCTCACTGAATTCTAGGTCTTGTGTAGGAATTGAACTGGTTAACTCCACTCAAGCAAAGTAGCTAAGGGGTACTCAAATAATTATAAGCACCCACGCTTCTAATAAAAGCCACCTCCAATTACTTTGGCCTCGTCGGTTCCAAGTGTAACCGACACTTAATTCTCTTCCGCTCCCTTGTCGCGTTTCAGCCTTGCTCCACATATAGCTCGCCCGTGAGATGACAATTTCGCCCTTTGGCCCAATTTGGACAATTTCTTCTTCTTTTCCTCCGTGCGACTCCATTGCACCTGATAACTCAAAAGCAAACATAAGATACATAATTCACACGAAAAAATAGCAAAGAAAGCATAAACTCTATATAGTAAATACGGTGTATTCTACACCTATCAATTTGATTGACTAACGGTGGTTGAACTTTGATTGCACCTAGTTTGTTTATGCTTGAGAATCTTCTCTTCTGATATAAGATTCACTCAAACTAAATCGAAGTTCGATGGGGATATTTAGACTGTTTGTAGATCTAAAGACGTCTTGTGATAATCCATTGTTAACAGACTCGGTTTTGTACGTGATTGATCACAAGAGATTCAAGTTGATTGTGTGCAGGTGTTTATTGAAGATCTAAGAAGATTCGAAGACAAAGAAGACTTTGAAGATTTCTGATTTGGGTTCATAATCTTTGGTGTGCACAATACTTGTTTCGGTAAAAGAGGATTCAACTATAATCGGTTTATCCTTGTGGTAGATTAGATTGATTAGTTGTGTAGATCAGCATCAATACAATTCTTTGTGATTAAAAGTATTGATTGCAAAATCTTAACAATTACTTTGGTAGTTGATAATAAGATAGATCTAAGAACCTGACAAAGGAGTTTATTGAGATAAGCAGAAGAGCCTTTTGTCGAACTCACATCACTTAGTTGAAAAGAGTTGATACCAAACAGATTTGTTGTTCCTTTACTGTTTGGAATACGAACCAAGGGAATTGTTCCAAGTACGTGACTTATTCATAAGTTGGAGGCGTGGGAATACAGACGGAACTAGGTGAACTATAGGTTTAGTTGCTTGGTCTCAACTATACGAAGTTGGTTTGATTTTTTATAGCGGCTTAATCCTGAGAGTATTCAATTCTGGACAAGGTACCGGGGTTTTTCTGCATTTGCGGTTTCCTCGTTAACAAAATCTTGTCGTGTCATTTACTTTTATTTTCCGCAATTATAATTGTTGTTATTATAATTTAAAGTAAATTACGCAAACGTTAATTCCTATTTACTTGATAAGTAATCCTATTGTGTTTGGTTAGGTCCGAACCTTTTATCAAGTAAACATACTTCGTTGTTGTATTGTCTCGATCTCGTATCCATAGACGATCACACGAAGTGTGAACCGATTAGTTGTATTGTCTCGACTCAGTCCATAGACAATCACTTTCGGAGAAAGGACTTATAGGTGGAAAAGTTTTAGATTGAGGTATATTTGGGTACCCTCGTATTTTCAATTGGTATCAGAATAGGCAAACACAAAAAGAGCTAACAATATGTGTTTGGTGCGATCCAACCTATAAGTTATGAGTCAAAATAAGAAAAACAAAGCTAAACTTATGAAGAAATCAGTTAACGTATGTAAAGATAATGAGAATAATACCTCGGAGAAGGTCAATGAGAATTGGTCTCGAAAGTTTTTTCGAAAATCAAAGAAAAAGTCTATGACTGATAACTTGATTGCGAATCAGGTTCCTGATCAGAAAAGAATGAATCCGAAACTTAAACTTGTTTTGGATCCGACTCCAATCTCTAGTGAAAAATCGTCTGAAAAGAGATTAGATTCACTAGACTGCCCAAGTTCTGGTTTTCGTAAAATGTTAGAAAGATTTTTCAAACATGTTGAAAGCTATGCAGAGAAGGGAAAAACCATTTACAATCTAGATGATGTCACAAAACTTATTGTTCAACTAAATGTAAGAATATGTGAAGGAAAGCGAGAAACACTCAGTCTTCAAAATAATCTGGCAGATTATATGGAACAAAAACTGGCCTTGTGCAGTGAAGTTCATCAACAAAATACCGAGTGTGAAGTTCTCAATCAATCGCTAGAACACTCACAGATAAGGAATAATATCTTTATTGAGAATCTTCTTACTGTAACATGTTGTTGATGGTGGTTTTTAGACAAAGGGTAAAATCGTAAAACCCCAAATAACCTAATGTCACCAGTGACACATTTATTAGAACATTTAATGCGTGTAGTTAGTAATTAATAGGGGGTATTTTTTTCAAATTAGGGTTACAACGAACAAAACCCTAATTCACCTCCGTGCCAATGGCAAACCATGCCGACCACACCTAGCCCGAGCTAGCCGCACCTCTATGCCAATGGCAAATCATGCCAGACCATACCAAACGCGCCGAAGCATGCCAACCATGCTAGCCGCACCTCCGTGCTAATGGCAAATCATGCCAGCCACACCTAGCCCCGAGCTAGCCGCATCTCTATGCCAATGGCAAATCATGCCACCATACCAAACGCCGAAGCATGCCAACCATGCTAGCCGCACCTCCGTGCCAATGGCAAATCATGCCACCACACCTAGCCCGAGCTAGCCGCATCTCTATGCCAATGGCAAATCATGCCAGCCCATACCAAACGCGCCAAGCATGCCAACCATGCTAGCCGCACCTCCGTGCCAATGGCAAATCATGCCACCACACCTAGCCCGAGCTAGCCGCATCTCTATGCCAATGGCAAATCATGCCAACCATACCAAACGCGTCGAAGCATGCCAACCATGCTAGCCGCACCTCCGTGCCAATGGCAAATCATGCCAGCCACACCTAGCCCGAGCTAGCCGCGCCATGCCAAAGTAGTGCCCGCACCTAGGCTTGCAAACCATGCAACCTAAGCCAAATTGGCCAGGCATGCCATTGGCACATGCCAACATGCGTCACTGGTAGCTTTTCCTACCAAGGCCACGGCCCTAACGGCCACGCATGCCATTGGCACATGCCAACACGCTCGCTGGTAGCTTTTCCTACCAAGGCCACAGCCCTAACGGCCACGCATGCCATTGGCACATGCCAACACGCTCGCTGGTAGCTTTTCCTACCAAGGCCACAGCCCTAACGGCCACGCATGCCATTGGCACATGCCAACACGCTCGCTGGTAGCTTTTCCTACCAAGGCCACAGCCCTAACGGCCACGCACGCCATTGGCACATGCCAACATGCGTCACTGGTAGCTTTTCCTACCAAGGCCACGGCCCTAACGACCACGCATGCCATTGGCACATGCCAACACGCTCGCGGGTAGCTTTTCCTACCAAGGCCACGGCCCTGACGGCCACGCATGCCATTGGCACATGCCAACACGCCGGTGGTAGCTTTTCCTACCAAGGCCACAGCCTAACGGCCATGCACGCCATTGGCACATGCCAACACCCACGCTGGTAGCTTTTCCTACCAAGGCCACGACCCTAAACGGCCGTGCATGCTATTGGCACATGCCAACACGCTCGCTGGTAGCCTTCATCGCCTAGCAGTGCCCCTAATGCACGCCGGTATCCTAACTTGCAATCCGTGCAACTTAGGCCAACTTGGCCGTACGCGCCATTGGCACATGCCAAAACCCACGCTGGTAGCCTAACTCGCAAACCATGCAACCTACCACCAAGGCATTCCGCACATGCCACACACGCCACTAGCAGCTCTGGCATTGCCACCTACACTCAACGTACAACCTACCACCAAGGTGTTCCACGCATGCCATTGGCACATGCCACGCGCGCCACTAGCAGCTCTGGCATTGTCACTTGCACTCGAAGTACAACCCGCAACAAGGGCATTCCGCACATGCCAATGGCACATGCTACACGCGCCACTAGCAGCGCCACTTGCACTCAAGGTGCAACCAACACTCGAGATATCAACACAAACGGGGATGCTTTCTAGGGTTTTGGTTTGGCGGTCACAAAGATGCGGCGTACACTACGCTCACATTAAGAAAGCGTGAATAGGAATAAAGCGGTCAAATAAAAGAGGAAATAATGGTGAAAACGTTTTCACCCATTAACACCATGCGGTTACCACCTCCTCCCATTATTTCACCCTTTACTCTCTTCCTTCATGAGGCCGGAGTACGTTTCAATCTCGACTTGTATAAATAGGTCTTACCTATTTCCACCAAACAACAAGTCTCGGTCGGAGAAAAAATACTACACTCTCGTAAAAGGCAACTTTGCAAGCTCTCCAAAAAGCTTTCATCTCTTGCAAGCTTCCGAAGCTTTCACTTTCGATACAAGTCGAGACACTACTCTCCCGCACTATTCTGGTCTCAACACCTTTCTTTGCTTCCCTCCCCAAATCAACCCTTCTCCTCCACTTTGTGACCGAAGCAAGTCCGGAAACTCCATTTCTTGGTTTAGGCCGGACTTGTGCAGATTGATCTCTCGAATCTATAAAGTGCTCACGTGCGCATATTTTTTAGGGTTTGAACCGCTTTCTCACTCACCTACCGAATTTACCGAAATCGGAAGAAACGATTTTTACACATAAACAATTGGCGACCACAGCGGGAGGATTGATCTATCGGTTACAATACCAACTCCGACTCCTGATTTCGTTTCCCGAACGTCAAATCCCAACATGGTGGAACTCAGGTCCGGAGCGGCTGCCGATAACACCAACACAGAACACATCCCTGATGTTAGCGTCTCTCCCAATAACGTTGTTGCATCACCAGCTGACAACAGCAACATCGAATGCACTCCCTCAAGTGTAACACCGCCAATCACCAGGGCCAGAGCCGCAGCCTCCTCTAGTGTCTCTGCACAACCCTCTAATCACGGCAACGAAAATATTTCTTCGGGTGTCGCGCCACCAGTCACCAGGGCTAGAGTCACCGCTACGACCCCAAATGTTTCGTCTAGCATGGCGCCTCCGACCACGACCAAGGTCCCAATCACCCCGCCGACGGGACGAGAAACCGGAGGGACCAGAGGAAGTCGTCCTTATGTCACCATCGCTGATTTGATGGAACGACAAGAGATGCTCGCCAGAGCCCAGACGGATATGGTTTCAACGCAGAAAGAAGTACTCATCTTTCTCAAGACCCCGACGTAACGACTACCACGTGAGTCGCGCCTCCGAGCCATTTAGGAACGTCTCCAACAACCCCGACGCCAAAGACCTCGGCGGAACACGCCTCCACGGATGAGGAAACTCGCGCTATAATCACGTCGGAAAGAAATCAGCGCCTAACTTCGTCACGAGAGAGGATTTGGAGCAACTTCTCCGCAACCGAATCAAGAATGATGAATTGGACGTGCATCATCACCAACCCCCCTACCCATCCGAAATGCAGAGAATCCCTCTCCCAAGGGGGTACTCTTCTCCTCAATTTGCCATGTACGATGGTACCGGGAATGCACATGAGCATGTCTCCCGTTTCCTAGAATCCCTAGGTGAACATGAATATAATCACGTTCTTCGTTTAAGGGAATTCTAAAAATCACTTACTTTGGAAGGGCGTACACATGGTACAACAAAGATCCCACCAAACAAAGATTCCCAACCTGGGAATAGCATGGTCACTGCGTTTTACAAGAAATACTTCTTCGTGTCCGAACAAGTTACTTTCTCGGACCTCGGAAGAATGTACCAGCTGGGATAACGAACATCCGAATGATTTCGTCAAAAGGTTCGTGGTTCAAGCACTCGACTGTCACGACCCAAACGTAACCGAACAACAACGGTGAACGCATGCATCAATGGTATGGTTCCAATTTACCGCGCCCGCTAGAAAACTTGCGTTTCCAAACGTTCTCCGAACTCCATGAAGCCGCCGCACGATCTCGCAACAACAAGACCAAAGATTACCGGAAAGAGCTAGGCCAACTCGAACCGAAGACGGGCGTGAAACCCGCGGAGTAGACGCCTCATCAACAAACAATTTAATGCCTAGCTCATCCTCTCGTGAACATAGTAAACGAAAGGGAAAAAGGAAAGCCCCAACTATGAATCACCAGCCAAAACGTGAAGCGCCGGCACAACGGGAACCCCCGCCATGGAAGACCGTCACTAAAACTCCCATGCAGCGTCATGAGACCGAAGGAAATACCCTTGATTTCCCGTTTCCCATCGAGGAGGTGATTGACCTCCTAGAATCCGGGTTCAAGATGATGTCATCGGGACCGCCACCTCCCGCACGTCCACCAACCGAGGCCGAGATGGCGAACCCCAAATCACGCCATTACCACAGTTCGTTCACCACCCGACTAGCGATTGCAACAGACTAAAGCATATTTTCAAAGAAAGGATAGAAGCGGGAGAACTCCAACTAGGAGACGAAAGAGTGCATCGAGACCCACTCCCAATAAGAAATCGGGTCCTCTCGGGGACTCGTGCACGAGACTGTACAATCCATGATGCAACATGTGTGCGAAATTCTCTATCTTTCCAAGGTGCGGCGCAAGATATTTTCGCAGCTCTCAATCGCGTTGTATCCGGCAAACGACTTTTTCTTCCCTCGGAAATCACGCCGGGGGCCCAAGCTTCCCAAACAAAGCGGAACCAAAAAGGAGAACTGGGACTCGCTGCCACGCCCGTTTAAGAGGTAACGAATTTGACGACACGCTCATCGACACGGCCTCCTACCACAACATCATTACTTTCAAGACCCTAAAGGCAGCAGGATTTACAAAACAAGACGCTACCTATTCCCCGTCCGTGATTAAGGACTTGAGAGGAGAAGCTTTGAACGCGCATGGCTACATCAACTTAGAGATCGAGATGGGAGACGCTATAACACATAGCAAATTCCATATTGTCAAAGAACTAGATCACGACATGATATTGGGACGTTTATGGGTGCTCGACAACAAAGCGAAATTGGATGTGCGCCCTCCGCCAACGTCCACGCCCGAAGAAAATTCCAACAAATCATCCCACTCGTTATCGCATCAACAAACTCATCAAGAAACCCGGACATCCGGAGAAGACCCGTTGGCGCTAGCTCATGTTTTTCAAACGCAAGTAAGTCTGACCAAGCAACCTTTTCTGCAACCAGTCTTTCCTTCCCCCTTTCCGTCATGGGGACTCGGCGCGATTACTGGCACAAACGCTGTCAAGAAATGTGAATGGGGGGCTGGACCATTTGAACGCTTTGCAAGAAGCTTGGAAACTTCTATTGAAGCCAACGAAGCCAAGACTCAAACGGTTGCACGACGTCTGAACCCGTTTTCAATTGGAGATGTAGTGGTTAAAGAAAGCTCGTTTCAAGTTGGGAAGATGACAGTAAAAATGGATTTGCCCAGTGAAGGAGAAGACGAGCCGTATCTGGTTTCGGATACCCTTTTGGGAGGATATTGCAAGCTCATCAATGCAGACACACCTGAAGGCGTGATAATTCACTCGCGATGGCTCAAGGAATCCAATCCATAAAAAAAAAAAAACTGTACTTCCCATTTACTCCCCTTTTCAGTATTTCCTTTAACAATTCCTCTTAGTAGTTGTACTTCCCCAAGATGAATACACCGTTTGTATTTCTCCCTGGGATTCCCTTCCCGTCAAAAAAAAAAAAAAATAAAGTATACATCTCTTTCCAAGCAAATTCTCCAGATATCAGAGAAATACATCAGATAAACCCTGAAAACCACTGCAGAGCCATCATACCACAACCTCTTTCAAAAAATATATATGAAGCAAAATGTTTACTGATGAAGAAGAGGAAAAAGATGAGTTTACCAAAAAAAAAAAAAAAAAAAAGAGGCATCAGGGGAACTAAGAAGCTAACAGAAATAACAAAAGGGAGTAATTAGCCCTCGAAGGATGGAGCGCAAGTCCCCTCGGGCAAAGCTGTCTTCAAACACTTCCCCCCAGCAATCCTTCGGGCAACAAAGGTTCCATTCAACGTTTTTAGCAGCAGCAACCTCAACATCCCATCCCGAAGCAGCCACAGCAGCAGCAGCAGTGTCCTCCCCGACGACCATTCCAGCATACGCCACCATGACCCCTCCGGTATTACCAACAACACCTTTGGCATCAACTTCAAAGGCTATTTCGTTTCCATCATATGCTCCTTCAAAGGTTTTCTCATTGACATTTCGGAGAAAGTTCTTCGATTCATCCGCATCAAAATCAAGAATCATGGCGCCCTCCTCCACGCTCACTGAACCCAAAAGAGTCCGAGCATGTACCTGTTCTTCGTGGGGGTAGATGGAAGGGAGGTCCTTAATAATTTCACTAGCTTCATGGATCAAGGACTCAATCCCAACCAATGCCTCCTCAAGATAAGAAGATTGATCTCCCCCAATTCTGAAGTCCTTTTCCGAAAAGTTAAAGGCACAGCCATCCCTGGAAGGTCCCATCATATCACTGCAAAGAATGGGGAAAATGATCAAGTTCCATCCTATCTATACACATGTAAAAATAGGATAACATGAACAGAGAAGAAGAAGAAAACATACCGATATGATTTTCTTAGTCCGAATAACCCTAATCGGGGTGCTTTCGCAAGAGTCATATCCCGCGCCTTCACTTGGAGAATCTCACTGTTTAGAGGATGATTCGTCTCTAGGCAAAGAAAAGAGAAACCAACAAGAAGAACCCCTCTCAAACAAGGGAGATGATGCGGTTGTGTTGGGTATGAATACTAACCTTAAAAAGGAAAGGAAGCAATGAGGGACATAACGCTTCCAGATTTTTTGGCATGGACGATGCCCTGATTGAAGCCGCGCGTGAAGGAAGGAAAAATAAGGAAACTTTGCTATCTGTAGAAACACCTACTCCCTCCTTGTTCACACCGATCCTATCAAGTCACGCCAGCTAGCACGCACAGCTTCCACACCTTGCGCCGGTCCCACCATCTAGCACGCTCAGTTTCCCAATCACGCCGACTTCCCAATGACCGCCCAAGTCACGCCTGCAAGCATGCACAGCTTCCACACCTTGCGCCGGTCCCACCAGCTAGCACGCTCAGTTTCCCAATCACGCCGACTTCCCAATGACCGCTCAAGTCCCGCCAGCAAGCACGCACAGCTTCCCCACCTTGCGCCGGTCCCACCAGCTAGCACGCTCAGTTTCCTAAACTCGCGTCAACTTCTCAATGCCGCCCAGCTGTCCTGTCTCTCACGATGCTAACTTCCCAATTGTGCCACCTCTCCCGATTTGCGCAAAATCGCGAGAGGCAAGGATTCCAAATCCTATTTATAAAAAGGTCGACGAGCCTCCTCAATTCTCTTTTACGGTTTCTTTGATAGTTTTTCACCATCTTATGCTTACCCCACAACAAAGCTCTGCTCCGAGCTAAGCGGGGACTTAATGTTGATGGTGGTTTTTAGACAAAGGGTAAAATCGTAAAACCCCAAATAACCTAATGTCACCAGTGACACATTTATTAGAACATTTAATGCGTGTAGTCAGTAATTAATAGGGGGTATTTTTTCAAATTAGGGTTATAACGAACAAAACCCTAATTCACCTCCGTGCCAATGGCAAACCATGCCAGCCACACCTAGCCCGAGCTAGCCGCACCTCTATGCCAATGGCAAATCATGCCAGCCATACCAAACGCGCCGAAGCATGCCAACCATGCTAGCCGCACCTCCGTGCCAATGGCAAATCATGCCAGCCACACCCTAGCCCGAGCTAGCCGCATCTCTATGCCAATGGCAAATCATGCCGGCCATACCAAACGCGCCAAGCATGCCAACCATGCTAGCCGCACCTCCATGCCAATGGCAAATCATGCCAGCCACACCTAGCCCGAGCTAGCCGCATCTCTATGCCAATGGCAAATCATGCCAGCCATACCAAACGCGCCGAAGCATGCCAACCATGCTAGCCGCACCTCCGTGCCAATGGCAAATCATGCCAGCCACACCTAGCCCGAGCTAGCCGCGTCTCTATGCCAATGGAAAATCATGCCAGCCATACCAAACGCGCCGAAGCATGCCAACCATGCTGGCCGCACCTCCGTGCCAATGGCAAATCATGCCAGCCACACCTAGCCCGAGCTAGCCGCATCTCTATGCCAAAGGCAAATCATGCCAGCCATACCAAACGCGCCGAAGCATGCCAACCATGCTAGCCGCACCTCCGTGCCAATGGCAAATCATGCCAGCCACACCTAGCCCGAGCTAGCCGCGCCATGCCAAACACCCTTACCTTGGCCCTAGCCGCGCCATGCCAAAGTAGTGCCCGCACCTAGGCTTGCAAACCATGCAACCTAGGCCAAATTGGCCACGCATGCCACTGGCACATGCCAACATGCGTCACTGGTAGCTTTTCCTACAAAGGCCACGGCCCTAACGGCCACGCATGCCATTGGCACATGCCAACACGCTCGCCGGTAGCTTTTCCTACCAAGGCCACAGCCCTAACGGCCACGCATGCCATTGGCACATGCCAACACGCTCGCTGGTAGCTTTTCCTACCAAGGCCACAGCCCTAACGGCCACGCATGCCATTGGCACATGCCAACACGCTCGCTGGTAGCTTTTCCTACCAAGGCCACAGCCCTAACGGCCACGCACGCCATTGGCACTTGCCAACATGCATCACTGGTAGCTTTTCCTACCAAGGCCACGGCCCTAACGGCCATGCATGCCATTGGCACATGCCAACACGCTCGCTGGTAGCTTTTCCTACCAATGCCACAGCCCTAACGGCCAAGCATGCCATTGGCACATGCCAACACGCTCTCTGGTAGCTTTTCCTACCAAGGCCACAGCCCTAACGGCCACGCACGCCATTGGCACATGCCAACACGCTCGGTAGCTTTTCCTACCAAGGCCACGACCCTAAACGGCCGCGCATGCTATTGGCACATGCCAACACGCTCGTTGGTAGCCTTCATCGCCTAGCCGTGCCCCCTAATACACGCCGGTAGCCTAACTTGCAAGCCGTGCAACTTAGGCCAACTTGGCCGTACGCGCCATTGGCACATGCCAAAACCCACGCTGGTATCCTAACTCGCAAACCATGTAAGCTACCACCAAGGCATTCCGCACATGCCACACACGCCACTAGCAGCTCTGGCATTGCCACCTACACTCAACGTACAACTTACCACCAAGGTGTTCCACGCATGCCATTGGCACATGCCACGCGCGCCACTAGCAGCTCTGGCATTGTCACTTGCACTCGAAGTACAACCCGCAACAAGGGCATTCCGCACATGCCAATGGCACATGCCACACGCGCCACTAGCAGCGCCACTTGCACTCAAGGTGCAACCAACACTCGAGATATCAACACAAACTTGGGGATGCTTTCTAGGGTTTTGGTTTGGCGGTCACAGCATACAGCGTACACTACGCTCACATTAAGAAAGCGTGAATAGGAATAAAGCGGTCAAATAAAAGAGGAAATAATGGTGAAAACGTTTTCACCCATTAACACCATGCGGTTACCACCTCCTTGATGCGTGTCGTAACCACAACAAATTAATCAATATATTTCCCACTAATTAACTAGTAATATAGCGGTAGTAAGGATCGTTCCCACAGAGTCGTGTAATTGATATGTTATTTAGTTCAAGAAAATAATGAAAAACACAAAGGGGGATTGTTTTAAAGTGAAATAAAAAGAATAACAAATAAAAGAAAGATATGATCAAGGAATCCTTCGCCGTTACCAAGCGATAACTGGATTAGTATACTTATCTATCTTCGTTAGAACCATTCATCACCAACCGTAGGAAAGCGGTTAGCTCAAGCTATCCTCAAAACTCCTTTTACCACGGATACGGAAGCTCTCCAATATCGATTCTATCCAACCGAACCACCAAGTAGTAGCTCACTCAAGGTGTAATCCGACCGAACGCTTAGGCTTTGTGAATTAGGTTGATCCCGGTAGTTAAACTCTTAGCTCAAGGTTCACTTGCTGGTGTTGTCTTCACCCGCAATCGCTCCACGTAATCCTCTGCGCAAGGTCTTGCGATTTCTACTTGTGCATGAATTATTCGACGATTACTTATCTCCTAACCCAATACTAGCAATAAAACAATTAATAGACTAATCTAGTATGCATCCCAAATCAATCTAAGAATCACTCATAAAAATCAAATAGTGAAAACAAACGATGATGTGATTAAAACTCCGAACAAACTTGTATAATAATAGAGCTTCACGCTAGAACATTGAATTCATCCTCAATCAATAGAAATTAGTTACACATGAGTTTACTAAAACCCATGAAAAATATATGGAATATGAGAAGAAAATACGTTACAAAATACCAAGGTTTCCCCCTAAGGGGTAAACCCTAATTCCTTGCTCCTAGCTTCTTCTCTTCTTTTGATGTAGAACACCTCTTTTCTCTTTCAGGAATTCTGTCGAACAGGTTGTGTGTATGAACTCGGGTTGAGGAACTCTCTTTGTGTGGTGATTCAACCCTCTATTTATAGCCTTTTATTCCTCAAAATTCGAATCTGATAAACACCCAAGACTACTAAACCGTCCTAAACCCTAAAATCAAATTAATCCACAGCCGTTCATCTTGAAAATCGACGGCAAAAGCTCTAGTCGGTGGCTGTTTTAAAGCTTTTGAAACTTATCGGAATGCCTGTATTTTCTCTCAAGTTTCCGCGTAGAAACAAACCCCCAGCCGTCTTAACTTCTCCCTCGATCATTACCTGCGATGGAACATATAATCTTCACTTGGTTCTCGCCCATCTCCGCTCGAGTTCCATTCACTGTGAACCATATCCCTTAGCTTGGTCAATTAATCTTCATTGCCCGATAGACGCCACCACTGCCAAACTCAACTCCGTATAGAGTCTTGTCCAAAACCTGAGTAGCAACACCATCTTATTCAGCTGATCGAATGTCTCCAAACTTTGTCTAGTCCAAACCAACTTAAGCTCAATACTCGGTCTTCTCAGCTTCTCATGTACAGACTCTTGTCTCGTACTCTTCTTTATATCCATGTCCAACACGAGCTCACGCCATACTGCTCGTTCGTTACCAACTCCAACTCTTCATCTAATTCCGGAATACCACAGCCATCAATCTATCACTCCCGAGCTCCATCATCATTTGCTGCTAATGGCAGAGAGCTTCATATTACCACAGCTCAAGTTCGTATACATTCTTTTCCCGCTCCATTCCTCACCAGCTCAATGCAGCGTCCCCTGTTAATGGCAGAAGCCATCATCATCATAGTAGCTCCCTGTATGTACTCGAGCTTTCTCTACTTCTCACTGAACTCCTTCATTCTCTATTGTCTCGCATTTCAATGACCAAATGGCTACCTTCACACTGCCATCGATCTTCGTTGGATGCAGCTCAAACCCAATGGATCACCAACAACCACAGAACCGTATTCTTCCCTGACTTCTCTTCATTGACAGTCAACATATCGAGCTTCAACTACTCATGACTCGAACTCTAATCATGAATACTACAGCTCCCTGAACCAAACTCGTCTCTGCCTATCACCAGCTCACACATTGAACCTTCTCTCGAGTCTCGCTGCTGCCATCAATCCATCTCCGAACCCATTGTTTCGAACTCAAAGACTCCATGATCAACCATCAATAATGGCAGCAACCCGATCGACTCCAATACTTACTTCTTATCTTCTTCTCTGACACGACCCAACATACCTCAACTCCATTGACTACGAGCAGGACCTCCATCTCTGCCAAGCTCCACTTTCATCATTAGGTTACCGCCTCGAACTCACTCCCTGCCATCGATAATCAACAGCAACAGACTCTTCCTTCCAGCTACATACAGCTTCGGCAACCACAGACCTCCAGCTCCATTATCTCCGTCAACTACCAATGGTAGTTACATTCAGTTCCCTGAACTTGGTCGTGATGCTTGGTGAAGAAGATGATGGCGGCAGCCCCGAGTAAAATAGTCGGGTGCCTTTAGAAATCACATTTAACTGTCAGTCTTGCAAGACTGACAGTGCAATTTTCTGCATCATCCTTGTTTCGCGCATAACTTCTTAGTATGATATCAGATTGACCCCATTCTTCCGGCGTTGGCTTCGTCTTTTCGTCCTTTTCAAGGTGATAGCAAGAACTCCTAGAGTTGAACGAGTTTCACTTGGTCTTTGATCCTTCTCCGCTTTCGCTAACTTCTTTTATTGCACAATTAAGTGCCAATTCACTTCTTTTGGATGATTCACCTAGCAAAACACAAATAAGAGAAAACAAACGTAATATACAATAATTTGCAAGAAAATATAGCAAATACTAGCATGGATTCGACACAAAATATATGCAAAATATGCACTTAACAAATTCCCCCACACTTGGCTTTTGCTAGTCCTCGAGCAAACTATCTAAAATACAACAACTCCATGTCGTCGAGGATACGGTTACTCTTAGCATGAATAACAGGCCTTTAAACCCCTAGGTGTCCCTAGTGGACGAGTTATAGTCTCGTGAAGGTTTACAAGAGGTCTACCTACAAAACCTATATTTCCAACTCCGTCTATTTGTGACAAATTCATGAACGAATCCAAAATGACTACAGGAGGAGGTACCTTGCGCAAATTCAGTTCATATATTCAAATAAATAAAGCTCTAATTAGATAGTCGAACAAGCCACAATACTCGGAAACTAACAAACCAAAATCACAATGAAAAGATCAAGAAGATGGATATAGATGTAGATGTTGGCGAATATTCACAAGTGATCGATGTTTCCCATATCTGTCTGAAGGTCACTGCTAAGATGAACCTAATCCTATTGGATTGAGCTACTTGGTGCTGAATGCTACATCAAATCAATTGGCATATACAAGGGAACCAAGAGTGACTTTATTCAACACAATAATAATTTCTTCTCTTCTTTTTTTTTTTTTTTTTTATATGATTGGATCAAACTGGATCCAATTTCTCTTTTTTTTTTTTTATACGGCATGATTGGATCTTTTGGATCCAAGCGCATGCTTCCTTGTCAACACGTATATGATAGTTGCCTTGGATCCTGCATTCCACGCTTGTTTAGGCGACGGAGACAGGGACTACGTTTCACACATACTTCTTTATTCCCAAGTGTCTTTCTTATTCCGTTTGGTCTAATTGGTCGGTCTCTCTTTTTTTTTTTCTTTTTTTTTTTTTTCAATTTTTTTTTTTTTTTTTTTTCTAGTAACTCAATCACTCTATTTCATCCTAGCAGTAATAACACGTCGATGTTTAGTGACCCACCAAAGCACTTAGAGAACAATAGATAAATATGGAAAAAATAAAAATAGAATGTGATATGGTGATATTCCGAGATATGGTAACAACTATCATGTTATTTGTGATTTCTGAGCTATGTGTTCGTCCCTTTTAGTTAATTGGTTCCTCAACTCCTGCATTCAAAATGGTTCAATCCACTAATGGTGTCATCCTAAAGGCACAAGTTTCTAGATTTCGGAGTTCAAAAAGCACAATTTTTCTTGGTTTTTTCTTCTATTTTTCTGATTTTTTTTTTTTTTTTGAAGGCATAAAACAAACTAAAACAAACTATACAAACATATAAATGCTCCCCCACACTTAAACTTCACATTGTCCTCAATGTGTAAAACCGAAAGTTCTAAATTCTGACGTAACAGCAGATAAAACGCAAAAACTGTGCAAATTGGTAAGGAATTTGGAAAAACTCCATTTCACAAAAGTTGTTCATCTACGTGTTTTCTACACAGTGTCAAAAGGGAACAGTGTTTCGATAAATGGTCTGACAGTTATGGTCTATGGACTGAACTACGCGCAGTCTGAATTTTTCTTCTAAAATAGATTACGGACTCAATGAACTTGAACATGGGGATGCAAATATGATATGAAAAGCTAAGAAAAATAAAATACAAAAGATAGAGATACAAAACCGATGGGTTGCCTCCCATTAAGCGCTTGGTTTAAAGTCGTCAGCCCGACTTTCTTGTTATCGTCCATATACCAACAATCTGAAAATCTGGTAGTCTGCCCAAAAAACAATCTGCAATTCTAATAACAACTTCACACAATTATTAGCATAACATATGAATAATGAAATTGTTATAGCTTGAAATCTTCCCCCACACTTAGTCCTTTCTACACTCGAAAGTGGATAGAGAACATAAAATAAGGGAACTTCTATAGGTTCCTCTCGATGAACCTGCACAATACTAGAATCAAACACATCAAGTGGTATATACTTAGAAGTAAAATAATCCTTCAGAATTTTAGAAGCACAAATACTCAATCCCAAGTGATGTGGATCAAAAGATTCAGAAATATGCAAAGGATTAGACAAACCTTCCACAATCTCTCGTATTATAGGATCCTCATCATTCTTAAAGAATTGCAATGAATTATTTACCTCATTTGTATCGTGGTCCTCTATCAAACTATTTAGCCATTCTTCGTCGGTTCGCTTCAACCGAAATCTCAAAGATCATTATAATCCTTGGCTAGCTCAATTGGGTCTTCCACAACTTCAATAAAATTGGTTTCATTCTCAATCACTATCTCTTCAACAAACTCGTCATCAGAATCAGAATCATCTCCTAGAAATTCTAGTTCATTGGTGCAAATCTTAAAATCATTGTTTGAGTACGTTACACCATTTATAACAACGGTTATGTCATATTCATTCTCCTCCTTTTGAATAGGCGAGTGATCGTTATTATGATCCGGAGTTGAAATAACATTACCATTATTGCAAGGATTTTCCAAAGGTTGCTCATCTTCATCAGAGTCTTCGTCAACCTCATAATCTTCAATATCCCAACGACGTTGAAGTTTTGTTCGTATTACCTTGTTGATTTCTTCGAGAGTCTTTTCTGATGCTCCAGCTTCTTCTAATTGATCATATTGCTTAGAAAGTTTTCGGATATTAATACGTTTTCCGCCGTTATTCACGATGAAAAGTTCAGACCGTATCTCTTCTTTTGACATAAATGACGAAAGAACATGATAAAGAGGAGTAGGTCTTTCCACACTCTCCGTCATCTGCACATTACTAGAAAACAACTGATCTGAAGCATAACTATCCTCCCATCCCTTTGATTGCTCACTTACATACCCGTCATAAGGTTGTTGATATGTATGAGAGTATCCATAAGGCTCCGTAGGGTATGGTTGGTAGTTGTTATATGAATGAGATTGAAATCCAAATTGATTACCACTATAATATGATGATTGGTCTTGTGCTCCGTACATGTTACGTCCATAAGGAAACATGACGACTCACAAGAACACAAGAAAAATTTAAAAACAAAAACAAGCTAAACAAATAACAAATCAATTAAGAACCGCTCCCCGGCAACGGCGCCAAAATTTGATGCGTGTCGTAACCACAACAAATTAATCAATATATTTCACACTAATTAACTAGTAATATAGCGGTAGTAAGGATCGTTCCCACAGAGAGCTGTGTAATTGATATGTTATTTAGTTCAGCAAAATAATGAAAAACACAAAGGGGGATTGTTTTAAAGTGAAATAAAAAGAATAACAAATAAAAGAAAGATATGATCAAGGAATCCTTCGCCGTTACCAAGCGATAACTGGATTAGTATACTTATCTATCTTCGTTAGAACCATTCATCACCAACCGTAGGAAAGCAAGTTAGCTCGTGTGCTATCCTCAAAACTCCTTTTACCACGGATACGGAAGCTCTCCAATATCAGATTCTATCCAACCGAACCACCAAGTAGTAGCTCACTCAAGGTGTAATCCGACCGAACGCTTAGGCTTTGTGAATTAGGTTGATCCCAGTAGTTAAACTCTTAGCTCAAGGTTCACTTGCTGGTGTTGTCTTCACCCGCAATCGCTCCACAGAATCCCTCTGCAAGGTCTTGCGATTTCTACTTGTGCATGAATTATTCGACGATTACTTATCTCCTAACCCAATACTAGCAATAAAACAATTAATAGACTAATCTAGTATGCATCCCAAATCAATCTAAGAATCACTCATAAAAATCAAATAGTGAAAACAAACGATGATGTGATTAAAACTCCGAACAAACTTGTATAATAATAGAGCTTCACGCTAGAACATTGAATTCATCCTCAATCAATAGAAATTAGTTACACATGAGTTTACTAAAACCCATGAAAAATATATGGAATATGAGAAGAAAATACGTTACAAAATACCAAGGTTTCCCCTAAGGGGTAAACCCTAATTCCTTGCTCCTAGCTTCTTCTCTTCTTTTGATGTAGAACACCTCTTTTCTCTTTCAGGAATTCTGTCGAACAGGTTGTGTGTATGAACTCGGGTTGAGGAACTCTCTTTGTGTGGTGATTCAACCCTCTATTTATAGCCTTTTATTCCTCAAAATTCGAATCTGATAAACACCCAAGACTACTAAACCGGCCTAAACCCTAAAATCAAATTAATCCACAGCCGTTCATCTTGAAAATCGACGGCAAAAGCTCTAGTCGGTGGCTGTTTTAAAGCTTTTGAAACTTATCGGAATGCCTGTATTTTCTCTCAAGTTTCCGCGTAGAAACAAACCCCAGCCGTCTTAACTTCTCCCTCGATCATTACCGGTACGATGGAACATATAATCTTCACTTGGTTCTCGCCCATCCGCTCGAGTTCCATTCATCTCGAACCATATCCCTTAGCTTGGTCAATTAATCTTCATTGCCCGATAGACGCCACCACTGCCAAACTCAACTCCGTATAGAGTCTTGTCCAAAACCTGAGCAGCAACACCATCTTATTCAGCTGATCTAATGTCTCCAAACTTTGTCTAGTCCAAACCAACTTAAGCTCAATACTCGGTCTTCTCAGCTTCTCATGTACAGACTCTTGTCTCGTACTCTTCTTTATATCCATGTCCAACACGAGCTCACGCCATACTGCTTCGTTACCAACTCCAACTCTTCATCTAATTCCGAATACCACAGCCATCAATCTATCACTCCCGAGCTCCATCATCATTTGCTTTTGCTAATGGCGAGAGAGCTTCATATTACCACAGCTCAAGTTCGTATACATTCTTTTCCCCGCTCCATTCCTCACCCATTCAATGCGGCGTCCCTCGTTAATGGCGTAAGCCATCATCATCATAGTAGCTCCCTGTATGTACTCGAGCTTTCTCTACTTCTCACTGAACTCCTTCATTCTCTGTCTCGCTGTCAACAGCCAGCGGCTACCTTCGTCACTGCCATCGATCTTCGTTGGATGCAGCTCAAACCCAATGGATCACCAACAACCACAGAACCGTATTCTTCCCTGACTTCTCTTCATTGACAGTCAACATATCGAGCTTCAACTACTCATGACTCGAACTCTAATCATGAATACTACAGCTCCCTGAACCAAACTCGTCTCTGCCTATCACCAGCTCACACATTGAACCTTCTCTCGAGTCTCGCTGCTGCCATCAATCCATCTCCGAACCCATTGTTTCGAACTCAGCAGCTCCATGATCAACCATCAATAATGGCAGCAACCCGATCGACTCCAATACTTACTTCTTATCTTCTTCTCTGACACGACCCAACATACCTCAACTCCATTGACTACGAGCAGGACCTCCATCTCTGCCAAGATCCAGTTTCATCATTAGGTTACCGCCTTGAACTCACTCCCCGCCATCGATAATCAACAGCAACAGACTCTTCCTTCCAGCTACATACAGCTTCGGCAACCACAGACCTCCAGCTCCATTATCTCCGTCAACTACCAATGGTAGTTACATTTAGTTCCCTGAACTTGGTCGTGATGCTTGGTGAAGAAGATGATGGCGGCAGCCCCGAGTAAAATAGTCGGGTGCCTTTAGAAATCACATTTAACTGTCAGTCTTGCAAGACTGACAGTGCAATTTTCTGCATCATCCTTGTTTCGCGCATAACTTCTTAGTATGATATCAGATTGACCCCATTCTTCCGGCGTTGGCTTCGTCTTTTCGTCCTTTTCAAGGTGATAGCAAGAACTCCTAGAGTTGAACGAGTTTCACTTGGTCTTTGATCCTTCTCCGCTTTCGGCTAACTTCTTTTATTGCACAATTAAGTGCCAATTCACTTCTTTTGGATGATTCACCTAGCAAAACACAAATAAGAGAAAACAAACGTAATATACAATAATTTGCAAGAAAATATAGCAAATACTAGCATGGATTCGACACAAAATATATGCAAAATATGCACTTAACACTCCTCCCATTATTTCACCCTTTACTCTCTTCCTTCATGAGGCCAGGGTACGTTTCAATCTCGACTTGTATAAATAGGTCTTACCTATTTCCACCAGACAACAAGTCTCGGTCAGGAGAAAAAAATACTACACTCTCAGAAAAGGCAACTTTGCAAGCTCTCCAAAAAGCTTTCATCTCTTGCAAGCTTCCGAAGCTTTCACTTTCTCGATACAAGTCGAGACACTACTCTCCTGCACTATTCTGGTCTCAACACCTTTCTTTGCTTCCCTCCCCAAATCAACCCTTCTCCTCCACTTTGTGACCGAAGCAAGTCTGGAACGGCCATTTCTTGGTTTAGGCCGGACTTGTACAGATTGATCTCTCGAATCTATAAAGTGCTCACGTGCAGCACATTTGTTTAGGGTTTGAACCAGTTTCTCACTCACCTACCGAATTTACTGAAATCGGCAGAAACGATTTTTACCCATAAACACATGTCAAGAGGTATATCTAAACAGATGTTTAGAAAAACATTTACAACAAGGAATGGATACCTTAAGAGGACATATAGAATGTCTTAAACAAGTGACATTAGCAAACTGTCGATTGGCATATCTAGATCACACGGGTTTAAGCTCAAAGAATATACCATCCTGGGCACAAGATGTAATCGAGGATATTGCATCTCGCAATTTTTCTAAAAAGGAGGATGGGTTCAAAACCCACGAAGAGGAACTTGATGATGTTCAAAAGGGAGAAGATCTCCTCAAGAGGTATTTGATGAGGAATTTCCTCATCCCAGTGCTTAACCGCATTGGAATGTGCATCCTTACAATGCCCAATCTTCGGATGTAAGGAATCACATATACCCGGGCATTCTGGATCCTAACAACTTCTCTTATTCAATATAGAAAACTTACACAAACTAACTAAAGATGCTTAATCTGTCTTCTAGTGTAGAAAAGTTGTCTTACAACAACTTGTGTAAGCGGGATAAATCTACTCCTCTGAGAGTATATTTAGATGTATGATCTAAAAGGTTGATTCTTTCCAAATAATCTTTTGATTGACTAACACATTAGATGCGAAAATCTTTTCAAATCTGGTTAGAAATATTTATTTAAGGCTGACTCCTATGTTTGGAATGTGTTAAAGGTATTTCAAGTATATGTGCTCAACGTGTGAGAAATTATGCTAAAGGATGTATTCTCAAACCAGATCTCAAGAAAAAAGCCTTGAGTGGAATGACTTCTAAGGAAACTGTTCATCTTGATGATGCCTTCAAGAAATCTGGTTGTGAAGATATAGAAAATGAAAAAGAAGATGTGACTCATCTCCTTGTCTAAAACAGCTTGGATGCTATGATTGATATTATCAATCTACGACAAGTCCTCCTCGATACTATTGAGACTCATCATAGACATGCAGCACTACTAAGAACTGTTATCTGTAACCAAAGAAAGCTGATTAAACTTGGAATCGGTAATAGGGAGTATGCTCGAAATATAATCGAAAGGTTAATGCTTTAGCCTGTGAACACGATCAAGGTACTGTGTGTAGAATCCGTGATATCAGTCGAGATGTTGTTGATGAAGATCCTGAAAAATTTGAGGAAATTGAAGATGATCTTTGAAAAATCTGTTGAAAAATAGACATTAGCTTTTGATTATTTAAATAAAGTATTTTATGAATAAAATTATTTGATTTATAATTTTTCTTGTGATAGTTTTTGATTTACATAGCCTGTGCTTGAATGCTTTATCTTATTGCTATGTATGTTTATGGGATGTTTGATTTCGGTTTTACTACCTTGATATTCGATCTCATAATGTTGTGAACCCTTATGGTTTGGGTGACTTTTTGATTTAGCAGGATTAAGTTCTAGCTCATGTTGGTAGGCTTTATCAAAGGATCATGAGGGGTTCTGATAGAAACAATATGTGAAAAAGTCACAATATGTTGAATCGTTGGGTTTAGCATAAAAGCATATGTGTTTCGGGGTTTTCAACTTTTGCTTGCAATAGTTAAAAACCGGTTTTTAACCTTTCTCTGGTAAAGGTTGGTTGTTGTTATTCTTTTGTTTTGCATAAGGATGCCAACATAATGATATTTCGATATCAATTCTCCCTAGAAGAAGATGCAAACATATTGGAGAAGAGGATGCGAAATTTGAGGTAACGAGTTTGTTAGTTAATCGTTTTCTTGTTTAAGAAAAGCCTGATTTTATTGCGTATATTTATTGCTTTTGCTTAACAAAATTTCGGTACAATTGATGTTTTATTCCATTATTGTGTATGGATGTGTATGTGATTCAATTGGTTCCAGTTAAGAAAAACTATTGTTATCTTGCTTTATTGTTTGGTATCAATCGTTTAGGCTTACAAAATTTCGGTGCAATTGCGGTGCTTTAATGTCTATGTTGTTTCAATTGCTTCCGGTTGAGGTGAATAATTATGCAAGTTGATTTATTTGGCTTAACAAAATAAAATGTTTACGGGATGAATTGTTTAGTCCAATTCGATTCCGGATAAGAGAAACTAAGTTAATTTTGATCTTAGTTAGACTTATCAAAGTGAAGGTTTCGGTTATTCAAGTCTAATTGAATGCCTTAACAAGAAATGCTAGTTAACTAACCTAGTACTTGTATTTTTTAAAATTTAAAGGTCTAAGTTATATGGATAATTAGAACCTGATGAGAAAAACAGATTTATTTTTATTTTGGTCTTATCAAAAAAGCGATTGTATTTGTACAATCGGTTTGGCAAAGGAACTAAGGTGCTTAGTTGATTTTTGTTTTTAAAAACTATTATGGAAAATTGCTTCGGGCAATTGTTTCCTTGGTAACATATCAAAACATAATTACTTTGTAGTTTCGGTTTTGATATTGGTTATCAAAAATGGTGTGTGGAACCCTCGTGCTTAACTCTATAGGTTGCAAGTCTATTGAGATTTGTAAGATCCTTTCTGTTTGTCCTTTATTTTTTCGTTTCTTTGTCATTTTGTGACAAAAATGGGGAGAAATATATGGAGTAAACAAGTGATACTGGTATTGATTTATATTGATTGGTATCACTAAGTGAAAGGACATTGGTGCTTAAACGTTTATCTAACGAAAGAGTAAAAGCATAGACTAAGGGGGAGTAGCATATCATATGATACTTGTAGTTATATGGACTACAAGGGAATAAAAAGACGTGCGGATTGAAAATCTACCTATCTCACCTTTAGGGGGAGTATTAGCTTTGTTATTATAATGTCAACATCGGCATTTATGGATTGAATGTATATAGGTTATTGGTCGGTTGTCAATCCGTCAAATATAATTTCACTTTCTCAATCAACTAGATATAAATATAGTATGTGATAAGAAAGAGTTCGTATCCACAGAGAGGCTTTCGTTGTTATAAAATTTCAGTTTCTAAAGTAACCCAAGGAGATTGTTTGTTGTATCTAAGAAATAAAAGTAATTGAAAGCAAAGTAAGTAATTCGAATTATCAATAAGGAGAAGATATTGGTCACGGGATAGTATCATTCACAAACATGTATTATCATCAATGATTAGAATTGGTAATTTAATCTCTTATTTTACTAATAGTCCTAGGATACCTTGATCGCAAGTATAACCCGTTAATTCCCTGTTTTCATCACAACCACATTAAAAGATGCATATGTGAATTCTTCTTAGAAAGCAACCTAAAGTGTAAAAGCACAATTAAGTTTAACCCCCTAAAAGCAATAAGTTCTACGGAATAAGACTAATCAATGCAAACGAATGTGTAAAAGCACTAAACGTTTTAACAAAAGTTATGATTCACTTGTGACTAGTAGGATATATCACTACAAGCACTACCCACAATTATGCTACTTAGAATCAGGGATAAACAACTTTTTCGTATTGAAAACCCTAATATAGCTCTAGAGATGAACACAAATCGGATTGATTCCGGACTCAACCTAACAAGTTTTCAAATCTTATAACACTATTAATTGTGAATCACAAACAATAATTACTGAGACAAAACTAATTCATTGAATCAAAAGCATGTTGAGAAATCAACTTTTATCCCATAACCAATAATATGTTTAGCTACTCATAGCTATGAAGTTCATCATAATCAATATTCAATAATAAAATAATGAAGAAGAAGAACAAAAGCAAACCCTAGAAGCGTAAACAAAAGTGGCTCTCCAAAATTCCAAGAATAAGATATATCATAAGTTGTAGAAGACCTTCCCTTTATAGCTTTTCTCCAACTTCTAAAATTAGGTCTAGTCTTCAAAGTCCATTAGATGAAAATCCACCAAGCACATAAGAAGGAGAAACCCATGTAGAAAATATGTCCCAAAAGTGGTCGCCGGAAATATGGTATTGTGGCGGAAATCGGCGGAAAGATCACGGAAAACATCTCAGGTGACCGGCAAAGTCCGCCCGGTCACCGGTCAACGGGTCGAATCGGCCGGGTCAACGGGTCAACTCAGTCGGGCCGAGTCAAACCGAGTCAGGTTCATGAGTCAGAACCAAGTCAGACTCAGCTGAGCTGAGTGACCTTGGGGCCAGGCTAGTTGCACTGGGCGAACTTGTAGCACAATCATTGTGCTTCGTCCATCATGGCTTGCATTGCCACTTACCAACCAAATAAACCATTTCATTCACTCTCTTCCATTTGCAGCAGCACCATCTCAGTTGCCTTACTTGGCCTGTGATTCATTGTCAAACCTGCAACATTCCCTGTGACTCAGCTGCAAGCACCCAGTTCTAATAGCAGCAACCCATTAAATCTTCACCACCAACACCAACATCTGCCTCTGCACTGCAGCCTCATCACAGCACCACAATAATAAAAACAGGCCAGTTTCTTGTGCTCATCCTGCAGCTTAACCCAAAACTTCAGCTTATCACTGCCAACTCAGGCCCCATTATTCTCAGCAGCTCAAATTCAGCTCAACCCTCACTTTCTAATCCAACAACACAGACTCCTTTTCAACTTCAATTCCATCTGCTAATTCCAATGTAGCTGTACCACCATCTCACTTGGTCCCTTCTCCCATTGACTGCAACAAATTAAACTCAGTGCCTGCAACCTCCATTTCCTTGCACTAATACCTGCAGATACAACATATCAGCACCATCCCAGCCAGCCTTCACTGCACTTTGTTTCACTAACCCAACAGCTTCTCTGGAATCACCAGACTCACTTCAGTTCAGCTCCAAATGCTTCACTGCACCTGCTGGCACCTACAATTCCATTACCACCAATAACATGTACTCAGCTCATGCTGCAACACCTTGTAATATCAGTTCCAGTTTGACTCCTCAACACACAGCACCACCAGCAGTCGAGCCCCTAGCCATCTACCATTATTCACCTCCATTGCCTCACTGAACTACTCTTCAGCTCAACAAAACCACCTACAATTCCACCACCTGCACTTCAGCCAGCTCCCAGCATAACTCCATTTGAGTTTCATTGCCACTGCCACATCAATAGCTCCACCTTCTTGTCATTAAATCATCACCTGTCACTCCATCAGTCACAGTTCCATAAGCTTCAAATCCTCATCAGTGCTGCCTGCAATTGTATCAATCCTAGCATTCATCTACTCATACCCAATATTAGACCTCATTGCCAAATCTAGCCACATATCCAGCTCAGAAATATCACAGATTCAGCTCCCACTTGCAGTTCATTTCAGTTAACAGCCATGCACTCTCCCATGACTCCATTGCCTGTTCCATCTCCAATTGCAGCACCATCAACACCATCCTTGCTCTTGCACCAGGCCTGTGCTTGTAGCAACACATCTCTGCACAAGCCAGCTGCCATGTTCAGCTCCAATTCCTCCTGCAACTTATTCAACACCGACCTCAACAAAACCACCATCAACACAAAATCACCAACTCCATTGAGACAACATCATTATCAGCCAACATACACAGCAGCATCATCAACAAAAGCAGCTGAGCCAACCCATTCCTCCACAGAAACCACCATTTCTTAGTCCTTGTTCTTCTCATACCAACCATCAACTTCTGTTGCATCTATCAGCTCCAACAATCTCACCAGAACCTACTCCACCTGTAGCCGCTACACAAAACCCCAACTTCAATCGATTTTTCATTTATCCTAACTCACTGATTTCCTCCAATTTCTCGATTTCATTCTCAGTAAACCCTAACTTAATCCCTTTTTTTCTTCGAATCGACACACTACCAACTCTTCTACGCAACCTGAGTTGATCGGTTAATTTCTCCATCTTATTCCCAGCAACAGGCGAGCGTCCACAAAACCCATTGAATTTGTTTCAATTCCATCAGTTCAACCACCAGGGTCGATCTTCTCTCAACATCTCACACATCACATACCACCAAAAAATCCTATCTCCCCTGTTGAATCATACCCTAACCCATCTTCCATCTCAATCTTATCACTCCTCTCGATCTCTCTCAGTTTCAGGTTGGAAAAATAATGAGAAATTAATTCTCACTGAACTTTAGGTTGTGTAAGAAAAATGGAAGTAGATAAAACCACCCCGGTCTGGCAGATAAGGGGTTATGGGAGTAGGGTTATACCCAGTGTCCAGTCACCTTGATAAGGGCCACCCAGCTGGAGAATTTTAGTTTCTTTTTACAATTTCTGTTTTTATCTTTGATTTTCGGTTCTTGTCTTGTTTCTCACTTATTTTGGAGAATTGTTTGCAGGTACCTAATCTCTGGCTTCTAAGGATTGGAATTATCCAAGGTGCGGGATAGCTACTCGACGCGGCACAATACTCCAACCAAGTCAAGACACAACGGACGAGCACGAGTTGGAAGTAGGAGAAGAGATTTTCCAACAACAAGAAGAAGGAAAAGAGGTTCCAATCGTAGAGGAACCACACGTGGAAGAAGAAGAAGCAATGGGTGATGCAAATCGTTCACTCAAGGACTTAGCTTCTCATAGGCTTGATACACAACAGGGGTGTATTCAAACGAACTTTACTTTTGAGATAAAGCCGGGGTTGCTTAGAGAATTACCAAAATTCCATGGCATGGTGAATGAAGACCCAAACAAACATCTTTTGGACTTCCACACCATTGTCACGGCTATGCTTCCAGCGAATGTTGAGGCGGATGGTGCAATGTTGAAAGTTTTTCGTTTCTCTTTAATGGATAGTGCTAAGGATTGGTTGTACTATTTACCTCCCGGAAGTGTCACAACATGGAATGGGTTGAAGAAACTCTTTTTAGAGAGATATTTTCCTGCATCCAAGGCTACTCAAATTCGCAAAGAAATTTGTGAGATGAAGCAAAACGTGGGAGAATCATTATATGAATGTTGGGAACGGTACAAGAGATTGGTTGCAAGCTGCCCTCACCACCAATTTAGTGACGCTATGATCATCCAATACTTCTATGAAGGACTCCAATCAAGTGATAGGAATCTTATTGACGCTGTGGGTGGTGGTGCACTAGTTAGCAAAACGGTGGCACAAGCTAGAGAGTTGATTGAAAACATGGCGGCGAACTCCCAACAATTCTTGAGTCGTGGTTCGGATGTGATTCTAGGAAGGGTGAGTGAAGTGAGCGAGGTGGAGGAACTTCGTCAACAAATGGGTAACATGACAGCAATGTTGCAACAAGTTGCATCCGCGGTTATACCAAATTCTCCTCAATCTTATGAAGACGAGCAAGCTAATGCGATCTTTCCAAATCAACCAAGACGGTATGATCCCTACTCCAACACTTACAATCCGGGATGGAGAGATCACCCCAATTTTAGCTATGCTAACAAGCAAGGTGCCATTCAACAACCTACTTTCAACCGTCCGAGTGGATTTCAACCACAACAACAACAATTTCAGCAACCTCAAGCACAACAATCGATGCAAAATCAAGGTTCCGATATTGATTCAAAGCTTCAAACAATGATGCAAGGTATTTCTACCATGTTTAAGAGAGTCAACAAGAGACTAAGAGTGCTATTAAGGAGTTGCAAACACAAATGGGCTCCATGGCTATTGAGTTGAACCAATTGAAGGCGCAAAATAGTGGGAAACTCCTTCTCAACCTATTAACCCAAAAGAGGGTGTCAATGCTATCACGTTGAGAAGCGGTATACAACTTGTGCAACCCGAAGTTTCTGATTCGGGCAAGGTGGACACACCCAAGGAACCTGTTTTGGAGGAGAATAATGAGGATTCTCCCCAAACTTCTGAGGTACCTATTCCTAACTATAAAACTCCGGTTTCTACTTATGTTCCTCCTCTACCTTTTCCTCGCAGATTTGCAAGTTCTAAGAAGGCGGAATTAGAAAAGGAGATTTTAGACGTTCTAAAGAAGATCCATGTGAACATACCACTCATTGATGCTATCAAGCAAGTTCCAAAGTATGCAAAGGTGTTGAAGGACTTGTGTACCAACAAACAAAGGCTCAAAGGTAATGAAGTGCTTAGTGTGGGGGAGAATGCTTCGGCAATCTTGCAACACAAACTCCCACTTAAGTGCAAGGATCCGGGTAGTTTTGACATTCCCGTCACAATTGGTAACACAACTTTTAACAAAGCTATGTTGGATTTAGGTGCATCCGTTAATGTTATGCCTGCGTCAATGTATAATTCACTTGATCTTGGTCCTCTTAAAAAGGCTGAAATTGTATTGCAATTAGCCAATCGCTCTAATGTCTACCCAATGGGTATTGTTGAGGATGTTCTTGTGCAGGTTAATCAACTTGTATTTCCAGCGGACTTTTGTGTGCTAGAGATGGATGAAGGATCACCGGACTCGTCTCTTCCATTGCTTCTTGGGCGTCCTTTCATGAAAACGGCGAAAACCATAATTGATGTGGATAAGGGAACGCTAACTATGGAGTTTGATGGAGAAACAATACGTTTCAACATTTTCGAGACGATGAGATATCCTAGTGATGTCCACTCTTGTTTCTCCATTGATGTTATGGATTCATTGGCACAACAAATGTTTGAATTAAACGGTGATGATGCTTTGGAAACCGTGTTAACTACATCCATGGATAATGGTGTAGAGTGTGGTAATGAAGTCAAGTAAGCCCTTGGTGATATTAATTCACTACGAGGATGCCCGGAAACTCATAATATCTCTTTTATTTCTTTACCATGCAGTGATGAAAAGCTTGTACCTTCAATTATTAAATCTCCGATTTTAGAATTGAAACCTCTTCCCGACCACCTTAAGTACTTGTACTTGGGTGATAATGAAGAGTTACCTGTGATTGTTTCTAATAAGCTTAATGATTTACAGGAGCAAAAACTTCTAAGGGTGCTAAGGAAGTACAAGACGGCCATAGGATGGACAATTGCCGATATCAAGGGTATAAGCCCTGCCGTTTGTATGCACAAAATTCGTTTGGAGGATGATGCAAAGCCTACTAGGGAAGCGCAACGTCGTTTAAATCCTCCCATGATGGAAGTTGTGAAAAAGGAGATACTCAAGCTTTTGGAAGTGGGTGTTATCTACCCCATATCCGATAGCAAGTGGGTAAGCCCGGTACAAGTAGTACCAAAGAAATCGGGTGTGACAGTGGTGGAGAATGATAAGAACGAACTTGTCCCAACTCGTGTGCAAACCGGTTGGAGGGTTTGTATTGATTACGAAAATTGAATGCCACCACTAGAAAAGATCACTTTCCCTTACCTTTTATTGATCAAATGCTTGAACGTTTAGCTGGACACTCTTACTATTGCTTTCTTGATGGCTATTCGGGTTATAATCAGTTGTGATAGCACCGGAGGACCAAGAGAAAACCACTTTCACTTGTCCTTTCGGTACTTTTGCTTATAGAAGGATGCCTTTTGGCTTGTGCAATGCTCCAGCTACTTTTCAAAGGTGTATGGTAAGTATCTTTTCGGAATATGTTGAAAACATCATCGAAGTGTTCATGGATGACTTTAGTGTCTTTGGTGATTCTTTTGACCTTTGCTTGAACAATTTGTCTCTAATCCTTGAACGATGTGTTGAAACAAATCTTGTGCTAAATTGGGAGAAGTGCCATTTCGTGGTAACTCATGGCATAGTTTTAGGCCATATAATATCTTCTAAAGGCTTGGAAGTCGATAAATCTAAGATAGACCTTATTCGTGCTCTAACCCCTCCCACTACGGTGAGGGAGATACGTTCTTTTCTTGGTCATGCAGGTTTTTATCGTAGGTTCATCAAGGACTTTTCCAAGATAGCATCACCACTTTGTAACTTATTGCAAAAAGATGTGGTTTTTAACTTTGATGAGAAATGTATGGCGGCATTCAATCGTTTGAAAGAACTTTTGATTTCAGCCCCTATCATTAAACCACCGGATTGGAGTAAGCCGTTTGAACTCATGTGTGATGCTAGTGATTATGCGGTTGGTGTGGTTCTTGGGCAACGTGTGGGGAAGCTTCCTCATGCTATCTATTATGCTTCTAGAACGTTAAATGAGGCTCAACAAAACTACACAACCACTGAAAAAGAGTTATTAGCCATTGTTTTTGCTTTAGAAAAGTTTCGCTCTTATCTAATTGGTACAAAAGTTGTTGTCTTTTTTGATCATGCAGCACTTAGATACTTGCTTACAAAGAAAGAGGCGAAACCGAGGCTCATACGATGGATTTTACTCTTGCAAGAGTTTGATATTGAAATCAAAGACAAGAAAGGGATTGAGAACACCGTTGCGGATCACTTGAGCCGACTTGCTGTGGACAAGAAGACTATCCCGTTGCGTGAAAGTTTCCCGGATGAGCAACTATTCTCAATTGCCTTTGGAGAACCATGGTATGCCGATATTGTCAATTACTTAGTTTCTAAACAAATCCCAAAGAACTTGTCTCGTGCTGAGAGAGGGACAAACTTAAGAGGTTAGGGAACCAATACATATGGGATGATCCATACTTATGGAAACATGGTAGTGACCAAGTAATACGAAGGTGCGTTCCCGAATCTGAATTTAACTCTATCTTGTCTTTTTGTCACTCTTATGCTTGCGGAGGACATTTTGGGAGTAAGAGAACCAAAGGTACTTGAAAGTGGTTTTTATTGGCCAACTTTGTTTAAGGATGCACATATATTTTGCACAACTTGTGATAGGTGCCAAAGAACCGGCAATCTAGGTGCCCGAAATCAAATGCCACAAACTTATATTCAATTTATTGAAGTTTTTGATGTATGGGGTATTGATTTTATGGGGCCTTTTTCAACTCCCATGGGAATTTTTATATCTTACTTGCGGTTGATTATGTCTCGAAATGGGTGGAAGCTAAAGCCACCCCTACTAATGATTCTAAAGTGGTTTCGATTTTGTGCAAGCTAATATTTTTGCAAGGTTTGGAATTCCAAGAGCCATAATTAGCGATGGGGGTTCTCACTTCAAAAATAGAATTCTACAAAGCTTGTTGACGAAGTACAATGTGTCGCACAAGATTGCAACACCTTATCATCCCCAAACCAATGGACAAGCCGAAGTGTCTAACCGGGAGGTGAAATCCATTCTAGAAAAGACGGTGAACCCAACAAGGAAGGATTGGAGCATGCGACTTAATGATGCTTTGTGGGCGTATAGAACCGCATATAAAACACCTATTGGAATGTCTCCTTTTAGGCTTGTGTATGGTAAACCTTGTCACTTACCCGTGGAAATTGAGCATAAGGCGTTTTGGGCTATTAAACAATGCAACATGGAGATGGATGGGGCTGGAAAGCAAAGGAAGTTACAACTCCAAGAGCTAGAGGAGCTTCGCAATGATGCATTTGAAAGTTCACGGATTTACAAAGAAAAGACGAAAGCATTCCATGATAACATGATTTCTAGGAAACAATTTTGCATTGGGCGAAAGTGCTTTTGTTTAATTCTCGCTTGCAATTATTTCCGGGTAAATTAAGGTCACGATGGATCGGACCTTTTATTGTTACTAATGTGTTTTCTCATGGTGCAGTGGAAATTCGTAGCATAGCTACAGGGAAAGAACTTAAAGTTAATGGGCACCGGTTGAAACCATATTATGAGAATTTCACTTCCGAAGTGGTGGAAGGAGTTAACTTTGTGGATGTGCTCCCTCTGGAGGAGTCATAGAATGCAAGGAGATAGTCGGGTTGACGACTTTAAACCAAGCGCTAATTGGGAGGCAACCCAAAGGATGAGTATTTCTTGTCTTGTATTTATTTCTTTTCTTGTTTTTAGTTTTTCTTGTTTTGTTTTTACTTTGTTTTTGCTGATTTCTTATTAGGATTTCCCACCTTGACTTACTTTGGACGATTCAATTTACATTGAGGACAATGTAAAGTTTAAGTGTGGGGGAGTGGTTTATGTTGTAAATTTTTGCAATTTTTCAACTTTTTGTGAACTAGTGAATAAGAAAACTCCAACTTGTAGTTAGTTTAGAGTCACATAGTATACATGTCGCTAAGATTACATCGAGAATCTCACACTAGTGACTGAACTTAGAGATGACAGAGAACATGATCGGGTTTCTTAATTGTATGAGAGTTAAAGTTGGATTTAACCATGCCGGTGGCAAATAAGGTGCAGATCAATTCGGTATTTGAACAAAGTGATCCCCTATAGTGGAGACTACCCATGTTACATAATGTGAGGCACCAACCTTCAATTCTTTGTACTGTCTAAATTGTGCTTTTAGAGTGTGTGTCACCGTACGTAAATTCCGAGGCGGAATGGTGAGCTGTCCAACTTCCCACCATAGAAGCACTATTTTGATCTCTTGAGTGCTATTTTTATCAACCATGTTGGTGACATCGAATTGCTAACTTACATACCACTTGTGATCTTGTTCGCAGTTAGCACCATCCACCTTATCTCTCTCTACACCAACAGGTCCATAGAAACACCATCATCATCAACAAGAGGAGCATCACAAATTCGAAGGAAAGTTGAACACGTTCGAGGTTTACAAGCAACGACATAAAATGGGCAGATTTCAGATTTGAGTAAAGCAACAAAACAGGGAGCAGAATTTTTATAAGTTGAAGACTATTATACAAGAGTGGAAATTATTAAGGATGAGAATTCGAGAAGTTTATGATATCAAGACATATAAGTTGTGGAGAATCAAGCGGTAAAGTACTTACACCATGGCCTTTGTACTTAAGTTTTTATTTTTTTGTATTTTACTTTCTCTTGTTTTAAAAAAAGAGACAAGAGAAAAATGTTTAGGTTTGTTAATAGTTTTTATTTTGTTTTATTTTTATTTTGTATTTGTTTTATTTCTTATTTAAAAAAAAAAAAAAAAATTAAATTGGGTTTGTATAGTTTGTTTTTATTTTTGTATTCTTTCAATAAAGCCTATGGAAAGAAGGAATATTTATAATGAAGTATCAAGCGACAAGGAATTTGAGGAAAGAATCATATTGTCAAGATTCTACGAAGTTCGAGAGTTATCGTCAAGAGTTGAAGACCGAAGACGAAGATGAAGACACCGATAGAAGACCGAAGACGTTTCTATGGATGCCATGAGAGTGGTGCTAGCTGCACGCCGAACTGATACACGATAAGTAAGCATATTCCCACCTTCGTTAAATGGTTGATTTCCTTTCGAAGAGATCGTCAGAAAAATGGGTTTTCAAAAATATATAAAAGATGTGGGTTTTCAAAATATTTCGGAGGGTTTTACCTTCCTACCATTCAACGTGTCGCAGGATTCTCTCTTCATTCCAACCTGGACACATGTGTGACCCATAAAAAGCTGTTTATTATTGAGAGCAATTTCATAAAACCCTTTCTTGTGAGGCAGAGTCGAGACTTTTGATCACTCCGAACCCGAATTTTAGTCGAGAAGGGATGGTTATCTCTCTCTCAACTTTTAAGAATGAGATTGTGTTCATTTATGTGTCTAACTTCTTATGACTAGTGTGCATAATCTCTATGTCTTCTTAGCGCGTTGGATGCTATCATTACGGAGAACTAGTAAGTTGGAAAAATAGGTTTTGTGGGTATATCTCTAGTAAACCCTCACGAGACTATAACTCGTCCACTAGGAACACCTAGGGGTTTAAAGGCTTGTTATTTATGCTAAAAGTGACCGTAGCCTCGACGACACGGAGTTGTATGTATTTTAGAATTGTTTTGTTTGATTTGCTCGAGGACTAGCAAAGTCTAAGTGTGGGGAATACGATAGGTGTCTAAAACACCTAATTTACTATCTAGTAGTTACGCTTTCTTTGCTATTTTTCTTGTGAATTATGTATTTTACGCTTGTTTTGAGTTTTATAGCTACTCTGGAGTCGCACGGAGGAAAAGAAGAAGAGATTACTCTATTTGAGCCAAAAGGACAAAATTGTCATCTCACAGGCAAGTGATATATGGAGCTGACCCGAGGTTAAGGGACAACTCTCTTTTGGAGAAGTATTAAAAGATAGCCAGCAAGTGTTAAGGGGCTGCCAGCTGGGTGGCCCTTATCACTTGCTGGCTATCTTTTAATACTTCTCCAAAAGAGAGTTGTCCCTTAACCTCGGGTCAGCTCCATATATCACTTGCCTGTGAGATGACAATTTTGTCCTTTTGGCTCAAATAGAGTAATCTCTTCTTCTTTTCCTCCGTGCGACTCCAGAGTAGCTATAAAACTCAAAACAAGCGTAAAATACATAATTCACAAGAAAAATAGCAAAGAAAGCGTAACTACTAGATAGTAAATTAGGTGTTTTAGACACCTATCAGTTATTGTGTTGTTGAATTCGGGAATCAAGCGTATGTGTAATGAATTCTTGTAATTTGTTTATCCATATGATGTAAGAGTTTTGTCACTAAAATTGACAAATGGGGAGATTGTTAGAGCATAGCTCGGTTGAACCCACCAAGCGTTGGTATGTCAAGTTTGGTTGTCATATTTTAGTGAGCCCAAACTCATTTTAAGAGTCGCTTGATTATGTAATAGAGTCAACTTCGTATATGTTAGCTTGAAAGTATTAGGATATGAGACATTACAAGTACTGCGAAGACTTGAAGAACTGAAGAAGTAAGGAACTACAACGACAACATCATCCTTCCACTTGAGGTTAGTGATATTTGACTTGAACTGTTTCATTCCCTAAAGTATCTTTCAAGTCGTGCATATTGAAATCAAAACTGCGAAGCATGAATGATTATACTCTAGTTAGACATAGTATTAAGGAATACAATACGAGGTTTATTGCTTAACCATTAAACTTTGTATATAAGATATCGACATAATCGTTTGAATGCTATTGTGATTATGTATGGGTATAAGGTGAAGATTTCATCCTAGGAAACAATGTTTTACATTTGTTTTAAGGAAGTAAATTCATGAACTTGTTTTGTGAATCGAAAGAGAAATCGCCAGGCATTATTGGTATTGTTATTCATTGCATATCTTTTGAACTACCAATATGTGTGATTAGTATAACCGCTCATGACTTGTTTATGTTCTTGGTAAAACTATTCACAAAGGCCTGACTTTTGTATTGGTATGACTTTTATTAGTGAAACCGATCTTAAGTAATCACCTGAGATTGTATGATCGATTTAGTGTTATTGGTATGACCGACTCTGGGTAAAGGGGAACCGATCCTAGTAAGAGGTGCAACCTATCACAAAGGGAAATCGATCCTTGTATGAGGTACAACAAGTTTGTAGAAGAAAGGGGAACCGATCCTATGGACATGTGCGACACGTTTTTAGGCAAAGGGGAACCGATCCTATGGACATGTGCAGCAAGTACAAGTTAGATACCATATATATGTTGGGAACCGATCCTAGTACCTAGTCAACCGAATTTTGGTAACTAGCGTGACTATGCAAAGTACTCACATGGAGGTAGAACCGAAACTTGTTTTGGTAGAACCGTGAAACCCATGTTTGGTGATTGAGTGTTTTTGATCAATCACGTAGTTCTTGAAAGTCATATGAACCAATTCTAAACTTGTTTGGAAGTGTGGCAAATCGGTTTCAATTTTGTAAGTATGAAAGAGGACTTACAAAGTAAAGATGTCGACATACTTTGAACATGTGCGGTAACACTAATCTTTAATTGTTCAAAGTTATTCCTTAATAGCTAAAGGAAAAAAATCCCGGATCGAGTAAAATAAATAGAGAATCTTTTATTTAAGGTTTTTAATTTTATTTTTGGAAAATGAAAATTAGTAATGTGCATTTGCTAGTTGGAGATTTTCTAAGAGATTTTCGGTCATTATTTGGACAAAGCATTTCCAGGAATTATGGAAACCGAATTTGGAATATATTGCATATCTTGAGAATATTTTCGGTTTTGGAAATTCCTTGGTGTCCAAACTTCCTTGGTCTATAAATATGAAAGTTTGCATTTCGAGCAAACTAATCCTCAGAGACAGCAAAATTATCTCAATTGTGCTGATACTTGTGAAGCCGCCTATCCGGAGAGGAGAGTAACCTAATTAGGCGAAATCTCTTATGGCCGCTCAGTTTAAAGACTTCTTTAGGATTGAGAAGCTCTATTAGTACCGTTGGTGGGAAACTAGATAATTGCGGTTTATCTTTTGTTTTCAATTGATTTGATTGACTAATGGTGGTTGAACTTTGATTGCACCTAGTTTGTTTATGCTTGAGAATCTTCTCTTCTGATATAAGATTCACTCAAACTAGATCGAAGTTAGACAGGGATCTTTAGACTGTTTGTAGATCTAAAGACGTCTTGTGATAATCCATTGTTAACAGACTCCGTTCTGTGCGTGATTGATCACAACAGATTTAAGTTGATTGTGTGCAAGTGTTTATTGAAGATCTAAGAAGATTGGAAGACAAAGAAGACTTTGAAGATTTCTGATTTGGGTTCATAATCTTTGGTGTGCACAATATTTTTTTTGGTAAAAGAGGATCCAACTATAATCTGTTTATCCTTCTGATAGATTAGATTGATTAGTTGTGTAGATCATCAATACAATTCTTTGTGATTAAAAGTATTGATTGCAAAATCTTAACAATTATTTTGGTAGTTGATAATAAGATAGATCTAAGAACCTGACAAAGGAGTTTATTGAGATAAACAGAAGAGTCCTTTGTCGAACTCACATCACTTGGTTTAAAAGAGTTGATACCAAACAGATTTGTTGTTCCTTTACTGTTTGGAATACGAACCAAAGGAATTGTTCCAAGTACGTGACTTATTCATAAGTTGGAGGCGTGGGAATACAGACGGAACTAGGTGAACTATAGGTTTAGTTGCTTGGTCTCAACTATACGAAGTTGGTTTGATTTTGTATAGCGGCTTAATCCTGAGAGTATTCAATTCTGGACAAGGTCCCGGGGTTTTTCTGCATTTGCGGTTTCCTCGTTAACAAAATCTTGCCTTGTCATTTACTTTTATTTTCCGCAATTATAATTTAAAGTAAATTACACAAACGTTAATTCCTATTTACTTGATACGTAATCCTATTGTTTGGTTAAGTCCGAACCTTTTATCAAGTAAACATACTTCGTTGTTGTTTTGTCTCGATCTCGTATCCATAGACGATCACACGAAGTGTGAACCGATTAGTTGTATTGTCTCGACTCAGTCCATAGACAATCACTTTCGGAGAAAGGACTTACAAGTGGAAAATTTTTAGATTGAGGTATATTTGGGTACCCTCGTCTTTTCACTTTGATTAAACTTTTCATCTGGAAGGCTGCTCATAACATCCTTCTGATTGGAGCAAAAGTGGGGAAAATCCTCAACTACATTGAAGAGATTTGCAAAATATGCAATTACAATGGCAGACTATAACCCATATCTTTATACATTTCCATCCTATAATTCAAGTCTGGATAGAATTAAAAATAAATCCTAGAACTGTTTATGAAGGGTACACAGACTTTCATCTTTGGTTATCTCACCTCTTAGAGGAAAAAAGAAACCAGCATAACAACAATGAATGGGTTGAACTATATGCATAACTTTTCTCTGGCATGTTTGGAAAGAAATGTGTAATGTAAACTTCAATAATTCAAAAGTCACTGCTCAGAGCGTAGCAAAATCGATTAACCATTACATGAATATTAGGCAAGCTGCTAAGGCCAAAGTTAAAAATAATTTCATGCATACAGGTTATAATAAACAGGAAGCT
The DNA here is from genome assembly GCA_023531295.1 of Papaver armeniacum. Classification (NCBI taxonomy): domain Eukaryota; kingdom Viridiplantae; phylum Streptophyta; class Magnoliopsida; order Ranunculales; family Papaveraceae; genus Papaver; species Papaver armeniacum. Next base: position 30,489 of record JAJJWW010002063.1, on the reverse strand, counting down.
GAAACTAAAATCATTGAATTTAGAATACAATGGCTACCACCGTGATAGGTGTAGAATACACCTAATTTACTATCTAGTAGTTTATGCTTTCTTTGCTATTTTTCTTGTAAATTATGTATTTTACGCTTGTTTTGAGTTTTATAGCTACTTTGGAGTCGCACGGAGGAAAAGAAGAAGAAATCACCCAATTTGAGCCAAAAGGGCAAAATTGTCATTTCAGGGGTGAACACTATTCGGAGCCCAGAGGGGGTTAAGGGGCTCTCATTCAGGGTACCCCTTATCACTCAGCAGTGGGTGTTACTAACAATGGGTAGCCCTTATCCAGGATGGTGGTTATCTTTGGATAGCACCCAATTGGGTCGGCCCTATCCATGGCCCAGATCCGGATCCGGACCCACTTCACAACCTAACCCTATATCTCGAGAGTCTCTCATTCGTTTCATTCATTCACCTGAAACTGAAATTAAAACAAAGACCATGACTGCTAATAACTCGAGAGGTGCATTAGAAATCGAGAACAGAGTGAACAGAGAGGATGAATCAAAGATGGGCTTATAGCTAATTTAAGGGTTTCTGAAGCTGCTGTAGATCGATCGAGAGGATGATTTAAGAGATGGGGTTCGATCTGGAAGAGACGATGAGAAAGCTTAGATGGGTATGAGGTCGAGCTGGGTTGCAATCGATTCAGTATTTGTGAAACGAGAAGAAGAGTGAGCTGTTAAAAGAATAATGAAGGGGATGTCTCTCGTTCACTCATCAATTACTTCTCTGAAACTGAGAAATAGAGGCTGCATATTAATCGAATTCGATTCTACCGAAATTGAGAGAGACGATTAGGGCGGGGCTCTTTGTACCATTTCCAAGAGAAATGTGAATAATTGATTGAAATCGAGAGAGAGAGAGAGAGCAGAATCGAGAGAAAAAAGATGAATGATGAGAAGAATTAAAAGAGAAGAAATTGAAGTTCGTAATGGGATCGATGGACTCCTGCTACTGCTGAAACCAAGAGAAGAAAGTTAAATCACTGATGTCGAGAGATGGAATTGATAAATTGAAAAATAGGTTTTACAGAGATTAAATGGGTCTGTTGTGAATTGGATATCAAGATGAAGATGGTTCTGGTTTTGGTTCAACAACGGATGGTAGAGTGGGTTTGGTGGTGTTGCCGTGGAGAAGCTAATGCCATGAAGACTATTTCTGCTGTCGATTGTGGAAGAACTGAAGGGTTTGATTTGATCGAATGAGTTAGAGTTCCGCTGTGAAGAGAGAGTTGCAGTTCAAAGATGGGTTTCGACTGACATGGAAACAAGGGGATCTGGTGGTGATTTTGCTATTGACTGAAGGGCTGTATCTGTCAGAGAATGAAGCTGCAATTGGAATGATAGAATGCTTATAACTAGATGAATGCCTAGGAATTGTGCAGAAGCAGTAGTGATGGATTTTTGTGGTTGTTGGCCTGATGCTGTGTTGCAGTTGGATTAGTGTTGGTTGAATGGAAGTGGTGATAGCCAGGTGCTCAAGATGGGTTTCTGATGTTGAAGCTGTTGAGGAATTGGAGCTAAAGACTGGTGGTGATGTAATGTCTAGTCAGTGTTGTGATCCAAGGATAGGTGGTAGTGATCTGTGTTTGGAGCTGCAGGGAAGTATGCAAGAATGAAGTGAAGCTGCTTAATTAGGTGAATGTCTAGGTTTACACCAGTGCAGGTGTGGGAAGAGATGAGTCTAGTGGTTGATGTGCTGTTGTTGTGGTGGAATGATTATTTGCAGGCAGTGATTGTCTCTGGTGTATGCTAGTGAACTGGCCTGGCAAGCTGTTTGAGAAAGCTGAGGAGGCTGAGCAATTGCAGGTTATGAAGTTTTGAAAGACTGAGTTGAGCAGCCATCATGGCTGGGAGAGATGCGGGGAAGGCATGGCCATCTTTGGCACATGCAAAGTGGCTCAGCTAGGACCGGTCAGCCGAGTTAGCTAGGCGACTCGGTTCTGACTCAGTGACTCACCACTTGACTCATTGACTGACGACGACCGTTAAGTTTGACTTTTGACCGTTAGTCCTAACTGTGGACTGACGGAATATTCCGTCGAATATTCTCCCGACGACGGTGAACTTTTACAGGTGGCCGGCGGCGACTATTCCGGCCGGATTCCGGCCACAATCCCAGTTTTCCGGCGAGCCAAAAATTCCAGAATTTTCTATGGACTTCTCTCATGGGTGTGAAGACTTGGGCTAGGAATTGGATGGAGAATTGGACTCAAATTTGGAAAGAGAAGGTGGAAGAGTTGAGAAAAGCTTGGAATTGGAAATTGAATTGCTAAAGGAAAAGGATTCTACTCCTTAGAAGATTTGGAGAATGTTGAAGCCTATAAATAGAGAAGTTTTCTACAACTTCTACACATCTCTCTACACACACAACAATTCTTTTCTTTTCTTATTCTTTGTGTGAACTCTTTAACATGAGTAGCTAATTTTATTGATTGAGGATGAATTCCTAGTTCTTAATATGATTTGAGTTTTTGTTTTTAATTCTATCTTGAAGTTTTTCACATGATTATCGTTTGTTTTTACTAATATGAATGATCTTAATGACATTCATGATTGATTGATAGATTGTTTAGAATGCATGCTAAATTGATTTGTTAGTTTAATCTAAATCTAGTATAAGTTAGGGAATAAGTAATCGTTCTCGACACTTTACACAAGTAGAAAACACAAGACCTTGCGGAGGGATTCCGTGGAGCAATTGTGTGTAGAAACAACGCTAGAAAGTGAACCAAGCGAACCGAGTTTAACTACTAGTACTAAACCTAAATTCATAGATCTTAATGCATTCGGGGAATTACATCTTGTAAGCGAACCTCGGGGTGGTTCTTTTGAATAGAATCGATAACTAAGCGGACTGTTACTCGGTGAAATTAGGGACTTTGGGGCTAGCTAAGCGGACTGCTATCCTACGGTTGGTGATAATCTGTGACTAATAACAAGTAGAAGAGAACATAACTTTAATCATTGTTTCGTAACGAAGAAGGATTCCTTGATCTTGTCTCTCTTATTGCTTTCAACTTTATCTTTTAATTGCTTTGTTTATTTTCTTTTGCTTTTTACACCCCCCTTTCGTGACAATTTTTACAACTAGAATCTCGTGCTCCTCGTGGGATCGACCTTGACTACCCTATATTACTTGTTAATTAGGTAGTAAAGTATTAATTAATTTGTTGTGGTTACGACACGCATCACACCGCATGTGTTTACCCTAGAAATAAATGTGGCAGTTTATTTCAATACTTCTCTAAACTGTTATGGAATAGGTTTATGTTTGTATGACTTTACAGGGGAGTGCACAAGGGTCAGATACATCGGGCACCTTCAAATTAGAAATCTAGAGACACATCAGATGGCTTCTAAGGATGCTTTTAATTGGGCAGCAGTACTGGGAAGTATGACAGAGATTGAGTCGAACTCTTGCAACTTTATAAAGATAACAAGAAAACTTTATGCTGAGCAGATGCACAAGAAATTCCTACTCAAGGCTGAGTTGAAATAGCTGTGTGGAGTACCACAAACTCCAACCAAAACTATCTAGCTTTAAATTTATCCAAGTACATTTCAAGTTGTCATATTAAAAGACAATGGGGAGGATTGGAGATCCAAAACTTACTACAGCAAATCACGGGAGATTTGGCAGTAAACAATGGGGTAGGAGAATTAATAATTAGAACAAATCAAAAATATACTCCTCCGGAGATTTGGCAAGATAAACAATGGGGTAGGAGAATTAATAATTAGAACATATGAACCTCAAAAAAATATATATGGGAATCATGGTCAACCCAGGTTATTGTAGAAGCTCGTGCTGGCTTCCGTTTTTCTTATATATATATATATATATAAACTTAGATTTGTATTTACACATTTTCGGATAGACTAAATTAATCTTAATTTGTTAGTACGTAATATTAACAAAACAAAAAAAAAAAATTATTGACTTGGATTGAGGTCAATTAGTGAGCGTCTTTTATGGACGTTATATTTGGGACGTTTCTTCTTTAGTTATTGATTCCTTTTATTTTCTTCCCAATCTAACAACACGATAAAAATTTCCATTAGGGAGAATCGAAGAAGACACCATTACTTCTACTATTTTTTCTTTAACATTGTGATGTTCTTTTTTTTTTTCCAACAATGTAACGAATACAGATTTAAACTCGGTGGAGTATAAAAAAAAAAAAAAAAAAAGTTTATATATGAGTTTTAGGATCTTTGATAATCTCCTCCGTGTTTTTTTTTTTTTGAAAGATCCATCGTGATTAACATAGATAAATTCTTGTTACATTTAATTCTTCATAAAATACCTTAATCGTTCATAGACTACATGTATCATTCTAGATGATAGTTCATTTGTTTCTATTAAACACAATTAAGGTGATAGTTATAATTATCACAATTAGTGATAATTTCGATTTTCACTAGACGTTATAAGCAAAAGTCAAAAATTACGATTATCACTATTCATCAAGTGAAAACTGAAATTTTCCCATGTGAATATTGCAATCATCACACGGAAAACAAGTGATAATTGCATATTTCGGAAGTTGTACTTACGGGTGAAACCGTGAAAATTACGGTTATCAACCTTGAGTAGTGTGAACCTTCAGTTCTATGTACACTATGCTTTTTCCATGGGTTATATCACGACATTAAAATATGGTGTTAATTTAATTTTTTTCAACAAGCTTGTAAAACTGTGAAGAAGCTCGATAAAGATCGCCAAATATTATCTTTATAATATGACGAATCAACGTCGGTGATGATTGGAAATTTCTATAACTTTATAGAAGCTTGATAAGGAACAATGGTGATAATGGTGATGAATGACCTATATTTACCACAATAACCGAGAAAGCCATCACAATATTCACCCAAAATTTAATTGGAACGATAACTATATTACATATCGTAATGGATATTCAACATTTTCGAAGTGGAAATCTCTACTGATCTTGTTTGACTGCACATTTTTTAGTAAAGTAAATTGGGATGGATCTTATATTCATTTCAAGTTGGAACCAAATGAAAATGAGTTTTTAATACCTAAAACTCCAAAGACAACGTTTAAAGATATATACATTTATTTGTTATGGCCACCTTCTTTTTTAGCATAAATAGAAAAGAAAAATTATTTATTCATGTCGAAGGTTATTTTTTAATCAATATTTAGTATGTGCTCCTCATATATAATATCTTATTAGTGGGTTTGTGATAAAGAAAAAACTAAATGGGCTAGAAATATTTTTCTTCTTCACAACACATGAGAAATTAATATGTAATGTCATGTAAACCAAATTATTTTGTCCACTGTGTACCGATTTCCAAGGAGGTCACCATATTCTTAAGATAAATGGGGATGGAATTTTGTACTTCTCCATGAGCCTGTTAAATTTAGCATAAGGATAATACAACGAAACTTTTATTAGTACCTTTTTTTTTTTTTTTTAAATCTCTATCGACTTCTTTAATCAGTGATGGGCATTTCCAAATGTTTTTCTCTTTCCTTTGGGAAAGATATTTTAAAATGAAATTTTTCTACTTCTAGTATGTTCATATGAGTGATGAGTTTGCAATGAAAATAGTTCGCTTTTACACGACAGCTTAGGAGTGTTCATACGGTATGGTGTATGGACCTATTGTGTGCATTTGACAGGGTGTGCGGTACGGTTTAGATAATAACATATAAAAGTGGCCATTGTAGTTGGCGCCTATGGATCACAAAGTTACATGGGACTATGGAAGTCGGTTGCGGCAACACGTATAGGTCGTAGAGTGATAACATGTAGAAAGCAACAAAAAAGAAATCTAAGCTAAGATCTATAAAAACTTTTTGGCCCACGCTGCATGCGAATTCGAATTTCGAATGTAAGGCTCAAAAACAAGAATGCCATAGTTTTAATTGTCTCGATAATTTTTTTATAATAGCGACAAATAGTTTGAAGGTTGGTGATCGATTCTTTGGAAATTCAGTTCCAAATTGTAGTTTGATGGTCTGGAAAAGAAGATAAACGACATACCATTTTTTTTATGACATATGCAAATAAGATGTAACTCTAGAAGTCTAGCAATCGTCCCAAAATAACAAATATAATAGCAATGTAACTAAGGCCTCTTCCTATGCACATGCCAAAACATGATATTTGGCATATATGCACCCACTATGGATATGCCAAACTGCCAAACTCATATGCCAATATGTTATTTCTGGCATATAGGCATACACGACAGAGTTTCCAGCGAGCGATAGAGTCTTCATCGCTCGATGGTCACAATGTCGTTCGATGGTCATTCAATCGACAATGACAGTCAAAGCTGTCGCCGATACTTTGATAATCGCTCATCGATCTTCATCCAACGGCTAATATTTCCCCCTCTATAAATACCTAATTTTAATCTCATTTCAACTCACACCAGAATTTCTTAATCTCTTAAGAATTTCTCAATCTCTCTAGAATTTCTTAATCTCCAATTCTTTTCATCACTCTTCCAGGTTCCTTAGAGAGCATGGTCGATAATATGAATCCTACTGAGTGCATGGCAAACCACCGTATTATCCAAAATCGAAGAGCCGCTTGTCGTGCAATTGTAGACAGTGAAACTAGGAGAAGTCAAATTAGGAGATGTCAAGTGAGGAGAAACCTAAAATTCAAAACTGAAGATGAATGTATTTGCGGGAATTATATTGATTTGACAATGGAGCCGGTATTTGATCACCAACTATTGTGGGAAAGGATTTTTTTAAATTTCAAGAACAAACAATGAACCTACGCGGTCGTAGTGTTTCGATTTGGTTCGACGCCTCGGTATAATTAAGCGAGGAAGTTACTAGGTATGTTGCTTTACTTCAAATGAGAAGGTCCAACCTTGAGAAGTGGTGAAACCACGGTGGAATTTCGGGAAAGGTGTCGTGTGGAATATCGCCGCATCTACGGGCAAAAATTCCATTTTGAAAGTTGTTTCGAGGTTTTAAGATATTTGCCCCAATATTGTCCAACATTTGTGTTGTAATTTCAATATTTGTAATTAATATTAATTTTGTGTTTTAAGTTTAAATATTTGTAATACTTTTAATGTTTAAGAATATAATTAATATTAATTTTCAACAATATTCGTCAAATTTTCAAATTCATTAAACTTCACAAAATTAAAAACTTCAATATAATTAAAATAGTCATTTTACAAGACATAAAACTAGACAATAATTGGAAAGACTCTAAAAAAAATAATTTGGAACAATGTTCTTCATCTTGTTCATCTTCTTCATTTCACTAAACTTCCAATCAATGCGCTCATGAACGGAGTCTCCTTTGTTTATCTTCTTCTTTGGCTTCAAATTTGTTTTGCCTTGATTTTCCTTGCCTTTAACCTTTCTTGGCCTTCTCTTGGTTGCGGTTTTGACTTGGTTGATATCCAAAACTTGGAGACTTCTTTGCTTCTTACTTATTTCTTTGAATCTATCACATATCTTCTCAACGGCACCTTCAAGTACTACTCCAGAAAAATCAAGTTGTGTTGCCGAATCAAGTTGGGTTAATTGTGCCATTTGGATCAAATAGAAGAAATAAATTAGATTGAGAAAAGAGAAATAGATCGAGAAGAAGAGAAATTTTTTGTGTAAAAAATTTGAGGTAAGTGTTGAGTTTGAAAGTTACCTATTTATAGCGATGAAGAAATAGCCGTTACCGCTAGAGTGAGTGAATATCGTCATAAAGTCTTTATCGCGATATTGTCAATATCGCTAAGCTAGGGAGTCGATCGCTCGGGTTTCCCCATAGTGGCGCAAATGGTTTGGCATGCCAGGTGGCATGCCAAACACCATTTTTTTGGCATGTGCATAGGAAGAGGCCTAACAATCACACAATGAGGTGGTCGATCACGCGGCCCAGGGTAGCTGATGCCACCTCATGACCCTTTCGCAATGGAAAATAAGTGCGTAAAACCGAATGATATTACTCCCACCGTTACTTTTTAATAGGCCAGTTTTGTTTTTTGAGAAATTTAAGGAAATTAAGAAAATTAATTATTGAAAATGGTCCTCTAGACACTTGTCAATAAAAGAAGTGAAGTGAGATGGTCCCCATGACACTTGTCAGCCAAAGAAGTAATTGAAATGGTCCACATAACACTTGTCATCAAAAGAAGTTAAAAGAAAAGTGGTCCCAGAAAATTAAAGTAACATTTGACTTTCCCAATTAGGAAACCAGCCTATTTTTTCGAAATATTTATTTATAGAAATTGGCCTATTAAAAAGTAACGGAGGGAGTAGTCATTTTGGAGTTTGAAGTGAATAAATTTTGTTAGGGAAAATATTTCTAGCCCCATTAATAAGATACGATATATGAGAAACCCATACTAAATATTGATTACAAAATAACCTTTTATACGAATAATTAATTTTTCTTTTCTATTTATGCTAAAAAAAAGCGGTCGTAGCAAAAAATGTGAATACGAAAAATATCTCGTTATTGTAGTATAATTGTAAAGAAGAAGACGAAGAGATAAGAGGGAGAGCACAAAATCTTATTGATTCATTAGTCTCTTTACATATCTATAATATCCTTTATATACATGTAAAGGGGAACCCTAGGTTCTATTTGGGTCGCACATCTATGGGCCGTAGGCCCTACAACACTCCCCCTTGTGCGGACCAATAGAACTTCGTATGCAGTGCTTTACATAGAGGCTTCAAATGTAGTTCTTCAAATGACGTTTTCCCCTTGATGACTTGTGCCGAAATCAATTGCCTTACTAAAACTTTGACAAGGAAAAACCCATTGGGATAAAACCTTGGTACACCTCTTCACATGTAGTACTTCACATGTTGTCTCTTACCTTACATGTAGTTCATCACATGCAATACGATCTTCACAGATCGATGAGTCTAAGTTAAATTGCCTCGTTAAAACTTCGCCAGGGAAACCCAGAGGGACAAAACCTGAACTAAAGAAAAAAGAGTACAATATTAAGAAAACTTAGAACATAGCTGGACCAGAATATGTTGCCTCATTAAAACCTTGACAAGGAAAACCCAATGGGATAAAACCTTGACGAAGGGAAAATAGTACAACGTGACATATGCAAGTAAAGGTGATCCGTTGCAGATGATCACTTTTCTCCGTTGAAGTTAACTAGTTGTTTCACAACTCTTAAGGCATAAAATCCTCGTGGGAAAGATAATAGCCTTAGTTGGGAACATTCTCGGTATTTGTTGTTGTCTCATTAAAAACCTTTCCGAGTAACAAAACCCTGTGGGAAAAAGTAACCTCGGTGAAGGAAAATAGTTCGACACACCATTAGATGCTCCCCCTGATGTCAGACAATTTTCATTAGACTAATGCAATCAAAAGGAGTTTGTCACATTGTACCTTGGTGACTTGAAAGCTTATAAGACCCATGTTGTTGATTCTGGAAGTTTCGTTGCTTAACAGACTATCGCATTTCATTTCTTTGATTCAGATATTTTCAGTAATATCAACGCGATCTTTATGTCTTCAACGATAGGGTGTAGAATACATCCTATTTACTATCTATTGTTTATGCTTTCTTTGCTATTTTTCTTGTAAATTATGTATTTTACGCTTGTTTTGAGTTTTATAGCTACTATGGAGTCACACGGAGGAAAAGGAGAAGAAATCACCATATTTTAGCAAAAGGGTAAAATTGTCATTTCACCAAGGAGGGAATACTACATGGAGCCCAGCCAAGGTTAAGGGGTTACTCAAATTATTGAAGGAAGGACAATAATAGTTAAGGGGAGGTCAAAGAGGTGTCCCTTATCCAAAAGAAGGGAGTGAACTCTGACCCATACCCAAGCCCACATGTCTGAATCCACCCATACCCTAACCTAAGCCCATCCACCCATACCCTAACCGTACCCGGATCCGAACCCTAAACCGGATCCAAACCTAGCTTTCATACCCCAACCCTAAACTCGAGAAATCATTTCAATCATTTCTTCACACCTGAACCGAGAGAGAAGAGCAGTCATGGCTGCTGTCCGAAATCGATCGAGAAATTGAGATATTTGAAGCTCAGGGAAGAAGAAGATGCAGAAATTGATGGTGTTGGTGTTTGACGAAGAGTAATTGGAGTTCTCTGGCTCAAAGAAATTAGGGTTCCAAGTTGAAGACGAAATCAAGAGACGGGTTCCTGTCGCTGTTTGGTGAGATGGGTATTGAAGAGAAAGTGCAGCTGAAGTGAGGAGAAATCGAAGATGGGTTTGATGCTATTGTTGTTCTTGAGATGAAATTCGAGATCGATTGGAAGGAGGAATCGAGTTTGTTTTTAAGTTGTGATGATATACAGGGAAAGAGGAGGAAATGATGTGATGATGAATGGGTTTTGATAATTTAGGAGTTTCCTGTGAATTGAGGAGAGATTGATGCCGTTGGTTGTCACTGCAACTAGGGATTCGATCTGAGTATGTGAATCGCTGTTGTGTTGAAACAAGAAATCAGAGATGGGTCAGCGATGCTGAGTGAGAAGAAGAAAGTGAAGAGTGATTAACGGCTGCTGTGGAATCAAAGAGTTGAGATGCTGCTGTTTTGGAAGTGAGAAGATGAGAGTGATGCTGTTAGAGAGAATGGGTTCTGGTGGTGCTGTGAGATGGGTATGGTGGCGATTTAAAGACACAGAGAAGAGCAGATTTGATAGTCTGTTAGTTTACAGTGAATTGAAGTTGTTGCCATGGATTAAGATGGTTATGGTTTTGATTCAACAACAGATGGAAGAGAGGATGACTGAGAATTGGTTGTGGTGGTGATTGAATGGATAAAACTCAATTTGAGTTTGTATTGGAGAGAATGGTTGATGCTAGTGAGGAGTTGGTGCTGGCCTAGGATTGAAGTTGCTGTTGTGAATGGCTTATAAGGCAGAGATGACTAAAATGGGAATTGAAGGCACTGGTAGTGCAGCTGAAACTGTGGCATGAGAATACAGGGGCTGGACTATGGAGCTGTGAATGAAACTAGAGCTGCAGGGCTGTATGGAAGTGGTGAGGTGTTGGCTGTTTCAGTAAGATGGGTTTGAGTTGAAGATTGAGTTTAAGCGGCTATTGCAGCAGCAGTAACAGGGTAATGAGAAGAATAGATGTATGCTAGGATTTACAGGAGAAGAGCAGGAAAAGAATGGCCTGAAACAACGGCCGGAAAGTCCTGTAAATAGCCGAAACTCGGCCAAATCATCCTTCTGGCGAGTCGACTCGGAGCCGATCCGGACGAGTTCGATGACCGATCAATTACTAGACTCATCCGAGTAAGACTCGAGAAGACCAACCAGCAAATGACTCGTCTGATTCGGTGACTCGATGGCCGACTCTCATCCGCCTTGACCGTGACTAACGGTTGACTCGACGGGTTGACCCTTTTGACCGTTAGTCCTAACGGTGGACTGACGGAATATTCCGTCGAATATTCCCCTGGCGGACAGAATTTTCAGGTGGCCGGCGGTGAGGTTTTTCCGGTCAAATTTCGGCCACAATTCCAGTTTTCCGGCGAGCAAAAAAAATCCAGAATTTTCTATGGACTTCTCTCATGGGTGTGAAGACTTGGGCTTGGAATTGGATGGAGAATTGGACTCAAATTTGGAAAGAGAAGATGGAAGAGTTGAGAAAAGCTTGGATTTGGAAATTAAATTGCAAAAGAAAAAGGATTCTATTCCTTGGAAGATTTGGAGAATATTGAAGCCTATAAATAGAGAAGTTTTCTACAACTTCTACACACCTCTCTACACACACATCACTTGTGTTTTTGCTTGCTTTTCTAAGATTCTTCTTTTTAGTTATTTGTGTGAACTCTTGAAAATTCTCCTTTTAATAATTATTATTTGTGTGAATTTCAAAAACATGAGTAGCTAATTTTCTTATTGATTGAGGATGAATTCCTAGTTCTTAACATATGGTTTAAGTTTTTGTTTTCAAATTCTATCTTGAAGTTTTTCACATAATTATCGTTTGGTTTTACTAATAGGAATGATCTTAAAGACATTCATGATTGATTGATAGATTGTTTGGAGTGCACGCTAAATTGATTTGTTAATTTGATCTAAAGCTAGTGAAAGTTAGGAGATAAGTAATCGTTTCTTGACTCTTTACATAAGTAGCAAACACGAGACCTTGCGGAGGGATTCCGTGGAGCAATTGTGTGTAGAAACAACGTTAGCAAGTAGACCTTGATCTAAGAGTCTAACTACTAATATTAACCTAATAAGTTCATAAATCTTAATGCGTTTATTTAAATTACATCTAGAGTGAGCTACTACTAGGTGGTTTGGTAAATAGAATCCGGTAGTCGAGAACTTCCGTGTCCGGTGATACAAGGGATTTAGGGGTTTAGCATTGAGCTAGCTGCTTTACCTACGGTTGGTGATAATTTGTGACTAATAACAAGTAGAATAGAACATAACTTGATTCATTGTTTCGTAACGAAGAAGGATTCCTTGGTCTTGTCTCTTTTATTGTTTTCAACTTTCGATTTTAATTGCTTTGTTTATTTTCTTTTGCTTTTTACACCCCCCTTTCGTGACAACTTTTACAACTAAGATCTCTAGCTCCTCGTGGGAACGAACTTGACTTCCATTATATTATTTTTAATTGAGTGGAAACATTAATTAATTTGATTGCACCTACGACACGCATCATCAACGTTCAACACACTTGATATTTTAGTGTTGTCTCGCTAAAAACCTTGTCGAGTAACAAAACCCTTCGGGAAAAACTATTCTCGATCGAAGGGAAAAAGAGTACAACACAGCTTCAATTTCGAAGTAAATTATGTCGACATCATATCCTTGAATCCCCCCCCTGATTACATTCAGAGTTGTTCTATAATGTTACTTTAGTCATGTACTTTTCGAAATTGAATATCGGTAATGACCTGAAAAATAGCCTACTGTATCTCCCCCTGGTTACTTTCGTTTGAGAAGAGGTTATTATTCCTTCATAATCGACAACTTTTGGATTGCACTTTCATTAGCATTCATTTTTATGTCTTTGCAGAGATAAACCAATTTTACGTCAATGGTTACTTTTAAGTACATGATTACATTCACTATACCATTCAAATGACGTTGCATTGGCGTGGAGCTATATCTAGCTAACAAGTTCCCTGAGGATGTAAAATTTAATCGAGTACATTATTATACTAAGTACAACAATGCGTCTATTGTACTTATATATTGGAATTTCATCTCCCAACACATCTTCGTCATATTCCTTTGGACGAAATGGTTACTTACTTACATTTTAACCTCGACTAATCATGGGAGTGCTATCAGGATGCATGTCTTTGTTAAATTGCCTGAAAACTTTATACATATGCAAACTGGTGGAATAATATACCACAAGCTCAGTATTCGATCGAGCTTTCCCTAGATTTTTCATCACAAATTCGGATTTTAAATAGCTTTTAAGGTCTCTTATTACATCAAGATTAAAAATCATGTATGTACCATCAACATAAATAGATACAATTCCAAATTAGGAACTTTCTTATGAATACGCAAGGAAAAATAACTTACTTGTTTATCCCCTCCAAATCAAATAGCCACTTAGACGGGTATACCACATCCACCTGATTGCATGAATCTATAAGTGAGCAACAAAAGTAAATGCGCTCTGTGGTTTAGGGTCATTTGATTTGGGCAACAAAAGTCTATCAAGTACTTTTGTAAATATATTATATCTCTTGATTCTTTCAGAGATACGTAACAACCACATACATATGCTGCATTTCAATTCCTTTTGAAATTACCAAGCTAACTAAGTAGCGGAACTCTATAACGTTCATTACAAGAGAACAATTACAGGGCTTTGTGAGAAACCTCGCGCCACAAGGCGAGTCTTTGTACTTTAAGACTACTTTCTTCTCATTATGCTTTATGACAAATTAATTATGTATGTCCAATAGGCTTTACACTTGGTTGGTTAGCACTACCACACCAAATACCCGTATATTTGCCAAAGAACTAAGTTCTACCTGGATTGCGTAGGCCAAATATGCTATTTATTTGAAATTAATCAAAATAAAGCATGGTTCGATCTCATTGTGCTCTACTTCTGGAGCAACTATTTATGGATTATATCATCATTGTGCACACATGATCCTTCCGTTGACTCATGTGCATTCTCATAATCCGTCAGGATTTCATTTTTTTCTAGAATCATTTAAAACTTCGGAGCGTCCTCCAGTATTGATTCATGGACATAGTCAGAGACAATCAAATGAGATGCTTTCATTAATAATACAAATTAGGTTGTGTCTTACTCATCTACTTCCTTTCTAGGTGAGATTTGATCGAACCTGGTGGTCTCTCCATCTTCCTTTATGGAGCCACAACCTCAACTACACTTCCACCAAGTGTAGTTGCAACATCTTAGTCTATGGTGTACCCCATACTGAGGATTTCTAACCTTGCAGGAATATTTGCAGCTGGTATGTGTGATCTTGTCACTTTAGCGACATCAGTGTACATTCTGAAAATTGATTATTCTTTGTCACTTCACATTTATATTTGTGGAGTACAAGAATCAATATGTGACACAGTGGGAACACACCACGACAATTCCTGTCATTCCCTTAAAAAATACTTTTTCTTATCTCCCCCTAACGACGGGAAGACTGTCTCACTAAAGTGACAAACCGCAAATCTAGCGGTAAGAGATCTCCTTCCAAAGGTTTTAAAATGCGGATAATTGTTGAGAGTAAATATTCAACAAAGTTACTTAATCATTTTCGTGACCCATCATAGTACGATGTGGACTCGTAATGGCACATATATAGTGCAACCAAAAATACGTAATAACACAAAGTCAGGCTTAAATTCAGTTACCAACTGGTACGTAGAAAAGGTTGACTAATATTGGGTTCTACAAAAATTAAGTAAAGATGCGCGTAATATTGCATATCCCCAAAGCAATAAAAGGTAGGTTGGTACGCATAACCTATCCCTTACACACCATCTGTAACCTTTGATGGTAGTCTCTGCGAGACCATTGGGTATAAGATGCTCTATATTGATCATATTAAACATGCAATATTCATCAAGTCCTTTTGATGTAAATTCTCTAGCATTAACAAGGGTGGTTAGCCTTTACACTTTGCATTGTGTAATATGTGCTAGGAGTTCTCAAACGCAATTTTTTTTTTGGGAACTATAACTAGTCCAAAATGTCAAAACATTCACCAGATCCATCAGCCACTTTAATGGTCCGCATTCTGCATGAATGTTTTTCTAAAGTTCACCTTGTTTTCTTTGTAATATGGAATTTTTACCATTTGCATCTTAGGATGGTCTCGATCCTGTTTTACTGAAGACTTTGTAAAAATGAGTGATATGCTTTTTACCTAAAAGCATAATGGGAAGGGGGGTTGTGCATCTAGTAATTTAGAAAACACTTATTGAGATTTATGTCGTCACTTTGCATTCTGTCAATCTTTTTCCCATTTTCGTTCACTCAAATAAAGTGATATTTGTATGAGTTCTTTCAAAACAATCATCATTCCACAACCAAAGTTTCTTTATGGTTATGCCCCAAGCCTGTATGAGTCAGTTTCCAACATTTCATCATCGGAGTCAATATGATTCAATAATCCAAATATTATAGTGAATTACATTGTACTAGATTGACTCATTAGTTTCTCTAAAATATATTTCCTTCCAAATATATTAGATACTATAAAAGATGCAATCAATTACATTTTCATCATTTAGATGTTCCACAATATATCCATTTGCACGGGTTACTTGGGAATTTAACAAGGTGTGGTCATCTCTTGGTAAATCTAGAGATTTTGCGACGTCTTTGTTCTATCTTGAAGGAAAAAAATGAACAATGCTGTGCTCGATAAGATAATCAATTGGCCAGGCAAAGTTCTTGTTGCCATTAAAGTTGATGTGGAAATTGGTTGCTACTATGACACAAACACATTGTATATATCAACACCTATGACCAGGTGCATTCCCAACTCTTTCATTTATGATGGGAGATAGAATTACATCTTAGCTTCATCACATATTCAGCTGATACCTGTACTTTGGTGTCATTACTACTGGGGAAAAAAAATACATCTTTGTCTCATGATATATATGTCCCTTTTCACATGCTTTATATGAGTCATTACGTCTAACCCTTATTACTTCGGGGTTCTTTTCATTTTCAATTTTTGCTACATTTAGCTTAATTTGAGAAATTTCTTTATCTCAATAGGCCAAGAGAATCTCACCACACATGTCAACCACTTACTTTAGGTTGAATATATTACTAAAGATAATTCTCTTGTTGTCATACTTCAACATATACCGGTTCGTTAGTATTATGGATGAAGTAGAGAAATGAAAATATTTATGACTCATATTACTTTTTGTGAGTTCTTCCACAAAAATTAGACTACATATAATTTTATTTTCAACGTATCTTTTGAAAATATGGATTCGTTAATAGTCGAGCAAGTGGATCACATCCCACGGAATATTCAAATCTAGGGAGAAAAATATCAAGTATCATAATGGTGCTTAACTACTACTAAGCCCAAAATGAATACGTTGGAATTGAGTTGGTACAACCAATTGAAAAAAAAATACCATTCAACAATAGCCAATATCATATTTAGGAGAACAAAATAGCATATAAGATCAAAATTCGTAATGATCGAAATCAACAATCATAATTTAAATTTACCGTTTATATGCTATGGACTTATCTTAAGACAAAAATAAATAAAACTAGGCATGTTCTAAAAACAAACAAATAAGCCAAGCAAATATTCAACATAAAAACTCACGTTATAGTTACATACCTCAACCTTTGGTTCCCACGGTATGTACACAAAACCGTAATACCCTTGGTCGCACGGCCCGAAATGTGAAACCAAGTTGGAACAAGACAGGTCCAACACGCTGGAACGGAATAGGCCCAGAGAAGAGACAGGTCCAGAACAGGAAACAAAACAGCTGGGCTTGGATCGGGTGGCACAAGACTGACTTGGATCGGCTGGACCGGAAAGGGTTGGCTGAACTGGAACAGGAGAGAGACCGGGACCGTTTCTCTTTCATGAGAAGAGACAAGGTTTGTTCGTCCTTTTCTCTTTCACACGAACATAGATAAGATTTCTTTTTTGCAAACATTTCTTATACGAGAACAGAGACAAGCAACTCCCAAACTACGGACGGGATTAATCAAACGGGTTAGATTAAGATTTAGATTAAGATCAATCAAAGTAATCCCTGATTAATTAATATATTCACAGTACCAAAAACAAAATAATATTATCAAGCTAATTTCTGATTACAAACAATAATTTAAAATAATCCCTAATTCCAACATACTCAACAGATATGCCGAAATCAAAAACAAAGGGAAAAGAAAATAGATCCAACTTATTTGATTAGAAAAAAAAATAGATTCAACTTATCTGATTTGATTCCAGCGATTTCATTAGCTTGACGGTAATTGATGTCCAGTAATTCATATCAAAAAAAATCATATTCAATTTAGCTCTGCGGTATAGCATCGGGCATGATAACGTATTGTAGTATAATTGTAAAGAAGGATACAAAGAGATAAGAGGGAGAGCACAACATCTTATTGACTCATTAGTCTCTTTACATATCTATAATATCCTTTATATACATGTAAAGGGGAACCCTAGGTTCTATTTGGGTCGCACATCTATGGACCGTAGGCCCTACAACACTCGTGAAAATCTCCTTAAGTGATTCATCATCCCTAAAAATCTTCTTAAGATAATTTTCCTATATATATCTTTCATATTCTTTGTAAGATAATATCCCATATATATTAATGGGGGAAAATATATCTAGCCCATTTAATTTTTCATCATTATCACATACCCACTAATAAGATACAATATATGAGGAACCAATACTAAATATTGATTACAAAAATAACTTTTTACACGAATAAATAATTTTTCTTTTTTGCCTATGCTAAAGAAATAAAGCGGTCGTAACAAATAAATGTGAATACGGCAAATATCACGTAAAAATCTCCCTGAATGAGTCACCATTCCTAAAATTCTTCTTAAGATAATATTTTGTTTATATATCTTTCACAATCTCTGTATGATAATATCCCATATGTATTAATCAACGCCGTTTTTGGAGATTTAGTGAAAAAGCGTGGGCCTAACAACCACACCCAATATTTCAAATATCAATCTGTATGGACTAACTCCAATATACTTTCAAGAGAATCAACTAGAAAATCAGACTCAATATTAAGAAAAGTATATCAAAGAGTTATATCTATATTTCTCAATTCAATCCGCAATCAAACAAATAGGAATTTGCAAGCCCGATTGAATACAAGAAATAACTTGAACGGTATCAAAAACCAATATCCAAGTGTCAATCAATTTAATCAACAACCAAAGGTTGGATTCACAATTGATTGAACTTACGCACAACCTGTGATATTGAATTATATAAAAAAATATAATGCAGAAAAGAAATAACACATACACCAGAAGTTTTGATAACGAGCAAACCGCATATGCATAAAAACCCTGGGACCTAGTCCAGATTTGAACACCACACTGTATTAAGCCGCTACAGACACTAGCCTACTCCAAGTTAACTTCGGACTGGAATGTAGAGCCCTAACCAATCTCACACTGATCAAGGTAAAGTTTCGCTCCTTACGTATCTGAATCCCAGTAGGACTCTATGCACTTGATTCCCTTAGTTGATCTCACCCACAACTAAGAGTTACTAAGACCCAAAGTCGAAAACTTGATAAACCAATCTGTCTCACACAGAAAAGTATATTGAATAGATAAATCTGTCTCCCACAGATAAACCTATGAGTTTTGTTCCGTCTTTTGATAAATCAAGGTGAACAGGAACCAATTGATATACCGGACTTATATTCCCGAAGAACGACCTAGAAATATCAATCACCTCACAATAATCTTAATCGTATGGTAGCGAAACAAGATATTATGGAATCACAAACGATGAGACGAAGATGTTTGTGACTAATTTTTATCTTGCCTATCGGAGATTAAATCTCGAGCAAATCTTAGAGAAGATAGTACTCAATCACGATAGAAAACAGCAAGATCAGAACTAGCAAATACAGAGAAAATAGTTGGGTCTGGCTTCACAATCCCAATGAAGTCTTCAAGTCGTTAACCTACAGGGTTTTGGAAAATCCTAAGGTTAAAGGAGAATCGACTCTATTCGCAACTAGTATCACACAAAAGATGTGGGGATTAGGTTTCCCAGTGACTAGAGTTCTCATTTATATAGTCTTCAAATTAAGGTTTGCAATCAATGTTACCTAGGTAATAAAGAATTCAATATTCACCGTGATGAAAACCTTATTAGACTCAAGCTAATATATTTCAACTGTTAGATCGAACTTAGCTTGTTACACACAAATGAAAAGTGACTTCATTTAGATATGAGTAACCGTACCTAAACGTGTACACCTTTGTTGGATCAACAATAGTTAACCGAAGTTAGCCATATGAACACTTTCATATCAACCATATTCATCTTAACCATAACTAGTTCAAATGACTCAAATGAAACTAGTTCTAGAGTTGTTCAATTGTTTATATTCTCATAGAAGTATACAAGACACAATTGAAGCAAAATCGATTTGATTCACTCGAATCAATTCATGAACATTATAGCCACGGTTTGTAAAATATTGCATTCATTATTATATAAATATATTAATTCATGAACAAACCGATTTTTAAACATAATCCACTCAAGTATGCAAACGTGTACGCATACCTTAGTGGCCGGACTGAGTTTGGGTTCACCAGTACGCGAACCAGTACGCATACCACCAACCTCAGTAAAGTCCCAGAACTTGAACCTCACTCCAGTACGCGTACCGGTATGCGTACTTGGTTCCCTGACCTTGACAAACCAATCAGTACGCATACATGTATGCATACCATGGTTCCCGGACTTAGATTACACATATGGAAGTACGCATACTGTGCATATATCCAATTGTTCTGAACTCTCATTTCAACCATTGAAACATTCTCGGAATACGGGAATAGCTGTCTCACACTAACTATTAGCTTCAAAGCAATTTTTAAGTGATAGAATGATCAATACGAAATATTCCGAGTCTACATCAAATGATTGTCTCTCACAAATAATGTAAGATGTTACCAGGCGATTTTCACATGATCATCTTTTGACTTTCGTCAAGAATATAAGGTGAACTTGGTTAAAGCGTAAGCTTACCAACACATATTTCGAGAAATATGTAAGCGAGTTAAACTCAGCTCGAAATATCAAATGTGTATAATCGAAGTCTATATAGCTATACGACTTTTGTCTCAAATAGAAGATAGAGTAGATAGACTTTTGAGTGATAGATGAGTTCAAGTTTCCACATAACTTTTATTGATGAAGTTCCAAAATCTCCCCTTAGTAGTTCTTCGTCTTCAATCGATGAACGCCGTGAAGTCTAATGCTCAACTACACTTTCTATCTTAATCCGAGACTTAGCTATAAGTAGACTAGAAATCAAGACTTATAGTTTTGATTACGAACATTGACAAACAAGCTTGAGATATAAATGCTTGCGAGTTCGACCAAGAAGTGCTCCTACAATCTCCCCCTTTGTCAATTTTGGTGACAAAACTATCAATACATATGGAATACAAAATAAATAAACTTTGTAGCTCTCATTCCAAATGCTTGATTTCCTTGGTTATTCAACATTACTCGAAATCTTCGTCACTTCCAAGTATTCCAGTGATTCTGAATGTGTTCAACTCAGCATCATAGTTGTTGAAGATCCGTAGCCATAACAATGAGAAAACAGAAGCTCTTAATCATTGTTATACAATGTCATAGTATGATTACACAACATCAAAGTTCAATTGTATCACAACTTTGTCAACAATACTATGATATGTATCACTCCCCCTTAGTCAATACTTCATCTCACATGAAAACCACTCCTCCTTACATAAGGATCCGTAAACCATATGTATTTGTAGTGTGAACTACACATTAATTCTCCCCCTTTTTGTCAATAAAAATTGGCAAAGGTACGAAAACTAGTGGGATCCTAATGAAATTTTCATAGAGATACTTCATGACCAAAAGAGAACATATCAACTTTGTTTAGGTGCAATAATGTTGCCGAAACTAAACGCATTCATCAAGGAGTTAATAAAAATACAAGAAAACTCATATAATATTCCACAGCCGCACTCCCCACAAAGATTTGGCAATCAAGCACAAGTTCAATTAAGAAGTCTCCCTCATAAAATGTCGTTCCCGAAAGAACAACAAGAGCGACCTTACTTTCACAAGAAAAGAAGGATTTCTTAGGACAATAACAAATCACATGAAACATGAATTTGTATCCAAAATACTCAATTAAATTAACCACAAGAGAACCCATGATTAATTTAATCGGAAATACTCACATAAGAGAACTTACGGAGCCGCACATTACTTACACAAAGATGTGGATCAGGGAAAGACCAATATTACGGAATATTCAAAGATTCATTCTATTTTTCACCAATATTTGCATAGATACATGTAATAGACTTAATCTTCGTAAACAAAAGTTCATCCTATCTTTCATCAATATTTGCATAATGACATAATAGGCTTAACTTTTGTTGTCAAAAGTTCATTCTATCTTTTATCAATAAATGACATATGATAGACTTAACTTTTGAGAAAATATGGGACAATCATAGTTCACGGACGCAAACACACATATCCCATAACAAGTTGCAATATATAAAACCATAAAGATTAATACTGCAAAATCATCTTCCAAATAAACTTTAGAATTTAAATAAATAAATCTAAAAACATTGCAAAATGAAAATCGTTGGAAATAGCTACGTGTACTCACAATAATGGCTATTCCAAATCCTAGTTATCCTTCTTAAAACACAAGAATAAATTCTCATAAAAAGATTCCTAGACATTAAGGCCTCTAAATAATTCTTTATCGTCCCCGAACTCCTTGTCGTCAACAGCCATTTGAATATAAGGTTCATGAAGAAAGGAGTCAATTCCAACAAACCTTATAGACTGATGTTGAACCAGGGCCTTCTGAATTTCAAGAGTCCTAAAAACAATAGCCTTTATTTGCTGAATTTCCTTTCTTGTTTCAGTCAATTCTTCAAGAACACCAGAAAATTTCTGAAGATTTGAAGGAACAGCTCTTGGTTTCCTCACATTCTTCCTTTTTATTTTCAAAGTTGATGGAACAAGAGATTTATCTTTTTCCTTCATGATTGATGGATTAACAATTATATTAACATCTTTTCTATCAGAAGACATAATGCTTGGATTCTCCATAAAAGTATGAGATTGTGGGAGGAATTCACAAATCAGGCTCAACAAGCAATCTTGTGATAAAAAAGAGTTTCTAGAGAAGGAAAAAGTAATATAGGGTTACAGAACCTTTATACACTAAAAAGGATTCACGTACGCACAACGGTTTTCAAGTCATCAGCGGCGTCCATGCTCTCGACACGAATGGAAGGTCTGATTAGGTCTCAAACAAGGGCCGGTCATACCGGCATGACCATCGTGGGCCCATCTGCACTCCTCATGTGTTCGGCCAGAGCATGTCATGCACAGGTCGATCAGCGATGCGTCCGACTAGCACGGCAGCCCTCACGAACACAGTGATCTCGACCGCTGTGACTTCGGGATGGTTGGTGGCTTAGATCACGTTTTCATGGGATGATGGGAACATAGGTGTGAACACCGACATACCACCACCTTTGGTATGATCGACCAAGGCAGGCCAAGATGGGTCGTCTTGAAAGCATGAACTAGGGATCTCTTGTGGGTTTCCAACTCGCTGCGACAGCAGTTTACTGCCGCAGGCAGTCTCGACCACTCAGCTAGGTTAAATTGGTGGCCTAGATCACGCCTCCATGGGACGGTGAGTGTGGCGTGTACAAGCATGTCGATACACACATGCCGGACGGTCTCTCAAAATCCGCTTTCCATGCTTGGTTACCCGACCAAGTGAAGAAGTGATGCTTGCGCACCTCTTCAAAAACCTAATATTCATTAACGGTCGCGAATGCATTGTCTGAATCATCTCATCCGTCCAGCTACCGACAGTTGCTCTGACCCAGTCGGGAGTTATTTGGTCGGTGAGACGTTACCCATCGGCTTTACCACCATAATACGATGCATAAAATACACATGATACTTACCGTGCTCGACTTTACGAATAACACGGTTATTCAATTCGACGATACATGCTATCTTTAGTGGATCCCTGATCCACGCGTTGAACATCGATCATGTCACAAGGCGGGGGATACATCTTTTGAAGTGTTAGTGCATTTGTTCGGCATGCGGCGTGCGCAGCATGTCCACAGCGTGTCGAGTGTGGAGGCGGTTAGAGATGAGCAGGGAGAGAAGTGGGGCAGGCGGTGCAGCCTGACTCCCTCCCTCCATCCTCCACTTCCTCCACGTCCCACGGGAGGCACGCATTGAATGAGGCTCGATGACTTGTATAATGGGCTCTTCCATACTGGCTCAAACAACAACACAAGTTGAGGCAGGGCAGAGAAAATCAAGTGATGGTAATACTGGTCGTATTCAGAAACACCGCGAGCCTGCTCGCATCCACCACAAGCACTGCTTTCGCCTTACGATTACTGAAGTCATAAGCAAGCAGCCTTCTGATCTCAACGCCTTCTTAAGCTTCCCTCCACGGAGTAAACCCCGATCTCGCCGCTTTGTGGCCAGAGAACTAAGTGCAGAACTGGCCGTTTCTTGGTTTAGGTCGAGACTTATGCCTGATCTCTCGAATCTTACAAGCATCATAGCACCATGCGTTGGTCATGGGTTGGAATTCATTCCTCATCCACCACACAGTTACAAGTCTGCCCGGAGTAGTTTTCACGCCTGTATGATTAGCCACGACCACGGTGGAGATTAATCTCTCGGTTGTAACCAAGTCGAATTTCTTCAAAGATAAAAATTCAATTCCAACAATTTCAAAGGTAGATCTTAGAGCCAATTCCAGTCCGGCAGTTCATTTTCAAAGATGGTGGAGACCAAAGGTGCGGATCAGCCCAATCAGTTCGAGGCGCGAGCTAGCGTGGATAACTGCTCCCGGTGTTGACGTGCTGTCGTGATTTGGAACAAACCTTGCGTAGCCAACCTCTAGAGGAGCACGTTGCCTGCATCACCAACACTAGCGGGCAGGAGACATCCCGGTGGGTGTGGCATGCTCACCACCGCGGCCCAGACGGCGCTTGAAGTCCTGGCGTCTGCTTCAGAAGCGTAACGCCTCCGGTGGTTGCCCAGGCAACAGCTCTCACTCCTCCATCGGGGCGAGGCGCCGGAGGCACAAAGAGAGGACCACCGTCCAGTACCAGTGCGGACTTGATGGAGAAGCGAGGGAAATTCTTGCAAAAACTTCAAGCATGAATATGGCGCGACTCGAGAAGAAATTACTCACTTTCCTTACAACTTTTGGTGAGCGATTAACGCTTAAGATTCACTGGCAGCCCCTTGGGAATCGGCCAGAGATGCATTCAACTCACACCGAGACGGGCGTTTCCCTCGGGAACCCACATGAATAGAAGAGGCTTCGTGTTGCTCACGAGCGCCGAAAGGAGAGAGGCCAGGCCTTTGGCTCCATTACTGCGTGAGGATGCAGCGAGCAGCTTCTCAAAATCCGAGGAAAGAGAGGGCCAGAAACGGACGTACTTACCAGCATCAGCCACCATTACCCTCAAGATGTGCAACGGATTCCTCTATACCAAGAGGTTACACCTCTCCCCGGTTCTCCCTACTCTGACGAGTCTCTTGGTGTGCTCAACCCGTGAACATGTCTACCGATTCTTGGAGTCCTGTGGGGTATGAATACAGTCACGTGTTACGCCTTTGAAAAGAATTCTCGAAATCACTCACGGCGAGGGAGCATACACAGCAGTGCAACAACATAGTGCGCCTAGCGACATATCCAGCCGCAGGCCAGAGATGGTCAGTGCTTTCTGCGGGGAGAAGTATTTCTTCGATGTATGAACAAATCACGCTTTTCAAACCTGGGAAGAATTCTCGCGGAACAACGAACATCCCAACGACCGTTAAAGATTGGGCAAAGCGGTTGGATTATCACACGGCCGAATGTCGAGCGGCAGCAGTTGGTGGAATCGTGCATCAATGGGATGGTACCCATATACGCGCTCATTTGGAGAATCGGGCTTTCAAACATTCTACGAACTCCTGCAGCTGCAAAACGCTTCGGCAACAGCGCACCCGACACTACTAGAAAGAACCGAGAGTTGTTCGAAGTGAAGATTTGCGTGAAGGTCGAGAAGCGGGCGTCTGCAGAATAAGCACTACTGACAGCTGGTCACTTACGTGAGTGTGGTGAGCGGAGGAGAAAGAGGAAAGCTTCGGAACAACAAACCAGCGAGCATCCCAGCGCCTACGAAGACTTCGTCTCGAAGAGGCAGACAAAACTCTCTGCCACGAAACACTAAGAACACGGGTTTTCCTTTTCCATGAATGAGTAATCAGAAACTCTGGGCGTGGATCCAGAACGACCTTGCGTCAAAGTGCCCCCTGTCGAGCGTCCTCAAATGAGGAAGAAATGGCGAGATCCCGAGATATTGTTGCTACCACGGATTTCGTCAAGTACATCCAAGCCAAAGATTGTGCGAGGTTGAAACAAATATTAGGGGAAAGGGTGAGACGACGGGGAACTCCCGGCTTGGAAGCTTGAGGTGTTCATGAGATCCTCTACCCTCATCGGGAGCCCGCATGATTTCTAGGGATTATGTTCGCAGACAGTCACAATCTATGATGGAGTGCATATGTGAAATCTTGTACTTCTCCAAAGGACAACGTCAAGACATATTTACCGACCCTCAGACACGTTGTGTCAAGTAGACGTTTGCACTGTCGGTAACGATCCGGGAACCCAGTCTTTCTGAAAGACATGAGCAATGGGGCGAGGGACTCTAACTTAGTCACTTTCGTTTGAGAAACGTTGAGTTGACAGCGTGTTGATTGATCGGCTTAAATTTAACAGTCAGTTACTGTCAAGATCATGAGGCGGCAAAGATTTCCATGCGAGCTACTCGTCACTTCAAGCTGTGGTTAAAGATTCGACGGAGAGCTCAGAGATGCATATGGATACATCGATCTTGAAGTCAAATTGGGTGATGCCTCGACGCAAGCAAGAAGTTCTACATGAGTCAAAGATCGTCCCAACTACAACATGATCTGGGACAGCTCTTGGATGCATGACAGTAAAGCAATACTAAGTCTGTTCTCTCTAGGTTTCGATACAGAAAGAATCTCAACATGCCTTCGGACCTCCCGATGGTATGCCATTTGCCGTTGCAGCAGCTTACCAATGTGACACAACTTCACGGAGAGAGCACGTCGGCATACATTGAAGTTCCGTCTCGAGTAAAGTGCACGTCACGTGACCTTCCTTCGACCTGCTGCCGCTTCATTACGACAAGTCCTGAGGGTCGACTCCAACCAACGGACCAACCTCGACTAAGATATGTGAATGGGAAGCCGGCCCTTTCAAAGCGTTTTATCAAGAGTGTAGAGGCAAATTGCGGTCAAAGCGATAAGAATGTCCAAAGTATCTGCACGTCAAGCCGTTGGAATTGGAGACACAGTGGCTGAAGATGAGTTGCGTTCAATGTTGGGAGCATGACGGTGAAGATAGCCACTCCACCCGACTCACCACAGAAGAAGATGGACCATGCAGTAGCGAGATGTTATCTGGCGACTTCATAGCTCATCACGCTGATAAACTAGGGCATAACGATTCACTCACGATGGCTCGAACCTACTAGAACTTAAGATCTTTGTGCTACCACCTTCGCAAGCGTTCTCCACCCATTAAAAGCGCTGTGCTATTTTTTCAGCGTATTTCCTTTTACAATTCCATATCATATTTGTAATTCCTCAGGAAAATGATTGCAATACTTGCGTTCATAGTTAGGGTTTCAAATTTTCAATTTTCAATTGAAGCATTATTTTCATCACGAGAGCCTCTTTACTCCTAAAAGCACAAGTTCTGAGTCGAGCCTAAACCAACCTGCTTTGGAGCAAGAAAGGGAACCATAAGCAAATATCTCACGGGAAGAAGGAAATAGAGCGTGATGCACAAAGGAAAATGATTTGAGGCAATCACGCTTGACAAAGCCGAAGATCTTACATCGAAGCACGGAGTCAAGTGGATATTCCATTATAATATTGTTTCTTTTATCATTAAGAACTATATGCGAGCGCGCCTTGCACTGAGAAGGATCGGTTGCCGATCTTGACAAAAGATTATAAAAGAAAACTTTATTCAAACAATCAAATGGAAGAAAACCTTGAACTTCTGCCACACTTGAAGTACTGAGGAGGATGTTCGAGTATACGAAATATACTTGGAAAGAAAAATAAAATAAAAGAAGTTTTAGTTGTCAAGAAGGCAGAGCCTCGTCTGCGCTGAGCCGTTGGGTTCTTCTCCATCACATCGTTGATGCACCTCCCTTTTGGATCTACGCAACTACTACGTCAGGACATCTCGCGCGACGCGCGCTCCATCCCAACATCATCGGCGGGAGCATCAAAGGCACACGGCAACACTAGGGGCGCGCAAATTGCTTTCACATGTTCGGGTTGCGTGCAGCCTCCAGAATCAAGAATTATCACGTCCGATCTGGATCGGGTAATCACACTGTCTTCATTCGGAGGTCGTTTATGCTCAACTCTCAGCTTTCTTCGATCGTATTGCACAATCTCTACGCCCTTGCGCTTACTAGTGTCTGCGGCGTTTCCTCGCGCCTCCACCGCTCCTCCGTGTCAATCGCGAGTGAAAGTGCACGGATCCGTCCTACGACAATACGAAGGTGGGAGATGGACATCCCATGTATAGCACGGCCGACTTAGCGAAGTGGAAGATCTATCTTAGCCATTACTTCTTCGTGCGCATGGTTTTCGGGCTTGTCGACTTCAAAACTTCTTTACGGGAAGCAACGAGAATGAGCGTCCTTTGCTTCCATGATAAGCTGCAAGAGAGGGAGTTATGAGCACGCACAAAAAAAAAAAAAAAAAAAGGAGATCATCAAATCCATCGATCGGTTAATCAGAAAATCGGAGACGATGCACGAGATATAGAATAAACGACCACGTGAGACGATTCTTTATAATCTCACGAGTCGACGAGAATCCCGAGGAAGGAAAGGAGTCTTTACTTGCCACCCTATGAAGGCACGCTAATTCGGGATAACAATCGGCGAGGCTTATCGGATATGCACGAGGAAAGCGTGTATGATGAGAAATACACTGAAGAAGCGGCGGAACTCAGAATATGTACAGAGAGGAACCAAGCGGCTCACCAGATCAAGTCATGTTTCCTTCGCATCCTTAATCGGAACCAACCGGTTCGAGAGCAACGCTTGACTATCGAGTAAATATGTATCTACTTTAGCTTTGGTCATTTCGGTATATATGTATGTCACTGCCATCTGCGTACCTGCCAAATAGTTAACCATTGTAGTAGCTGGTAGGGGACTTAGCGTGGTGGATTTTCGTTTAGGTTAAAATTTGTAAAAACTTGAAAAATCATGTGACGACATCTTGTAAAAGATAAAGCCATTTATAGAATGTTGAATACTCCCTCACTTAATTCCACAGAAATGGAGCAATGTATGACAATCCCACGTTCTGTGAATACATGAAATTCCTCAGGTTGGAGCATGTGGCAACAATCCCTTCTGTGAATTTCATATCTGATATATTATTTCCAGTTTCATTGCTCGGTGTGGCATGGCGGTAGGTGTTACTCTTGCAGAATAACACGAACCTCGAGCACTATAGTGAGCCATATGCGAAATACGTGCAGTGATTCTGGTGTGTTACTCTCCGTGTGTTATACTGGCAGTTGAGCCCCTCTCGGTGTTTATACTAGCCGATTGAGCATCGGGGTGTGTTATACTAGCCAGATTGAGCATCGGACTGTCGTGTCAGTCGGATATGATCGATAGCAGTCATCAACTCCATAAGCATGATTGGATGACCCCGGATCAATTCCATCACCCCCAGCGGTATGGAATACCCACGGCCGACCCGCATGGTCGGTCATTGGCCTAGCCTTGCCAAGAAACGTTCATACCAAGCATTATGGACGGAAAACCCTAAATTAGGGTTTGCGGCATATTACATGTGTGCAAAGCAGTCTCAACCATCCATCTTCGCGGTATAGATGGAGGGTGTGAGATGTAGACTCAAAGGGCCCAGAGCATGTCAACACGATCACAGTGGAGCCGCCTACACACTTGACCAATCGGTCGAGACAATCCAGACCAGCAATGTTTGGCCGTGACAAAATCGATCACCCAAACAAGAGATGGCGCACGGCTTTGAAAGCCAAAGTGGGGTTTCAAGTCATCACTGGCGTCCATCTTCTCAGCGCACGAATGGAGGTCCTGATTAGATTAAACAAGGGCCGGTCATGCCAGCACATGACCATAGTGAGGCCCATCTACCTCCTCATGTGTTCGGCCAAGGCATATCATGCTGGTCGATCAAAACGTGCGTCCAGGCTAGCATGGCTGCGCCTCCCAAACCACGAGCCGATCTCGACCGCTTCAACTTCACCGGATGATTTGAGTGGCTTAGATCACGTTTTCATGGGATAGTCGGGTATAGGTGTGAACACCGGCATACCACCTACACTGCTGGTATGATCGACCAAGGCCAGACCAAGATGGGTGCGTCTTGAAACGCGTGCCGAAACCTAGGGATCTCATGCAGGTTTCCAACTCCTTTGCGGCAACAGGTTTCTGCATAAGCCGTCTCAACCACTCAACTTTCATCGGTTAAGTTGAGTGGCCTGGATCACGCCTCCATGGGACGGTGAGGTGTAGGCGTGTGCACGGCATGTCGTCTACACACATGCCGGTCGGATCCTCTCCAAATCCCTTTCCATGCTTGGTTTCGACCAAGGCTGAAGAGTGATGCTTGCGCACCTCTTCAAAAACCTAATATTCATTAGCGATGCGTGAGATGAGTGTCTCAAAGATCATCTCATCGTATCGACTTCAGCCTGCCGGCTTGGTTGTCTACGACCACGGTCGAAGTTGTTTGGTTCGGTGAGGCGTTATTACCCCATCCAGCACTACCCTGCGATCGTTTGTAGCTGTGCCACGACACAAATATAGTTACACTTTCTTACTACTCGAAAATATAAATGTAGGCAAAGACGAAGGGATCGAATCCTGACGAAAGGTCTAGGTTGTCAAATTTGATGTGGTTTCCTATATAAAACACCGGGGGATTACCGATTCTAAGCGAGAAATAAATAAAAGCAAAACAAACAAAAGTAAACACGCAAATCAATGAGGTGAAAATATTGGTTAAAAAGGTTTCATCTTCAGTTGTAAACAAGTTTATGAATATATGAATAGAAATTCGTATATTAATC